>CM059974.1:33835110-34435110 GCA_030490835.1 Annona cherimola
TATATACACATACCCAAAAATGGTAAAACTAGGTTTATATATTAACTACATTTAGATAAACAAGTGTAAGGAGAAAAAAACAAAAAAAGTATTGTAATGATTATCAAAATCATTCCTTTCCTTAATATACCTACAATATTTAATAAAGTTTTCTTATACATATAACATTTGCTTTAAATTTCTATTATACTCATGTAATCAACACAGTCAATATCTACTTATTGGAAAAACAATTTTGTCTATCCAAATTTCTCTAATTTAAACAATTCAATTCAATTCAAATGAAGACCCACTAGAATTACTTGATGTCATTAATTGATGATTTGGAGCATCAAGAAGTGGACATGAGACTAAGTTCTTTCAATAAGGAAATTTGGAGGGGTAAAATTGCTTTTTTAATGGGATAGATAGAAATTTAGGGCAAAATGTTATGATTATGAAAGTAATTTATGAAACATTATCGGTGCATTAGGAATTATAGATAATTGTTATAAGTATAAGAGAAATTTTTCTATTTATTTTTAAATTCTCTTGTGATGATGTTTCAAGTGAGGATAAGTTTTATTCGGACTGGTACTCATTATGAAATTTACACTGAGATCGCCATTCTTGTTTGTTCAGAGTTAATTTGCTAATAAAAAATAATGGTCGTTTATATAGAATAAAACATCAGGAGAATTGGGTTAATATCACTTTTCTCTGAAGATATTGAATTTCGAAATTAACTAGAATATTATTTACAAAGGGCAAGGATCCAGCGATTTTCCATCCGATTCAAGTGCTAAAGTAACAACAACAGTGGGGTATAACTAGGTTGAGAACTGCATAATCCATCAGTAAGCTATTTTGGGCCAATTCACAACTTAATGAGATGAGGACCGAAGAAAATCTTGACTTTTCTCGTTTTCAAAAATTACCAACATACTTTTTATAATAACTTTTTCTAATTGTCATATAATTGTTCACATCCTCAGCTTACAACAACACCTTTTTCATTTCATATTCTCATCCAATCCAAGTCAATAGGAAAGTCCTAACCAGCTTGGGTCGTGAGTTGACCTGAGTTGAAAATGGGTCAAGTAATAAAAAAAAAATTAAAATAGTAAATGGTTTAAAACATAATTTTAAATAAAGAATCAGCCGGACTTCTGATGCTAATTGTTTATTGAAATTTAAAAGATTAATTCTCGAATTTACTTTTACCTAAAATATTGATTTCATTGTCAATAATTATGCATAATTAGCAAAATAAGCATCAACAGAATGTTAAGTCTTTTACTCCACAGATGGTAAATGGGTTATACGGGTTGAATTTTTGGGTTGACAAACTAGACAATCTCAGCCTCTTTTACTCCATAGGTCATAAATAGGTGAGACGGGTGGAAATTTGGGCTGATAGATTGGACAATCTCAAAGTTCTCTACCTCTCTGTCTCCATACGTCATAATGGGTCATACGGGTTGATTTTTTGTGTTGAGAAACTGGTCAATCTCAACGTCATTTACTCTAAATTGGTCATACGGTTGAATTTTTGGGTTGATAGACGGTAATCTTAACCTATAGCGACCTTATCTATTTACAAAGGTTACACATTCTCCGCTTCTATGTAACCAAATTATGTAAATAGATTATACAGTCTCCGCTTCTATGTAACTAGATTCCATAAAAGCGGTCTCATGTAACCCATTAATTTTTAAGATATTGATGATTAATTTAAAATTCAATTTATTTATTTTATTTAACATTATTGTTTTAATCTAGGAGATCAAGTTTTATTGAAATTAAGTATGCATATGGGCTACATTTGCTTAAAATATACATTCATGTGTAAATTATGAAAAATGTTTAGATCTATTCACACATGTAATGTAATAATATTTCATAGAATCATTTATCCACACAGTACTAATATTTTAAATGTTTTAAAAATAGTTTAAAATTGATATTTTAGTTTTGAACTTTTACATTGATTTTAAACATTTATGGATGAGACCATATTCAGTGAAATTAAAAAAATAAAAAAGTTTTCAAGATACTATAAATGATGCTAAATATAATGGATGAAATGGATTTTTCATCAACTATCAAGATTTTAAACAGGGAAAGAGTTGGAAAAAAATAAGTTTCATAAAAAAGGGACGGTATATATGGAAATATTTCAGTGCACGTGACGTCAAAATGAGTCCCACATGATTATAAAATGTATTTCTATTTCACCTATTATATTTAAAATTATTTCTTTTATTAGCATATCAATTTTCATCCAAATTGAATATGTATACAGGTCACATATGAAAATAGTACAAAATTAACATATAAAATAGTTCGATATAAATAACAATTTTAAAATTATTTTTCAGCATGTAAACTATCTAAGATATAATTCATATATGGATAAATGGTTATATAAAATATTAATATATTTAAATGCATTTTGAGCTAAATGCACAATAACATATTTGATATTATATATATATATATGAGAACCAATCTTGTAGAGCCGGACTGTACCATAATTATTGTCTAGTTACCGGCAAAATAGGGCCCAAACATATTAAAATGTTAAAATACTTTATACAATCATTTTATTCATGTAAATAACAGGGAATGCCTAAATGCGTCCTAGTGTATTTAACCTGTTTTTTATATATTTTTTAAATTTTTTTATAAAACTGTTAATCTAAGTGTATTTAATCAAATTTTACCATTTTTGAATATTTGTAAATATTTTTTTGAATTTTTTTAAAATCAGTGGCATTTTTGTAATTCATAAATTACAAAGATGCCGAAAATGCCACTGATTTTAAAAAATTCAAAAAAATATTTACAAATATCCAAAAAGGTAAATTTTGATATACATATTAAATCCTCTTAGATTAACAATTTTAAAAATTGAGTTAAATACACCCACGTGCACTGAGGCTAAGTGCACTGTATCACAATCCGTAAATAACATACTTTAGATTGTTCAAATCTTGAAAATACTACTTTAAAATTGATATTTAGGTTAAACCATTTTATGACATTGATTTTCTATCATTTTATGATGAGACATATACACATGCTAGATTTGAATGAAAATTAGTATGCTATCAAAATAAATAATTCTAAATATAATATGTAGGGTAGATGTTACTTTTAATATAACTGCGGCCCATTTTGGAGCTGACTATACCATAATTAGGGTTCAGTCCATCTGCACTTGAATATTTTCCAAATATATAAAAAATATTCCAATACAAATAAATGCTCCATAAAATACACTTCATTTGAGTTAAAATGGCCCTACATGATCATAAAATGTATATTTACTCCGCCCGTTATATTTAAAATTGTTTCTTTTATTAGCATATACTATGTATTTATATGCACTGTAACTTACAGTGCATTTGGCTCGAAATGGGTCTCGCATGCATTTAAATACATTAATACTTTATATAATTATTTATCCATGTATAAATTATATTTGAGATAGTTTATATGTTGAAAAAATAATTTTAAAATTGTCATTTGCAACAAACTATCTTATTACATTGATTTTGTACTGTTTTCAGATAAAGCTCATCTACATATCCAATTTGGATGAAAATTAGTATGTTAAGCAAATGTACATTTTACAATCATGCGGGGCAAATTTTGAGCTAGATGCACTAAAAGTTAGGTGCGCTTACATGCATTGGAATCTCTCTATAAATGGGTTCATGGTTGAAAATCTTATTCCGAATCTACCACAAACTGAGTCCTAGGTTGACCCAACTCGATTACATCCCTAGGCAGCAAAAATCCAATAGGCATCATCAAGCATCTGCCTTAAGATTAAAGGTCTACTTAGCCCCGTTTTTCGAGAGCCGAAAATACCTTGTTCAGCTTATTCATTTTGCCCAAAATCTTTCCAGTCAAAGCTAAAATAAGAGCTGTAAGTGTAAGCCTTAAATCGTTGTTTGTCGCTTAAGGCACACGACTGTGGGGCCAAAACAAGCCCCAAATGAACCAAAATAATGTTTTCTTTGTGGGCTTTTAAGGGAACTTAGTATGAGTTGTCTTGAAAGAATGAGGAATACAAAGAAAGAATACAAGAATCTGGTTTACAATGATCTCTCGGTCGATCTGTTCCACATACTATTTATTCATGTTCTTACAACTACAGATTACAAAAAAAATCCATCCTCTTTACCATATAAGATTCTCCCTTTTATACCTGCAGAACAGCCCCCCATTTGCCCTTGGGATGATTGTCGGTAGGCTGATCGACGGCCCAACTGCTCCTCCCACGATGTGTTCGAACAATGTCTCCATGACGTTGCATTACCTGCCAACTTCTCTGGGCCTAACGGTGTGGTGTGGCCCAGCTTAATCCTTGCCCCTATCAAAATTTAAACAATTTTCTTAGTCCTTTAAATTCAACTTATTGAGTCTTCTAATCCATTAAAAGTATAGGAAGTTGACATCTACTTAGGCAATAGTGGATTCTTTTATTAAATAGAATGTTAGACCTCTCATGGGCTTCACTTATTATTTGTTTTTTTTGTATAATAATATTAAGAGAAATTTTCATTCATACTTATGATTTTTTGCACAAATTGCATTTATATCTATGATTTAAAGTTTAGTATAAATATGCCTATGAGTTTTAAAAATATTTATAGTTAGTCTTCAAATCCATTAAAAGTATAGGAAGTTGACATCTACGTAGTTAATAAGAGTTTATGGAACTTTGTAGTGGGTTCTTTTATTAAAAAATGAGTGTTAGAACTCTCATGGGCTTCACGGGTTCTTGTTGTATAATAATATTAAGAGCAATTTTCATTCATACCTATCATTTTTTACACAAATTGCATTTATATCTACGATTTAAAGTTTATTACAAAAATGTCTATGAATTTTTAAAATATTTATAGTTAATTAGTTATGCCTATGAAAAATATCAACCTCTAGTTTTTAAAAAACATAAATTATTTTTTGATAAATCCAAATCTCACATTATGTTTATTAATTTGAATTCAATTGATATACCAAAAATACCTTGACTAGATACCTTAGCAAGTGACAATAAATATAATTTTTTTAAAAAAAAATTGGCCTCCATCAAGGTATCCAATCATTGTGGTTTTTGATATACTAACTATTTCGCATTAACAAAGACAATGTGTGGTTTGAATTCATCGAAAGTAACCATTTTTAAATTAAGACTTTTCGTGCTTATAATAAGTTTCAAATGGTAAACATAAATGCAATTGATGTGAAAAATCATAGATATGAGAGCAAATCCCTCTAATATTAATTGAGAGGATTCATTATGGTTAAAACTCAGAGCCTGTGACTGTGAATAAACAAAAGACAAGGGTAATTCCACTACCGTTCATTGAATAACTGAATAATAAATAATATAAATGAATAGTTGTTGCCTCTTGGTCGAATTTATTTAATTGAAATCCTCGATTTTGTTGAATATAAGACTTGTTCCCCTCAGAATTAGGAGCGTAAGTGGGCTGGGTTTCTGTTAACCCAGCCCAACGCAAGCCAATTCCAATTTTGACCCAATCCAACACATTTACTAAACTTTCTCTGGCCTAACCCAAAGAGCTGAGAATAACAACCCAACGCTTTACAACCGAACTTCAGATGACCCGAACCACATCATGACATTTTCGAAATTACTGTCAAAACTACTTGGTTTTCTATAGTAATTTTTATATCAAGTCAAGACAAGGTCGATTCAAGTCTCACTTTTTTTTAATAGATCTTAAGACAGTATCAAGTGGCAAGTATAGCCGTTTCAGAAATTTATATACATATTGACTACGAAGTCATATCAATGTTGAATTTTTTTTTATTAGCAATTTGTATATCTATCTTAATTTCTATTACAATGAAACATTAAGATATTTTTACAATTTCTCTAAGAAGAATACAACAACATGGTCCTACCTATCAAACTGAGAGAGACACATAGCTCCCACCTAACAAACAAAAGACAAACACAACTCTCACCCAATATAATGGGAACGAAACCCCATCAAACATTCGAACATTCGAACGTTGATTGGGTGGTTTCTAGCCACACAACTTACCAATTGGGCATAACATAGTTAGCCATTTTCATGTTGAATTTAAAAGTTAAGTGTTTCAACATTTTATTAACCAAAGAGAGTAAAACACTTTTTAGGTATATCAAGAAACAAAAACCACTTTTTAGACTAGGGCTTCACCCTAGTGGCAAACACCCGAGTCTTATTTGGAGTAGGTTGGGTGTTCAAGTCTTGACATACGAATTTTATTCTCTAAGGTAGTGAGAGTTTGATATAGGTCTTCTTAAATTGTAGGAGTTTGATGTGGGTAGAGTAAATATGTCTTTATATTGAAATCACTTGTAAAAATATCTCAACAGTTAATTATAATATCAGTTAAAATGCATATAAATATACCAATAAAAAAGCATTATTAAACATATATAATGTAAATGTATAACAAATTTATTGAGACAAGTTAGTAAAACATACTCTATTGGAAATTTGATTTGAAATTTGAATCAATATTTTGAGTTTACAATTCTAGTCAATTTTGAAATTTTGAAATTTTGAAATATTTATTTAGTCTAAAGACTCATCTATATCAAACTTATATATTACTATAAGAAATAATTTTAAAATTTAAATTAGAGTATAGTTAATCATAATTGATTTAAGAATTTTGCAAAAAAATAAGGATATGATTAAAATATATATTTATAGTTTTTAATAAATGAATTTATGCAAAGCTAATGGGATTTCTCGGGTCAAGACATAGTTTGTCATCCCTGTTTTTAAATAACTAAAATATTTATATTTTTAAAAATAAAAAACATATGCACTCCAAAAAATGATAAAACTTGATATATAAGTTAAATATACCTAGATTATCAATTTTATAAAAAAATTTCAAAAACCGAAAAGGGATTTTGCATCCAATTGTACTAAAGTTTCAATGCAACTAGGTACATTGAATCGGGACTTCAATAATTGTCAAGATAATTTTTGTGATTTCTTATGAAAATTATTATTAGCCTAAATATTTCATTATTTATTTATCTAGTTAAAAAATATATTTAACGGTTTGAATAAATAGGTTAGTTCCGGCCATGACCACAAATATAAAGACGATAATTAAAAAAATAGAATTATAGTTCAGATCCATTTCCTTTTCTCCTCGAACTAAGTACTGGGAATTACTCCTATCAAAAAAAAAAAAAAAAGTACTCGGGAATTGCACGAGCGAGCTTTTTGTACAAGCATTAAACCCTGGGCCAAATCCAAATTTCGTAGCCCAATAATTTTAGTGGAAGTACACAAGTGGGAGTACATGAAGAGTACAATGAACCAAGTACAATAATAGTACTCTTGGATGATGATTATTAACTTAAACAGATCATAATGCACCGCATGGTACAGTGATATGATTTGTTAGTTACCGTGCACTACTGATAAAATGTGGCTTAAATTGATCATAAAATCAAAATCCGATCATAAAATCAAAATCGTTTGACATCATTTTCCTTTTTATGGTGTCAAAAATCAGCTAAGTCTGACTCTTGGGTAAGACAAGTTTGGCTTAAATATATATAGTTATGTGTAAATTATGAGAAAAACACTTAGATCCGCTAAAATGTGAACGAGAATGGTATAAAACTATATATGGTTATTAATCCACATAGGAATGGTGTTTTAGACGGTTTAAAATTTTGTTTTAACAGCTGTTAAATTGCTATATAAATCAAACAATTCTAATACACTAATTCTTCGACATCTTCAGATGGGACTCTCATGAACATATTTGATTTTTATGAAACTTGGTTTTTCAATTAAATAAATGATATTAAATGCAATGTGTGAAGTAGATTTTGATTTTATCATGAAAATGAGCCCTATTCAATCATCATGCACCTCAATGAGGGTGCAACACGATGCACCCTAGTGTATCCCCATCCTATATATGAAAACCTTAATTCCAGGAAAGAGAATCATCAGGAACTGTTTGTCCATGCACATTGCAAACATTTGGAAGTGGCCTGGGTCTTAATTTGAATTGGATGGAACAGGGACCAGATCATGACCTCTGATCGATGTAGCTGTGGAGCATGCCATTAACAACAATATTGCATTATCTTACAGGTCGGTGTGTTTCTTTTATGGTTTGTCACGCTAAGCTATTTAGTCCCTCCACACACCTGAATATGAGAATGAATGAATTTCCAGATTTCTTTTTTTTTTTTTCCCCATCAGGCGAAATTAACGAATTCTTAGCTTGTGGAAATTAATTCCTCGAGTGCTGCTATTTATAATTAATTAGTCTTCTGTCTTGTGACTAGCTTTATTTTCTATCCAGGAACTGTCATGAAAGCTTGGGCTGAAAGTCTGAAACCTTTAATTGGCATTGCAAATCTGAAGAAATAAGAAAAAATCTATTAATTAAAAAGAGAAAGGATCCATCTGATATATTCTATATGGATCATGGTTCCCGATTCAATTTTAATGAGATTTGAAGAAGGAGAATTTTCTTTTTCTTTTTTAATAATGAAAGGTTCTTCATGCCTTAAACTAGCCCATGACTGAAATTCCAATGTGGAAAATCAGAAATAGAATGGTAGAAATAGTTGTTATATAATGAAAAATGAGAGATTATACTGAAAATAAAAAATAATATTGAAAGAGCATTTAAAGACGTCTAGCAAGGCTATGTGTCCTCTCTCCGTAGCCCCGACAGGCGACTCCGGCGCATCTCGGGACTGAGTAGAGGTAATCGGCTCCGGCGCATCGATTGGAGGAGAACGAGCAAGCAGCCAACCATCAGACGGTTGTACGGATGGCGACTGGCGGCAGTCCGAACAGGGAGATTAACCCAAATGTAGGGGATTTGCTGGGTGTGGAATTACAGACTTTAGCAATATCCGGCGAAGCTATTAGGAGAATTTATCCTGGCGATAATGGGTCCATCCTCTGCTCTCTCTGGTCGTCAAAGACGTATAATAGGGAGGTGCTGAAGGCCATGCTGCGACGACTCTGGCGTGCAACGGGTTCATGCCTGTTTACAGAGTTAGGTGAGAATCTCTTTCAAGTAGCTTTCTCAAAGCAGGAGGATAAAGAACGTGTTCTAATGGGGCGGCCATGGTTGTATGAGAGGAATTTGGTGCTCGTGTACGACCTGAAAGAAGAAACAGATATTGACCACCTGATGCTTGTGAAAACGCCCCTTTGGGTGCATGTGAATGGAATTCCGTATATTGTTGATAGAGAAGCTTTGGGACGCAGCATTGGGAGTTCGTTTGAGGAGGTAGAGGAAATTGTGGCCTCCGGGAATGAGCTGAAACTAAAAATTATGTTCGATTGCAGAGAGCCACTTAGGAGAGGGCTGTTTATTCAAATAGATGGCCAGCAGAGAAAATGGATATCCTTTCAATATGACAAGCTTCCTGTATTCTGCTACCTATGTGGAAGGTTAGGCCATGCACATCGTGAATGTGGAGAGATCCTGGGATCACCAAAACCTGATTCGGAGGCCTCCATGCCGTATGGGAGCTGGATGAGGACAGGAGTGAAACCAATGCAATTCCATGATGGGGCATTGAAGAGCAGCAGAGTGGTGCCTAAGAAATACTTGGGGACGAATCATGGCAGCGCTGGGCAGCTGCATGCTCAATCGATGAGCTCCAGGAAGGTGCGGGAGGGAAAAGATGTGGAGGTCAACTCCAGTTTTGGAGAAGGTGCTGTTGGGGCTTTGCAGTCTAAGGCCCGAGTCGTTGAGGACGTGGAAGCAGGGTGGGCTGAAGCTGGCCAGCTCCAGGGAATGCGGCAGGAGGCGGCGGATGTGCAGACCAACTGTCTGCTGTCGTGTGGGGCACTTTCTGAACAGCCATGGCAGCAAGGCTTTGAGATGGGGGCTGGTGGACTCCACCCAGTCCGTTCCATGGGGGAATCTGAAATTGTTGGCGCTGCTAGGAATACTTTTGGGGACTCAGATGGGCAGCTTGAAGGGTCTAACCGGTGGGGGTCAGTGGAGTCCAGAGAACATGATGGAGCAGAATTGTATCCAGTGCAGGTGAATGGGGGACTCGTGCTGAAGCAAACTCAGGAGAGGGAGATTGGGATGGAGGGATACAGGAGGGACAAGGAGCTGATCCTGCAGGAGGTGCAAGTGGAAATGCTGAAGGGGGAAGGGGATGGTTATGCGGGGGCCAGTGGAGTGATATCTTATGCCAACTCTGGCAAATGGAAGAGGAGGGGGAGGAAGGGAAGGGACATAGACGGGCTTGTACCGGTGATGGTACAAGTGTTGGGAGGGGAAAAGCGGGGGAGGAGTAGCATGGAGGAAGAGGGGGTTGAGTCTTCAAATAAGAAAAGATGTCAAGGTGGTGGGTGCTTGAATGAGGCGGCGGCCGGGGAGTTACCCCAGGCCCGCCTCCACTAGTATGGCTATTATGGCTTGGAATTGCCGTGGGCTTGGGAACCCGCGAGCGATCCGTAGCCTTCTTGACTTGGTCAGGATTCAAGGTCCCTGTTTGCTTTTCCTTTCCGAGACGAAATGTAACTCTAAAGAGATGGATAATGTTAGACGGCGTCTCAATTTTGATTCTTGCTTCGCAGTGGACCCGGATGGGAGAAGAGGGGGGTTGGCTCTTATGTGGCAAAACAGCAAACCGGCCTGCATCAAAAGCTACTCCTCTCACCATATTGATGCGAGCTTTTTGGGGTGGAGGTTCACGGGCTTCTACGGTCATCCTGAAACACATAACAGGCATCTCAGTTGGCAGACTCTAGACTTGTTAAGTCTCAATAATGAGGAGCCATGGCTTGTGATGGGGGACTTTAATGAAGTGATGCACCATAATGAACATGCTAGTTGCAGAAACCGCCCTCAGGTCCAATTGGATCTTTTTTGCGAAGCTGCCAATAAATGTAACCTTCATGATCTGGGTTTCAGTGGGCCTATGATGACATGGACAAACAATAGACGCGGGAGGCAACGGGTGGAGGCGAGACTGGACAGGGGACTGGCGTCTCCTTCTTGGATGAACCTTTACCCTCAAGCTAAGGTTCTTCATCTTGTGGCTCCTACATCAGATCATTACCCTATCCTGTTGACGTTCAACTCTAACGGATGGACAAGGAAACCGCCACGGGAGTTCAGATATGAGCTTTTTTGGCACCGTGACCCGGAGGCGTCCAGGATCGTGAATAGATCATGGTCCTCCCAACTTCAGGGGAATGGGAGGATATCTACTGTGCTGGGACAGAAGCTAAGTTTCTGCAGTTCTGAGTTAGATAAATGGAGCATTAGGAGGAGAGGTAACATTCGTCATGAGATTCGGCGAAAGCAAAGGTTGTTGGATATCATACTGATGAGAAGACAGAATGATGCTAGGGATGATGTTGTGCATTGCCTTAAGCGACAAATCAATCTCCTACTGGAGGATGAGGAGCAATTATGGAGAATGCGAGCGAAAACTCATTGGCTGTTGGAGGGCGACAGGAATACTAAATTTTTCCACCGTGCAGCTTCTATCAGGCACCGCTCAAATCACATTGAAGCTCTCAGCGATCAGAATGGGAATTGGATTACGGACCAGGACATGATGATGAATTCGGCAGTGCACCATTTTCGGGAGATGTTTACTTCTTGCTCGCCATGTAGAGCTTCTTGGATTGAAAGTGTCATTACGAGGAAACTTTCGGATGAGCATAGAAGATCTTTATCTCTCCCGCTTCTTGATTGCGAAGTGCGATGCGCTGTGAAAGGGATGTGCCCTTCAAAGGCCCCGGGACCGGATGGTATGTCTGCCGGATTCTATCAGAGACATTGGAACACGGTGGGCCCCGACATTACGAAGTGGTGCAGGGATGTCATGAAAGAGCGTAATCCTGACCAGATTTGTACTCTTATCAAGGATTTTAACAAAACCACTATTGTTTTGATCCCAAAGGTGAAGGGAGCACATATGTTATCACAATTCAGACCGATCAGCCTTTGCAATGTGGTCTATAAGATCTTGGCTAAGATTTTGGCTAACAGATTAAAGCTTGTTCTTCACGAGATCATTGGAGAAGAGCAGAGTGCATTTATCCCGGGCAGGCTTATTACCGACAACATGCTTATTGCATATGAAGCTATCCACTCTATTCGAAGGCGCAAGTCAGGTAGGAAAGGTGAGATGGCTGTTAAGCTCGACATGTCAAAGGCATATGACAGAGTGGAATGGAACTTTTTGAGATGCATAATGCAAGCTATGAATTTCGATGAGACCTGGATCGAGTGGATTATGAGTTGTGTATCTACTGTCAGTTATAGAGTAAACGTCAACGGCTTCAAATCTTCTTTCTTCCAGCCGGGGAGAGGGTTAAGGCAAGGTGATCCCCTGTCTCCATATCTATTTTTACTTTGTGCTGAGGGGTTCTCTGCACTGATGGCCTATGAATCTAGCAGAGGTGCTTTCCATGGTATTAGGCTGCAACCCCATGGACCTATGATCTCTCATCTTCTGTTTGCCGACGATGCGATCATTTTCCTCAGGGCGGATGAGGGGTACTTGAGAAAGTTGATGGATATGCTTAATCTCTATACGGCCGCATCTGGCCAAGTGGTAAACATTGACAAGACTGCCGCCCTCTTCAGTCCCAATGTAACTTACGATGCCAAGCAGAAATTGATTCATATCCTTGGTTCTGCGGGGACCGACTTTAACCATTACTTGGGACTTCCAGCATGGCTCGGCCGCTCCAAAACGGGGTTCTTCAAGGGTCTCAAAGATCGCATCAGAAATCGTATCCAAGGGTGGAAGGGCAAACTTCTTTCATGGGGAGGAAAGGAGGTGCTCATTAAGGCTGTTGCCCAAGCGATTCCCACTTACTCGATGAGTATTTTCCTATTACCAAGATCTCTTTGCAACGACATCAATGGGATGCTGAGTAGGTTCTGGTGGGGGGAAACGGATGGGAAAAGGAAGATGAGCTGGGTCGCCTGGAAGGACTTATGCAAACCTAAGAGGGCGGGAGGATTGGGGTTCAGAGATTTTCAGAAGTTTAATTTAGCCCTCCTGGCGAAGCAAGTGTGGAGACTGGTCTCTTGTACCTCATCGCTGTGTCATAGAGTGCTAAAGGCGAGGTACTTCAGGAACTCTGATATATGGACGTGCAAGGCGAGGCCATCAGACTCCTTTACGTGGAAGAGCATTTTGAAAGCGAGGGATGTTATTCAAGGGGGATGCAAATGGCGAATTGGTAATGGACAAAGGGTCCGTTTCTTTGACGTTATTTGGTTGGACTCCAAGATTGCAAAGGCGGGACCTCTCCCCCTCTCGATTCCTGAAGAGGTGCGGGTATGCCATTTCATTGATCGGGAGTCGCACTCTTGGAGGAGGGATCGTCTTCTAGCCGCGGCGGGAGAGGCCACTTGGCAGAGGGTCCGAACGATTCCCCTTCCTCGCTCGGATGTGATCGATAGCATGTTCTGGATGCATGAACCGAATGGCTCTTTCTCGGTCAAGTCGGCTTACAGATTGTTGTCCTCCGGGGATCCGATGGCGGATCACTCAGGTTTTTTCAAGGCCATATGGAGACTACGGCTTCCAAGTAAGGTAATTATCTTTGCTTGGCGTCTCTACTCAAATGCTCTCCCAACCATGCGGAATCTCCGGCAGAGAGGTATTGGGGATGATATGCGGTGCGTCCTGTGCTCATCGGGATGTGAGGATGCTGACCATATTTTCCTGTATTGTGTCTCAACATTGGGATTGTGTTGGAAGGCGGCCCGCGTGGCACCCCGGATTATGACGGTCCGGGAGCTTATGGATTCCCTGATGCAGGGCCACCGATCTGACGATCTTGCTCTCCTCATTATCTGTAGTTGGAGGATCTGGTTCCTGCGGAACAAACTCAAAATGGAGAATCTTCCTCCTAATTTTTCGACGGTATTGCCGTGGTGCAAGGAGTTCCTGAATGAGTACAAATCGGCGCCAAGGCTTTCTTGTTCCGGTCTATTGGATAGACCTCTGGTGGCTCGATGGACTAGGCCCCCACCGGGCTTTGTCAAAATCAATGTGGATGCACGATGGCATGTGAATATGGGCTATTTTGGGTGTGCAGCTATTCTCAGAAACTCTTGTGGTGCATTTGTTGCTGCCAGCGGGTGGAAACGGAGAGGTAAGTCGGAGCCAATTTTCATGGAAGCTACAGCCATTCTCCTTGGTCTAAGATGGGCGGTTCAGTTGAGGCTTAACCAGGTACATGTGGAAACCGACTCTCTTATTCTGTATGACTTCATCTCCAACTCGGTTCCTATTTTTTCTGACGTGGGTTTTATAGTTGAAGAGATCATTTCCATTCTCTCCAACAATGTGGCTTTTTCGATACACCACGTTCTTCGGCAAGGTAACTCTGTAGCTCATTCCTTAGCCGATTTAATTATTTGTTCGGAGGATGACCAACTGTGTTGGTATGACAATCCTCCTAGGGATATTGTTGGAAACATTTGTACTGACAATTTTTTGGCTTTTAATTGCGAGGATCCTTCTATCCCTACCCCCTCTATAACCGCGGGGGGGTAGGGATGGGGGTTTTTCCTTTTTATCAAAAAAAAAAAAAAAAAAAAAAAAAAATAATATTGAAAATGAGAAAAATAAGGATCTTATATATTAGGAAATAAGATGTTGTATTGAAAATAAAAATAAAAAAGTATTTTGAATAGGAAAATCTCATCCCATCCGATCTTATTGGATGATCATAAGGAGGCAATTTCTGTGTATTGAGGAGTACCAAGCGTTGTAGAAAGGTAAGGATCCATCTGTTGTATTCTACGTGTAGCCATTCAGTTTCCATGCTACTCTAGAGTTTTGGGCTGGGCTCTTGGCAATTTATTTAATAAAGTTAAAGTCATTTATAATATTAATATCCTAGTTTTAGTTCAGGAGCGAAAAATCAATATGCTTGAAAATTTCTATTGACAAATACGTAAATTTCTATGTGGACCATCTTTGAATGATGTTGCTTAGCCTTTTGCAAGTTCCAGAAAACAAGGAACTACTATTGTGTTTTGGCCTTTTGGGTTGTCACAATCATTCAATGAAATTGAAGCCCACTATTACAAAACAAATTTTTAGAAACAAGCGAATAATATTATAATTGATCAATAATGAGGTAAATATATTTATTTTCAAAGTATAAATATATAATGATGAATAAAATAATTTAGTTAGAATGTCAATTATTTAATACAGTTGTGCTGCATGGAGATTCCATGCAATCCTTTTTATGTTAAAATTTTTAAAACTAAACTATTTATCATGTTTATCTATAATTCTATATGCATTTATTTTTGATACAAAAATTATATGTATTTAAAACTTTTATTCACGTGTATTACTATAAAAAAGTACACTTAATGTAGCTCATTTTTTTCTACATATATTATATATTTGGTTGCTTTAAATATATTTCGGTTATAATTAGTTATTTAGCTACAAATAAATAGAGCCAAATTTTTACTTCAAATGCAATTAAAAGTACATTTAAAATAGTCATTAAAATTTGGCTAAATAATGAAACTTTTGTTTGCATTTGATTAAATGTAGCAAACTCTTTGACTGAATTTAATCAAACATGTCCAAATTAAAATTTTTGTTTGCAAAAGGTTGGCTACGTATGCTACATTTTCTTATAATGAATGAAACTCACTTGATGATTGATGAAAAATTTATCTTATTCATTGTATTTAGTATCATCTATGTTATGATGAAAGCTCATCATTGTATCCTTGCGCATGAGTCTTATCTATAAATCTGTAAAATTAATTTAATAAAATATTTGATACTAAATATTAATTTGATATATTTTTAACATTTAAACTATCTAAATTATTATTATTATTATTATGTAGATAAATGATTCTATAAGATGTTATCATATTTTAATGCATATATATGAATTTAAGTATCGTTCACAATTTATCATTGAATATGTACTTTAAATAAATGTGACTCATACATTTTTTTATATTGTTTTGTACAACATGATATTATATATTACAAATCAAGCTAATTTATAGAAAAGACAACAAGTTCCCATTGATCCTTAGTAGAGACCTAAAACTCTCGTCTATTTTTAAGGGGGATATTATACTCCTAGTTTTTTTTTTTTTGGAGACCAACTGCTCCCAATTAAATTTGGGTCAAAAATCTACAAGTGCTATTCGAACACCACTCATTGCTACTAGCAAATCTCTATCTAGAGCACTACATGATTTTGATAAGACTTGATCTTATTGCTAAACAAGTGATGTTAAATAGGTGAGAGCTAGAAAAAAATAAATTGGGTTAACGTAACCTAAAGCGTGACTCTATGCTCTACATACTACGAATTTTTTCAAAAATAAATAATTATATGTCTACTTTCAAAAGATGTTAATTGTCTGTAGTTGCCAATGAAATTAATTTTGGTAGCAAGATATAACAAGTAGCACAAGAAAAAATAAATAATTTAGATTAAAAAATTAAAATAAAAGCGAAGGGTCCGCACGAATCCGGCTGCATCGAATCATTGCTCTAGTTACAAATAGGCAAAGGTAATTTAGTATTACTTATTACATTAGTAGAAAAAGTAGGTTTGACACATCTTTTATTATCAATAGCCTTTTGCGGCCCTTAAAATATCAAGACCAACAGAGATCTGGTATAGAATTGAAATCTCGGAATGTCCCCTGTTTTGGGTATTTGGTACTCTGATTGGAGGGTTGGCTGATGTAGAGGAGGTGGAAGCCTGTCGGCGGCTCTCATTGATTGACAGAAGAAAGAAGAAAGAAGGAAGAGGAATGGATTCCCATTATAACCATCAAAATCCACAAAATCCCAGTGTCAGAAGCATCCTATCGTTTGTCTCCCATGCTTAAAAATTAAAATCCTGTCTGTCCGGCACATTATATATGGTAATGATCCTGTTACAGGGGCTAACCAAAACTCCTGTTTGCCCCGGGGGCATGTATACATTCTTTAATTTTGTTTTTATGAAAACTTTTGCTAAAGTGTATTTAATTCACATGCTAAATTTTATAAAATTTTTAATTCGACAAATAAAAGTTTTCGGGATGAAAATTATTTATTTATTTTTTATAAAAATATCATTGCCTCGTGGATGAAAATTACTTAAATACTCGACAGCTATTGATATTTGGAATTTGGAAAAGGTATATACACGTCTAAAAGTTGTAAAATTTGTCTTGGATGCCCGAGTACCTGACAGGAGTGAGTGTAGAGCAGTATGAGTAAGAAGTTCAAGATTCAAATATTAGGTAAAAGAAATAGTCTTATTACTCTGCTCTTGAAGTAAACCGTTGCAATTTCAGATGTCACAGCGTAAGTAATACTAATAAAAAACTAATAAAAAAATTACACATTAATTACTAGCATGGACATAGTTCGACCCGCAAGGATCCCCGCTTTTGTTGTGGGATGGTTACACAACTGCGATCACAAATAACTAAGCTCAGTTTTTATGTTTTAAAAATATTTTTTAATTTAAATTATTTTGCAATATTCTTTTATATGCATATCTTTATTATGCAATGAGTTACGTTGATTGAAGACTTACATATAAGTCTTTAATATCATTTGAGATTAGATATGAAATTTGATAAAATTTAAAAATAAACATATAGTGCATAAAAATTTTCAATCAAAGTGATTTTATATTATAAATAAACATATAGTACATAAAAATTTACAATCAAAGTGATTTTATATTATATATAATATATGCATACAGAAGAATATTATAAATAATTTAGATTAAAAATACTTTTAAATGTAAAAATTAAGGGATTGTTACTTAACTAAGTAACAACCCGTTTGTATATAATCATTATCCATAAATATTAATGCAAAATTAATATAATAGGGAAACAATAGGGATAACATGTTGGGATATGATTCTATGCACCCGGCTGCAAATACCAATTCTTTATATATTTTAACAAATTCTTTTTTTATAAAACTGTTAATCTAAGTGTATTTAACACACGTATCAGTTTTACCATTTTTTGAAAATTTGTAGATATTTTTTGGATTTTTTAAAATCAGTGGCATTCTTAGTAATTTAAAATTACTGAAAATGTTACTGATTTTAAACAAATCTAAAAACATCTAAAAGTCTTTAAAAAATAATAAAAATTGATACATATGTTAATATACTTATATTAACTACTATGTAAAAATTATTTTAGAAAAATGAGTATTTGCACTTGGATACACCAAGGATCATATCCCTAACATGTTGTACTATAATTAAGTTGTACCCTGTTTAAGTGGGCTCCATTTTGATATTAAAATCAAATCTATTACATTTATAGTCATTTATTAAGTAGAATATTAGGTTTAATCAAAATAAAAAATATACATGGACTAAACAAAAACTATAAAAGCACCAATAATATAATTATTTGATCCACATATTAATTTTAAAATTATTAATACATCATCTAAATCATTAAAACATCATTTTATAAAGTAATATAACATTCTAGTGTATCCACAACTGTATCTAGTTATCTTTCACTGTTTAAATATAATTATATCTATTTTAAACAGATGCATCCTATTAAAGTTTCAATTGAACCTAATTTGATATATGATAAAAAAAATGATTTAAAATCATATTACAAGTTAGATTTTAAAAATGATTTGTCAGAAAGGAGACCAACTCCCTAGAGCTTTATTAAAAAAGAATTAAAACTATAAAGATGCAAGTTCAGGCCATCTAATGCTTCTTCTATCATGAAATAAACTACCAGAATAATTACCTAAACTTATAAAAGTATATGGCAACTTAAGGATCAAGAGAAAACAAAATTTTCTAACCAATTTTCAACTCAATTATTTTCTCTATTATTTCAAAAAAAAAAAAATCTTCTCTATACATATGGTCAAGTTTGATATGTCAATTTTTGTGAAGTAAACTTTATACATCAGTTGCAAGTCAACCTTAATTATTAGTGGTGGAATTTTCAAATCTCGTGCAAGATGGAGTCCACTATATTGTAAACGAAATTCCTGAGTCATCTTACTATATAAGCCCTTTTCATTAAATAATTCACCCTAACTATGGTGTAATATGGTGCACATTATTGTATCTCAACTAATTGTTATTAACGGTTAGTTAGGTACAAATGTAGAAAAACTCTCTTTTTTTAACTTACCATTTAATGTAATTTGACTTCTTAACTACATCGCTATTTTATTTTTTTATTATAACTTTTTTATTTCAATCATTTTTTACATTATCCTATACAACTTATCTTCATTTTTCTTCTAATTATTATCCTTATTATATTATATCATTCTTGTATCCTTCAAAAATTTTTCATAAATTTTTTTTTATTTTTTTACGTCTTACCAAATGGGTCCTAATTAATACTGTCATAATATACGACAAAAAATTTGAGAAAATGATGCAGCTTGGGCTGCAATTGGGTCGAAAGTCTTGGGAGTCAACGTTAGCTTTATCATATTTTCAAAGAAGTCCTTTCCTATCTTATTTGAACATTGATTAATGTAAAGTCTATCCCATCCTGTTTTTTAATGTCGGTCGTTTTGAATTTTTTTTTTTTTTTGAAACTGTTCGTTTTGATTTGGTTACATATTAATTGTTTAAAATGACCTTCTTGTTAATGGTTGAAAATTATATTTATTTATTTGTTGATAAAGAATTATATTTATTTATAAATCTTACTTAAAAACTTATAATTATCATGAAACATGATAACAACGTAGTTTTAAAGTGTATTTATTACCAACCGAGGCTAGCTCGGTTGGTCGCTGACTGTGGCGCAAAAATGCGTGCGGGCAGTCGGTGGAGGGTTCGACTCTGCGTTCGGATTTCGGTAAAAATGTACGTGGGAGCAATGGGTCTCCCGGATGAATGGAGTGTGGGAGCAGGGTGGTCTTCCAGGTGGTTGTTGGAAGCTGTGTCTTCCTTATTCTTTCGTGGAGCTGTGTCTCCAGACTTCTTTGGGAAAGATGTGTCCCTTATATTTGTAATAATGTCTCAGATCTTCAAATATAATATGTGTTGAGATATATGTAATTGTACCAATAAAAAAAAAGTGTATTTATTAAATTTACTAATCAATTGATAAATTAAACAATTTTTCTATTTTAAAAAATATATATTCTAATTTTAAATTATAATATATTTCATAACATTATGTATGTTAGCAATTCGGTGGCTGCAGGTGCCCGAACATCTGAACCGACCTGAAGTATTTTATTTTATTTTTGTACTTGGAAACCGATACGAAAATAGGAACCGATATTGCCATTTTAGTTACACGATTTGCAGTTGTTGACTTTTTAAGATTTCAGACACGACTGTTAGGACATTGCTGTCACGAAATATGAAAAATAAGGCTGCTCGTGTTAGTTAACGTTGTCGGTCTTGAATCGCACTAATTTGTCAACGTTGGCTCCTTTCAAATTTATCTAATACAAATGGCACCGTATTTAATTAATATCTTAGCATATTAGTTAATTAGTAATATATGCCGTTGACGTAATTAATCGGGGCCATGACCCAATTAATGAAAAAGGTGGGAGACACATGCACCAAGTATATAATCCAATCATTAAGGGTGGGATGCAATACATCAAAAAAAAAAAAAAAAAAAAAAGATGGAATGCAATAATAATTACATGGTATCCAATTGTGGATAAAAATTTTCTTTTTACTTGTGAAGCAGGTTAAATTTATGCGATATAATCCATAACTGCAAGTAGATATTTTGACAGGTATTTCCCTGGTAAAATTATATGCATATATGTTTCAGAATAATTTTTGTAATACCAACCTAAATATTTAAGGAATATACTAGGGTGTATACAATGATACACCCTAGTTAATGTGCACGGTGATAAAATGAAATTTATTTGGTGACGTAATTTTTTATGGAAATTTAGTAACTTATTTTTTCATTTATTTGGATGCAATATGTGCATCATCGCTAACATGCCTACCACGCGTTGGTTACATCAGTGATGATAGGGTGTTGATGCTGCTGTGAGTGGGATCGAACCCTCTCAACGCGATTTTCGGCTTGAAAAAAAATCTTAGGAGCAGTTGGTCTTCCTGGAAGCATGGTGTCTCTTGTGTGAATGAATGAGAGCTTGGTGCCTCCTAGAGGGATTAACGGGGAGCTTGTTGTCTCCATTTCAAATGAGCATAATTTGTCATATCCGATGTCATGTTACAACACCAATAAAAAAAATGTGCATCATCTCCATCTAAAAGGCGTAAATTAAATGTAATGTAATTGTTTAATTTATAAATCAGTTTAAAACCATTACAACAACATCTACCCGGTCTAAAACCTCATCCTCTTTAATTTCGATAATTGATTTTATAAATATTGTAATATATAATATTCTAATGCACCTACAAATAGAGCTAAGTATTTTATATGTATTTTTCAGCAAACGTGGATTTTGATTTTGTCATGCCTCATTTCATCAATGTTACAACATGATGCATCCTTGCATACCCCAGTGTGTTTTTGAAGACGTAAAAATATCAGAATTACAAACTATATATTAGCGTTCTATCATGATCATGAGCACTGGAATATAAGTTACTATACTTGCATTTGACTATAAGCAAGAAATTCTTAATGTTAGTCGTGCCAAATACACGTAAATGGTCATGAGTGAAATGATATTTGCTACAAGAATAAGAAAATTGGCCATATTTGAGCACATGTCACCAAGATTAGACAGCCAAGTATTTGCAGCAAAATTAATATATGCGACCAATTTTAACTTTTATGTAGAAAAAAAAAAAAGACTATTTATTAACATCTGTTGTAATGGAGGTGATTGTACACTCAGGGGAAATTAATTGTGTTGATTGAAGTGAGGGAATATTCCACGTGTGTTTGTATAAGTGTATATTGGATGTGCAAGAACATACATAGAATGGATAGGAATCTCACTTGCCTCTCGTGCATGCAAGTGTTTAGGCCAACTGCTCCTTGACTGCTTGAGCCGATCGATGCTTTCTACCCATATTTATACATAAATATAATGGGTAAAGTTGAACTTAGAAATTGAAGTTTAATTAATTCAAAATGCTAGAAAATAGGGACAAAGCGTACTGTCGCTGTTGCTTTGCAGGGATAGGAGCATACGGCAATTTTCTTCGTAGTAGGACTGCATGCTAACTGCTAAGTATTATTTAATGTCTTCTAAGTCCTATATATTAAAATACATGATTTTGGTCCTGCCTTCTAGTTGCAATTTAACTACCCATGCATTGTTTATTTTTTCTTTTCTGCGATAACAACCTGTTACTTATTTAATTTGTTAAGTGCTAACATCAGGTTTGCTCTTTCGTCTCCAAGGCTGAAAAAAAGCCACCTTGACAATAAAAATATGTTTAAAATACATTTTCTAAGTCTCATCGAACTATCTATTAAATGGCCTCAAACCCAAAGCTTACGAATTAAACTTAAAAACTCTTGTTGGATTCATTGAAATTTCAAATTTTGTTCTGCATGTTATTATTGACTTTAATCGTTGAGGAAGGCGTGATCCCGCTTACATTGGAAGAATCATATTGTTCAAAAATCACAAGGAAATAAGCTAGGAATTTCCCTTGATATATTATATATATGTAATTGTATTTTCTTGCAGCAAAATCTTCCCAAAAGATGATCACATTGCAGTGACAGCTTCAAAGAAAAAGAAAACAGAAACAAAGCAAGCAGGTTTGAAAGACGAAATTAAAGGATCGATCAGGCGCAGCTGATTGATTCAGAAGGCTGACTCTCCATTTAAATAAATAAATTAGTTGGGGATATATATATATATATATATATATATATATATATATCTTTCCTTCAGGGGCCAAATGAATTAATGGCATACCCCACACATGCCTGGGGAAAACATCATACACGTGCCACCACGCGTGACATGGAGGGCCATCTGGGGGAAGATGGTTTTGAGTAAAGGGCTCCAGGTTCTTAGTGAGAAAGGTCATGGAAAGGCGTGCACCAACCTGCATATCATTTGTGAGAAGTGTGTCTGGGAAAGCAAGACATGGATGCTGCCACCAACTTATTACTCTCTCCTGATATATGGGTAAAAACACCCAGTGATTTTCGTACCTACCCTTGGCTTTTGGCCTAATTTCAATTATCACCAGTTAATTTTAGCAAATTCATGCTTTACCTCTAGCATGAATGCAACTTCTGTTAAAACAGGCAATAAAAAAAGCTGTTAAATGAATTAACATGCCCTTTTGGCCCAGTTATCGAAAATCATAACAAGGAAAATCAATATATGCAACAATAACATTTGAAAATTAATTCTTATAGTTATAGCCCATAAACAATTTGCTACTACGAGGCTACATATATGTAGTGGCATATACTTAAATGCAACAAACAATGAATTAGCTACATATAGTCTTATGTGCACGAAATACTTGTCTGTGGCATATAAAACTTATATGCAATAAATGGTTGTTACTTATAATGTTAATTTTAGCAATTTTTTATTTGTTATATAAAATAATCTCTGCTGTAGTGTATGCCGCAAAGTCGCCAACACTTCCCTATATATTTTAGGTTTTTTTTTTTTTTATTGCATATAGGGAAACGTTTTCCTCCTAAAAGTAGAATAATTTGCTTTTGGACGAGTTTTTGCGTAATCGGAGGGAGTTTTCTCCTAATGAGCTGCGTGATGAATAAAGCTTTATGTACAGAAGCTTAGCCAGACAGGTTCTAGGACTTTTCTTGGATGAGTTTGTGCCATTCCATTTGGACAAATAGACTAGCGTGTTCATGTGAAGCAGTTTTAACCTGCTTTATGGTTCCTACCTTTTTTAAATTATTCATATGGTGCTATTTTCTGATGTTAAAAATACTTAAAATGGAAAAAGCATTACTATATCCAAATGCCCTCCACTTATTCAGCAACAAAATTAGCAAAATTTTGTTACTGATTTTGTCGCATTTCATTTTCCAAAACAGGAATCACATTTTGATTACCATACGTACTCATCTCACTGGCTAAACAGAGAGTAGTTTTTAAAATTTTAAAATATACTTTTTAAAATCTAAATTGTCTATTATGTTTATCCATATGTATTTATTTATGATTATCAAAAATTTTTGTATTTCAAATTTTATTATATTGTATGTATATGATACATTTTTTTAAAAAAAATTAACAGTTATATATTTAGTGTTAAAATATGTTATTTTTTATGAGATACAAGTTTTCAAAATATAAAAAAAAGTTTTCAATGGAAATTTTTTTGATAACATAATAAAACAAGATGTGCTAAATATGATAAATAGTTTAGATTTGAAAAAGTATATTTTAAAATTTTAAAAACTAAGTATAAGCTCGAAGGATTCCATACTTACATAAGTATTGAATCATTACATTGCAAAAAATGCTACAAATTTGTTTCTCAGAAAGATGCAATGAATCAATGGCAACTAAACTTGTTTCAATTTTTGTCGCTGACGAAACTTCTTGTAATGCTTACCAGAACATACGGTAAAAGAAGTCTAGGTATATGGAAAATGTCCAAATTAACTTTAAAAATCAATCTCTATTTAGTATTTATGTGTAGGTACTTCTAAGATCTATCTTCATTTTATATTTTGAATATTTTTTTACTATATTCTTTCTATTATTTATTTTATTTTTTTAAAGTTACATATTATATTAACATACAATATAGTCATATATATTATAATAAATAATGTATATTTATTCAAATGCAATGTTCAATTTATTACAGGACATAAAAAAAATGAAGTTAGATTTTGTAGGTATGAAAATGTAAATAATAAATATCGATTAAGCTTTCAAGGTTATTTTGATAATCTCACATTTATTTAATGGATTTTAGATTTGTGAAAGGTGGAGTAAATTATAGGTGTATTTATGAATTTGACCAAATTATGTGATGCTAGGTGAAATAATTAGTCCAAAATATAGGGTCACACAAGAAAATGACCCGCAAAACACATGTGAAGACTTCTTTTCCTCTGTTATAATTAGCATTTTAGGCCTTCATTCTTATCATGACCTATATCTCAATTGTCTTTTCTTTGTATATTTATTAGATATGAACAATCATGAGTGCATGTGCATTTATGCATTCTTTCCCTCAACTGGAAGATATAGTTTTGTTCTACCTATTGCATGTTTTTCTTTGCCAGGAATGTAAGTTTTGATCTTTTCTTGTAATGCACGTACAACAGTACCCAAACGTGTCCGGCCGCAGTTATTATCAACTAAAAATTTTTCGGTTCGAATTAAAATATAGCTTTGCAAATAATCGCGAGGAAGTCTTCACTTGGAACCGGTTCAACATTTGCTTGATCAATCGATTCAAATAGGCCCCATTTGTACCTTTTTACAGGATCCATTTCATCTATTTTCTTGGTTATTATTTATTTGACAATATTACTTAAAAATTTTTTAATTAATATTTTGTGTGGTACACACATAAGATAAGTATTTTAATAGGTTTATATTTACCCTAAACCTATACTTCCAAACAAAATTAACATATTTTAACTAAATATACTATTTTTAATACAATGGATGGAATGGATCCTACAAAATGTTGCAAATGGAGCCCACTTCTAAATACTGACCGCAATTGTGGGGACCCATTTTGATTCAATGTGTGCAAGGGCTCGAAATTATTAACGATGACAGAACTGCTGGCCCTGATTAATTAACAGGCAGTCTTATAATTAATATAGCTCCGTTTACAGTGCTCATGATTATTTAGTTCTTTCTTTTTGGTATATGGAGATGCGGTCAGTCAAAGGCCATGAAAGCCATGGTGAAAAGTATGGAGGGGTTGACAAAGCCCTCGTGGAACGGCGGGGCCTGCTATAAAGGGAGGGAAATGATTTAATTTTGGTGGACCACAAAACAAAAGTAACAAGATAAGACCAAGCATTTACCTCGATCAAAGGCCAAAAATGCCGATCATGGCCATTCATATCAAGCGTTAATTTTTGGTATTTTTCATGGGTTCGAAGGTGGGATAAATTGACATAGATTGGATAAATATTCGAATTATTAATTAATTCTCAGCCATATTATTGTTGTCCACCCACAATGATGTTGCCATGCATGCATTACATGAATTTTCTTTAGTTGGTAGCTTTTTTTGACACGTGGAGGATGGGTTCACCAAATTCGTGTGTCGATAGATGGATATATCTATCTTATCATAGCACAGGAAATAAAAGATGGGTCCATCTGCACTAGTACTAAAAAAAAAAATGAGCCTTTCTCCTCGCATAGAATAATAATCACAAGCCAACAGCTTATCATCGCGAATCCATGTTAGAGGAATCATGCACCAAACACAAGTAGACAATTACTTTCTCTGTCATGACCCGAAAATTGGGTCCATTTAAAAGGGCTGCATCACCCTCCAAATCCCATGAGAATACCAACACAGCAGTAGTAGGAGAATCGAAAGAGCGAGAAATGGCCTTTTTGAGGAGCATTCACTTGCTTCCCCTCTTCTTGTTCCTGTGCTACTACACTCACCATTGCTTGGCTGACTGGCCAGTGGGAGGATCCACTCGATACTATGAATTTAAGGTCTCTCTCTCTCTCTCTCTCGTGCATGTACATGATTTCATCTATATAAGTTCTACATGCAATTCAATGCATGTAATTTTCCTCTGAGTTCCTTCTTTTTCTACCCACCTTTCTCTCTCTCTCTCTCGTGCATGTACATGATTTCATCGATATAAGTTCTACATGCAATTCAATGCATGTGATTTTCCTCTGAGTTCCTTCTTTTTCTACCCACCATTAATTTCTTATATTGGCTTGAATGTATGCCTTAATTGTGAATCGTACAAGGCCATGTATTATTATGCATAATAACTAAACATATACACTTTCTAATTGACTACATCGAGCCACAAATTAATTTCTACACGCATATAATATATATATATATATATATATAGGTTCATAAAACAACAGGTTGGTGAGTACTATCATGATATCTGCTCTTTTCCCCTGCCTTTTCAGGTACAAACAATTAAAGTTCAAAAGCTATGTAAAAGCAACCAAGTCGTTACTGTTAATGGAATGTATCCAGGGCCTGTGCTCTACGCACAAGAAGATGACCGGGTGATTGTCAAAGTAACGAACGAGTCGCCCCACAACGCAACAATCCACTGGTACTCTTAAACATTGCATGTTTAGTTATTATAAAGTATTAATTATACTGTATGTAGAAATGCATTTCATTTGCTATTAATGTATATATTTTTATTTTCGTTACTCTGTATGGACGACCACAATGAAAATTAAATTACAAATATAAAGATCATGAAACATACTTAATTGCGTCGAAGTCACAGCGAAATATTATACATTAGTAATAATGCTTAGCCTCCCTGATTGTTCATTTTCTTGTAGTGGGTGTTAACGAAAACGACAACTTACAATGGTTGAAAGCGGAGAGAGTGAGAGAAAAAAAAAAGTGTCGTATAGAAAATTGAAAATAACATTAGAGTGTACAAGAAGTGCTAGTGGGGAGAAAATTGCAGAGCTAGATGTGTTTGGAAAGTAAATTTTATGTAAAAATTTTAAAATAAAAGAAAATAATATGATATAATAAAGATAATAATAAATAATAAAATGAATAAAGTTAAAATACATAGATTAGTTTTATAAGTAGTTGTGTAAAAATGATAGAAAAATAAGATAGTTATATAGGAAAATGTAACGAAATAATTAAAAAATACAGTAATTATTAAAAATAAAAGATTTGATTTTGAAAGGTTTTTAGTCCCAAAAGTTTTGGTAAAAGAAAACCACCCCTGTTAAAAAAATTTGCAGAAAATTAATATGAAAGTTTGAACTCTTTCAGTGCAGTGCCAAACGCCCTATTAATTGGATGGCCAAGGGTTTTCGTAGACCCATTAATGATGGACCGACAATGATATCGGTTGGAAGAACTCATCATGGCCGTTCCACTTTTTCCGTGCTATTTTGGATTACTAATTATGTATTCTGCCATGGTTAATGTTATACTATTGGCTGACTCGAATGATGCGACACGTCTATTATGTATTCCCATCTGCACGCACAAATTAATGAGTTCGTTTTGTTGACCGAGTCCACCCCTACAAATAGGTGGACCAGGGGGGGTATCAATTACGTGGGACTCGATTCAAATTCCACCAAAAAAAAAAAAAAAAAAATTCCCAAGGGTTGATTTGCGTGATAGTTTTACTATTTGTTAATTATATGATTTCATACGTCCTGTAAGCATCGAAGCTTCGTGATTACCTTCTTTATTTTAAAATATGCTTTCAAATTTAAATTACTTATCATGTTTAATTAATACATCTCTATGTTTAATATAATCAAAAAATTATTTATCATGTTTAATACTTCTCTATTTTATTATACTACCAAAAACTTACGTCATGTAAAAATTGCATCTTTTAGAAATGAATGTATGACTATTAAAAATGGAGATCTGATGTAAATAAAAAAAAAACAATTGGAGGCCTGATTGGGCGAGGACAATCGCATGGGGCAGCCATGCGAAATTGGCCGTCGGATTAACCTCCAATTATTTGAAAATTTTTAAATATATGTTTGTGGCTTAGATAAGTTTATACAAATTTTGTCAAATTTTTTTGTCTTATTTAAACGCATTTTTATAATTTTAAACAAAAAAATTGGATTCTCGTGAGTTGAATTAGTATGTAAAAGTTGGTAATATATGTAATTTTTTGGAATTATAATAAAGACGTAAGAATAAACATGGAAAATTGTTTAGATTTGAAAACATTTCAAAATTAAAAAGCCAAAAATAAGCATAGAGACTCAATACTTACCATAAGGACATCGAATCATTGCCCTTTAATTTTTAATCTTATTTGTAATTTATATCTGATTAACATTATCCTTATCTACATATTAATTGATGATGAGGACATTCTTTCCTTGCAAATACTCCATTGGCTGATTGTATTAATCAGCCGAAAATTAAACAATACCAAATTAATTTCATTGCACTAATTCTGTTTCATTCGTACGTGTGTGTTTGGGTGCACGTACGCATGCAGGCATGGTGTTAGGCAGCGATTGTCATGTTGGTCTGATGGGCCAGCTTACATAACACAGTGCCCCATCCAACCGGGGCAGTCGTTCACGTACGAGTTCACCCTGGTGCAGCAGAAGGGCACGCTGCTGTGGCACGCTCACGTCTCATGGCTCCGTGCCACCGTCCACGGCGCCATTGTCATCTATCCCAAAACCGGAGACTCCTACCCATTCCCAACTCCTTACGAAGAACAAGTCATCGTCCTTGGTAATTAAATCAATAAACATCCCTTAATTATGCACATAATCTTATTTTCAATCTTCTATTCGACCCGTTAATTACTTGTTGATCTGTGTTTGATTTTTCTAAATTATCATTTTGCAGCTGAATACTGGAACCGGGATCCTGTAAATCTCGAGCGAGCCGTGCTGCAGAGCGGCGGAGCATCCCCTATACCGGACTCTTATCTCATAAACGGCCACCCCGGCCCCATGTATAATTGCTCAGCTAACGGTAATTAATTTTTAATCACATATATATTATAAAATCCGACGCCAATGATCGACAAGTGCACTAATTGTGCCAATTTCCGGTGCAATCTGATGTAATCATTGCCCAACACACAACCTTTACTTGACAAGACAACTTCATGATTTGGGGTTTCTAATTAATTATGGCCCAATAAAGCTTAATACAATGGCTCTTTCAAAAAAAAAAAATGCTTAATACAACGGAAATGGGAGCCAGATCATTTGGGCCCGATTTAAGACCAGCCTTATATATTTTATGAAATTAATAATCTAAATAATTTAATCTATAAATTCAATTTTACTGTTTATGAGAATGCACATATATTTCTTGAATTTTTAAACACAATGGTATTTTAGTTATTGTATTTTAAAAAATTGGGTGAGACATGGAAATGATTCATGTGTGTCCGTGGGTGCTTGATTTCAGACGTGTATCAGCTGAATGTGGTTCCCGGAAAACGGTATTTGCTGAGGATAATAAACGCAGCGTTGAACATCGAGAACTTCTTCCGGATCGCCAACCACAAGATGACGATCGTGGAGGCGGACGCGGAGTACACGAAGGCTGTGATGGTGGAGCAGATCACGATCGCGCCAGGCCAGACCGTCAACGTGCTCATCACCACGGACCAGCCCATTGGCCGCTATTCCATGGCCATGGGGCCCTACATGTCCGCCCAGAATGTCGCCTTCCAATCCACCCCTGCCGTCGCCTACCTCCAATACGCAGGCGCCGCCACCAACGCCTTCTCCGCCCGTGCGCAGCTCCCCAGCTTCAACAACAATCTCGCCGCCAAGCAGCACATGGACTCCCTCCGGTCCCTCAAGCCCGTCTCCCTCCCGCTCGAGATCGACGAGAACTTCTTCTTCACGATCGGGCTCAACGTCGAACAGTGCCACCCGTCGAAGCCCAACAAGACCTGCCAGGGCCCCAACAACGGCTCCTTCGCAGCGTCCACGAACAACATCACCCTCGTGAGACCCCCCATCTCCATCTTGGAGGCCTACTACTACAAGATCCGTGGGTACTATACCAAGGACTTCCCTGGGGTGCCCTTGAGGATCTATGACTTCGTGAACGGTGCCCCCAACAACGCCCCCAAAGACACGCAGTCCGTGATCGGGACCCGTGTGAAGGTGCTCGACTATGGGACGAGGGTGCAGCTGGTGCTGCAGGACACGGGAACGGTCAGCACTGAGAATCACCCCATGCATTTGCATGGGTACAGCTTCTATGTGGTTGGATATGGGAGCGGTAACTACAACCCCAAGACTGCCTCCCTCAACTTGGTCGACCCTCCTTACATGAACACGGTCGGAGTCCCCGTAGGGGGATGGGCTGTCATTCGATTTGTTGCGGACAACCCGGGTATTATTCGATATTCGTTTTCTGCTTTGAAATTAATCTTGGGCTATTTAATTGCAAAAATATAAAACTTAATTACTCAAGACTAATTTGCAATTATTGAAAATTAGATTCTATTTTGCAAATGCCCATAACATGTGCTTATTGATAATCCCTTCGCAATTATGTTAAATTACCCTGACGATAATCAATCTTAGCATCCTGCATGCTTACTTAGGATTTACCTGATCTTCTTGTCTCTTACCATAATCGGTTGCGTGTGGGCTTTTGCAGGTGTTTGGATTTTGCACTGCCACCTTGATGTACACTTGTCCTGGGGTCTGGCCATGGTTTTTATAGTGAAAGATGGGACTGGGAAACTGGAGACGCTTCCTCATCCTCCAGCGGACATGCCTCGGTGCTAGTTTACAGTTTTATTGCATAGCTTGTACGTGTTTCCGTAGTGGTACTGCCATTTGTTTCTAGTGTCGCTGGCAACCTTACTCTCAAGAGTATTTCTTCGCAAGTGTAAAGGGAGGAGGGGAGAATAATATTTCTGCGACTATCATTTGTATTGTTAATCTCTCATTGTCATCAATATCATCACTGTTTATTGTCAACTCATGTATTTTAATACGAGGTTGCTTGCCCCTTTGCACTCATCTTTTCTTTTCCCTTTATTATTTTCTTAATATGCCATTTATCAGCAGCGCCTGGACCACACATACAGTAGTCAGCTAGCCATGCCTGTTACATTTTTAACAAGAAAAAAAGGTAGCCATGGCTAGCTAGTAGGGGTGCAACTCAGGTCGGGTTATACCGGGTTGGAGTGAACCCAAATCCTAAGCCAACCGGGTTGGAGTAAACACAAACCCTAACCCTAAGAATTTAAGCCGGGTTCGCATTGGTTTTGGTTTGGTTTCGGGTTAGAATTCGGGTTACCAATAAACTGTTTTTTTCCAAATTTAATTGTAGTCTAAAAGAAACTTATTGGAATATACATACCTGTGTTTATGAAGTCAAGCCTCACGTTGAATTCTGCAACATCCTTTCAAATAATTCTGCAACATCATGCTGAATTCTGCAATATTCTTTGAATGAACTCTGCAAGTAATTTTTCAGCACCCTATAGACACAAATAAATGACAAATTAGTTAATTTTATAACTAGTTGGTCATTTCTATTTAATAGCTAATGGAAATGACTCAAGTGTAGCAAATAGAAAATGAACATATCATACCAACTATTGTAGTTGAAACTAAACATTATCATACAAATTGTTGAAATTGAATTCAAACTGAATATTTATCATACAAATTGCTAAAATAGAAATTGATCACTTGTCATACCAATAAACTTAAAATATGAATCAAATTTTTACTACAACATGAAATTCAAACCAACAGATTTCTCATACTAACAGAAAGTATAATATGAAATAGATTTATCATGCCAACTCAAATTCAAACATAATCCACATAACAGTTATTGAAAGCAACTAAATCTGAATACACTAAGCATAATGGTTCAACATTCAAATCTAATTTAAGTGCAATCCAAATTTAAAATGACAATATAAACAAATCTCAAGTTTAAATAAGTTTACATCCACTTTTAAATAAGTTTACATACACTGGCCACCTATATATTAATATTACAAAAAAACATGTATAATTTATGAAAAAATTATATAAATTACACCGGGTTTTGACCGGGTCGAGTTTTGGTACCGGGTTAGTGTGAACCCAGTTTTGGTTTCGGATTTCTATGGGTCGGGTTGAAACCGGGTCTATTTTGAAAAAAATCAAAAAAATAAAATCCATTTTTTTTATTTTGGTGCCGGGTCGGGTCGGGCGGGTTACCCCTACTAGCTAGCATATACGGCTTCATTCTCAAGCTGCCTGTAACTACAAGAATATTCCTTATATAATTGTTAAGACGAAAGCTAAATTAATTACTACATTTAAAAAAACTTGTTTTGCTGTAATCAGCACATATATCATAGTCGCCAATTCGCTCGAATGGAAGCGCTAATTGGACAACGGAAATGAGAGGGTATGATTAAAAAAAAAATAGCAACCATTGATAACTTTTTTCTCCCAGTTACTTATATAAATGTATATATATAAAAAATAATCAAGTGCATTTGGACTACACCACAATTACGGTGCAATCTATGCACTTGAGACTCACTTGATCATAAATAAGCAATCTACTCCACCATTGTATTTAGAATTATTCACTTCATTAGCATACTAATTTGCATCTAAATCTAACATGTGTATATGCCCCATCTTAAAATAGTACAAAATTAACATAATAAAATAATTTAATATAAATATTAAGTTTAAAGTAATATTTTCAACATCTAAACCATCTAAAGTATAATTTCAAATGGATAAATGATTGTATAAAGTATTATTACATTTTAATAAATATGAGACTCATTTTGCAGCGGACTGCACTATAAGTATGGTGTAGTCCGTTTGCACATTAGAGAGAGAGAGAGAGAGCTGTTCCAGCGCTGCACTGGAATAGTGGTACATTTGCCCATTTTTGGGCACCACATATATTAGAATGCAATAAAAATTTATACAATCATTTATCCATATATAAATTTTATAGCAAATGGTTTACATGTTGAAAAACTATTTTAAAGTTGTTTTTTACATCACACTATTTTATTATGTTGAATTTATACCATTTTCAGATGAGGTTTATACACATATCCAATAGGGATAAAAATTGATATGGTAATAGAATACATTATTTTAAATATAATGGGTGAAGTAGATTAAATTTATCATCATGTGGGTCCCATTTTGATGCCACAGCGTCGTAATTATGGTGCAGTCGTGTTGCACTTGAATATAACTCTTTCTTTTTCTCTCTCTCTCTCTCTATATATATATATATTCAATCATTTATCGTTAATTTTATTTAAAAACCTATCATATTTACTAAAATTCTATCCGAACATGCCCTTAAAATAATTGTGATCTATCCAAATAGAACTAGTATAAAATTTAATTTACTCCCAAAATGATTAATTAAAAATATCAAGTTAGTCATAAAGTGCATAATAAAAAAAGATATATTTTTGGTAGAAGTTTAAAGGTTTTACTTTTAAATATACCTACTATATTTGTCATTAATTACAAATATATCTACTAAGTTTGAAAACTTTCACATGTACTACATATCTCACTAATCTTAAGTATATCTAATTTGATGGTTAGAAACGTTTAATAATTTTAGAATCTCAAAATACTCCTGGTTGATCCACCATCTATTGTTATTGTTGCTATATTCATTGTTGCTATATTCAGACCATCAAAACTCATTTCACCTAACTTTTTTCTCTCAGTTCGGATGAATTTTCATCATGCTACCTAACTTCTTCTCTCAGTTTGGATGAATTTTCATCATGCTACCTAACTTCTATTGTAGCTGAAAGACTATTATTATCAAATTATAAGGGATATTTTAGATATTCTTAGGATATATAATGGTGATTTTTAATTATATCTAATGGAACGAGTATGGATAAAATTTCACTTATATTCTGTTGAGAACTTTTAAAATTTAGTGGTATATTTATAATTAAGAAAAAATATATTAGGTATATTTGAAATTAACTCAAAATTTAACGAAGAAAAAATGAATAATCTTTATAAATACAAAGACTTTTACTGTGTCAAGACCATTGAAAATTTCAATTGTTAGTTTGTTACTCCATTTTGAGTTCACCTTGATAGTTATATGAAATCAAATTCATCACTTCTTTTTTCTTATTATTTTATTTATTATAGAACATAGAAAATCATCTTAATCAAAGTTTTGATTAGCTCTCAAGGTAATGATCACTTAAGAGTGAATATTAAACCATTAAAATTAATTTTTTTAAAACCTAATTTATATACTTTTAATCAATGATCCAAACCTTTTAAAATTTTTTACATGTGAACTAATTATTCTATAATTTTTATAACATTTCAAAGCTGACATGAACGGAATGAGGTGAATTTTTAAATCTTCACGTTTTAATGTAATTCAAAAACGAAAATATGCGATCCACACCAAACTTATAATTGAAATGAATATAGTTTCTTTGTTGAATAAACAGTATTAATAAGGGTAATGATTTTTTTTTTTATGAATATGGTAACTAAGGATAATGATTCAACAGTTACTGGAGCGTGAAGGCTACATGCTTAACCCTTTATCTTTTATTTTTAAAAAATAGTTTTGAATTTTAAATTATCTATCATGTTGAACGCATCTTGTTTCACCATATTAACAAAAATTAACTTCGTTGAAAACGTATATATCTCAAATATCATCTTTTGAGAGTGAATATATAAATATTAAAATTTTAAAAAATGTAAAGGAAATTATCTTCGTTGAAAACGTATATATCTCAAATATCATCTTTTGAGAGTGAATATATAAATATTAAAATTTTTAAAAAATGTAAAGGATGACATATTTGTCGGATGATCTTTTATGGCCGGATGCATGGGTGCAGCCATATGTCTAGCCCAAAATTTTTTTTTTTTTTTTTTTCGTTTTTTTCATATACAAGTAAAGCTAGGTGTATTAAATCTATAAACCAAGTTTTACCATTTTTAAATACTTTTAAGTATTTTTTATTTTAAACATAATGACATTTTCATAATTTTTTGAGACATAAAATTAGAAAAATGCCACTGTGTTTACAAATCCAAAACAAATACTTAAAAATATCTAAAAATAGTAAAACTTAGTTTATAGATTAATACACCTAGCTTTACTTGTCCACGAAAATAAAAATGAAAAAAAATATAAAAAATATGTTTTTGGGCTGGATGCATGGTTGCCCCATGCGCCCGACCTTATAAGGTCTCGACATGTTTTATATAAACTGTCGATAGCGAATATATAACTATTAGAATTTTTGAAAAAACATATAGAATAAAATAATATATAAAAGTTAACGATACATATAATTTTTAGAATCATAAATAGATACGTATGGATAACAATGAAAACATGGAACCCCGATCCCTAAGTAAAGTTTTTTTTTTTTTTTATAATACTTACGTAAAGTATTAAATCATTACCGGTTACGTAAAATGGTGGGACCAAACTTCAGATCCTAATGAAGATGGCTCCAAAATGGAGTGTTGCCATTGAAAACTTCAATGGTGTTAACACCATTGAATAGACTTGCTTCCCTGAAAATTGTAAATAATTAAAACAAATGAATAAATAAAGCCAACTTTTTGCTAAAAGAATGTCCTATAGTCACAAAAAGTAGCTAACTTTCCTGACGTTGAACTCGCGTCCGTCTTGCACCCTCTACCATTCAGCATTCCTGTCATTAGCCCTATAGATTAGGCTCCTTAATATAAATTTTGTTTAGTTGACGTATCACTTTAAAATAAATTTGGAAAAGATCCAATGCTTCAAATGGGGCCTTTCATGCTGTCACTTCAATTTATAAATAATCTTGTAAACACCTCAGTCTCTGACGGTTAGGTTCTAGACCCAAAAACAAAGGTTGGCGCATATGATGGCCATATGATCATGACCATTTATAAATAACAAGTAATAATAATATAATATAATACGAAGTTTTTGCATATATACTTATAAAGTTTGATCAATATAGCATCCGTGTTTCTAAATTTACTAAAATTATAAATATTCTTATAAAGTTTGCATAAAATTGTCAACATATTTCTTTAATTATACCCTCAGAATTTTCTATAAATTGTTGAAAATATATTTGCAATTTTATAAGAAAATTTTCATTATTTTAAAGAAAATTCTGACAACATCATGATGGAAGAGATTCACTTGCAATTGTATGCAAACTTTATAAGTATATGTATTTGCAGTTTGGCAAACTTCACTTACAATTGTATGCAAACATTATGAGTATATGTATTTGCAGTTTGGCAAACTTGAAGACATTGATGCAATATTAATCAAATCTTATCAGCATATCTGCAAAAATCGCTAATAAATCAATAACAAAACAATAATATACCCAGGAAAGCTATTGCCGTCTTGCTATATAAAGGCTCTCGATTTTCCCATTTGCTGAACAAATTAAAAGAAAGAGGCTTAATTGTCTTGACATCTCGCGTCTTTTTTGATACTATATTTTGGAATTATCGTAAAATAAACTTTGTAATGTGATAGTTTGATTTCCTCGATAAACCCATGATAAAACTAGTATATAAAAAGTAACATATTTTGCAATTACAAATTACAAAATAATTTGATAATAAATCATTAATATATGTATATAGTTTAACATTTTTTTAAAAAAAGTTGGATGCGGTGGAAGCAGATTTTTTGCATTTTGGTCCCTATGTGTATTTGTTTTCTAGTCTATGAGTTTTTCATATTGCCTTTTAGACTTTGTAAGTTTGCCCTATTTATATTTTAATCCCTGCCGTTAATGACATGCCATTAACATCGATTCATATATGCAGGTAACGAAAAGGTTATGAGTCGACTCATATATACAATTAACAACAGGATTTTTAATATGCATTAACAACAAGGATTAAAATGTAAAGAGGGCAAACTTACGGGGTCTAAAAAGAAAATAAGCAAAACTCATAGGCTAGAAAGCAAATAAGTATAATTGGAGGAATAAAATGTGGAACACCAGGTGGAAGCACTGGTAAAAGTCTGTTCGTCTCGTTTTGAGCAATAACAGACGGCACTCTGTCCACCCAACAGCCAGCCAACGGCTTGTTCCTGGGATGGCTGGTGCAACGACCCATCAAACCACAGACTATGCTGGTCAATAGCTCTTGGTAGCTGAAGCCGGCCAATCGTCTAAAGAGTTATTAGATCTGTTTCCATCTCTCCTCTCCAATCTCCATGCTTTCCCTCTGGGCTTTATGTATAAACAGTCATCTTTTCAGGCAATATTGCCGTCGAAAGAAGAGAAGAAAAAGAAGAGGAAGAAAACATCTCTCACATGGAAAGGCCTCTTGCTCAAATGAGTATTCCATAGCAAAAGACGTAGCCGCCCATTGGTAGTCGTGGCATGAAATGCTCATTGAAGCAAGATGCTTTGCATGCATGGGATTCCGCGAATTTTCTCTACCCAGTTCAGACGTGTAATCCGTCTCTCCTTCTCCTTTGTTATCTAATCTATCTCTCATCCCTTCCCTCGTCATCTCCTTTCTGCTCCTTTCTTATCTAGTCTCTCTCTCATCCATTTTCTTCTCCTTTCCGATCTAGGTATCCAGGAGCATCCATGTAGGGCTACGACCACCGTAACAAATTTAGTTTTATATATGTAGCCAATTTTTTAATCACATATAACATATTTTTGGCTGCATTCGATATATTTTAACTACAATTGATTATTATCATTTCTTTTAAATTGTAGCATTTAATTAAGTATGACATTTTTTCATCCAATGTAGACAAAAGTAATATTTCGTGCAACTACTATAATTACACTGCAATTATTTGGCCACAATTAACATACGTAGGACTTACTTGCATTCAGTATCAAATGCAACCAAATCATAGTTTGGCTTTAAAAAGGTAGTCGTAAATAATGAGACTTATCATCTTAGACTAGTATAAAAAAATATTTTTTCTTTATTTTTCAAAATTTTTAATAAAATTGTTATCTAGATATAAATCAAGTTTGACTATTTAGAGATGTCTATATTATTTTGAATTTTTTAAATATGAATATTTTAGTTCCTTTAAATTATTGAAATATAAGCCACTAGGGATGTATCCTGGTGGTAACCCATGTTGGCCCATTGCTAGCTGGCCATGAGTTCAACTCTACCCTTCCTCATTTAAGTAGTGTAGAAGTCTTTCTGTTTCCACCCTTTGGTAGAGGCATTTGCAGTTTTCCCGCAGTGTGGGGTATTATTGAAAAATTTTCCTTCATTGCGAGAAATTTATGAATATACTTGAATGTAATATAAATTGTTGTGATGTATATAAATATCAATCAAAAAAATTATTGAAATATGGCTAAAATAACATATATACACGTCTCTAAAAATGATAAAAACTTAGTTTATGGATTAAGAGAGTATACTTGGTAATGGCAAAAACTATCAATTTTTTGTAAAACTTATCTTTGGCCAAGGGTGTAAGCAAAAACTCATCATTTCAATGCATTTTCATGGGTAATTGTGCCTTGACCATAAGCTACGGCTCCTAATGGGTTCCTCATCCCATCTCTGCATTGGCACCCATCTCCTTTGATTTCTCATTGCATCCAAATGTCAATGATTGCATGAACAATTAATACAACCACTATAATAGCGCTGACAATGACATCACTCCGTCAACAAGCAATTAACGCTAACGCCCAAACAGCCCCTAAATATATCTAGATTAATAATTTTGAAAAAATTTTAAAATATGTTTTTTTGAACTAGTTTGAAATGATCGTTTGCCACAAATAATAGATTTCTATTGTGGTGAACCTTTTTTATTGGTATTTATATGTCATGACAATTGATATTATAATCAAGCACATTTACAATCTTCACATTATTGAGGATTTTTCTGTAAACACCCCCACATTTGCAAATACCTTAAACTAGGGGGATTTGTTAATACCTCCATACCAAAGGAGGGGTTGAACACCCATCCTTTGGCAATCATGTCACAGCGTTACCCCAGGGTAACCCCATGATGGCATTGTTGCGGTGAACTTCGAGTTACTCGACGTTTGTCAAATTTAGAGTTTTTTAAATTGGGTGGAATTCAACGTGAAGTATGACTTGGGTTGATTCCTAAGAGGTTGGATTTCCCTCATCCACCCGTCTTGTAACGACAACACTTTTTCTCCCATAAAAATTTCTAGTCTTAAAGAGAACTAGCTAGCTAAGCTTAGCATTATTATGATTCTATTTCGTTATTGTGTATCCATACGAGTTAAACAAAATGATGATTGGGAATCTGTTTTTTTATGGATGACTGGGAATCAATTCGATTATTTAGAGGACTAATAAAGGCGGTTTATATATAATTGCTGGAGCAATCTATAAGAAGGCAAGGATAATTGCCTTTCTTATTGAAGCGATATCCATGCCAAGCAGAGTGGAATAAGAAGAGGTGGAAAGCTTCGACACAAATAATTATTATGGGTACATTACAAGACTGCGTAAAGAAACAAATACCTGTTCGGTAATATGGGTAGAGACGAGAAGAGGGAAGTGGGGAAAGATAGTATTTTTGAAAAGAAAAGGGTAATTTATATATATTACCCACATAGTTTGATCAAAATTGTAGATATATCTACATAATTTCACAAATTACATATTACCCTCACATAATTTTACTAAAATTACATATAACTCCCACATTAACAATTGGCTTTAGATGGAACGCAGTGAAATGCTGTCAATTATTTGATTTTCGAAAACAACCCCATGCACATTCTTCCCCAGCCTCCGCATCAACTCCCTAATCAACTTCCCGTTGCTCCCTAGGTTGGCGAGAACAATCTCATCCACATCTTCGTTAACGTGACGCTCCAACGAGTTGGAAGGGCCCTCTATGGCCCCTCTAGCCTCTCCACTATTTCCATGGATACTCGCCTCATGATTGCTTACAATTACTGTCTTGAGCTTTTGGAGGACTCCATCGACCAGCTGTTCCAATCCCTCATCTCTATCATCAATGGAGGATACACTGATGACATGCTAACATGGCTAACCACGACTTTGACTAACCAAGACAAATGCAATGAGGGGCTAGCGGACATATATCGTGCTGATGAACCAGGATCCATTGTCAAGAATGTTGCGAAAGCCCAGCTCAATGAAGAAGAAGAGCCTGAACTATGTTATGTAGCTTGGAGCGGAAGCTTCAGGGTCTTCAGCAGCTTTACAAGTGATTGTTGATCACAATGGGATCTCGGTGGTGACTGTAAATGGCAGAGATTCATATCGACTTAAGTCATCTTCATGGGATGGGTATTGAGAGGAGCTGTAGACGTTGCCCTAGTGCACATGGCAATCAGGCGTTCTCGGCTGACCATATTCGAAGCTCGATTTGTGGCTGAAAATGGCAGAGATCGAACTCAGCATGAGTAGGCTTTTTGGGATGATCGGTGTTGAGCAAAACTCCCCTCACATTCTACCCCTAACCCCAGCATCAACGACTTACTCGCCACCCTCCTCTGTGCGAAGGATATGGAGCTAGTGTTGAAGCTTGGGTTGCTCTGCTTTTTCAGTCAATGCCCGCGACAAGGCTAAGCATGTAACTAGTTGTGCAGTTCTTGCATGAAAATGTTGTCTTGCTGCAGCCCAACCTCCTAATGGAAGACCACGACCACCAGTGGCTCTATGCTTCGTTTGCTTCTTCTTGGATGCCAGTAGGGCTGCTAAACTTATCCTCTGTTGGCAAAGCAATTCTCTTCGAAGGCTGTTAAGAGTAATGTTATTATTGTATTGGGCGTGCAGCTACTAGCAATGGAAGTTGGATGTAGATATTGTTAACGATTATTAATAGAAATTGCTTCTTGTTCTTTTTTTTTTTTTAATGAAAGCTTCTTGTTCTTGAATGTAGATATCATTAATGATTTCCATGGCGACAGCAGTGAGACCAATTCTACCACCTCAACAGGCCAAGCTCATGGCTCAATAGCAAATGCTCGCATTTGATTCTCAATTGAGGAGGGTCCCATTCGAGCGGTGGGATTGTTGAACATCGAATCCTGATTCGTCACATGGAAGGTTAGCCGAGGATTGTTGGGCTTCGGAATAGGGCAGATGCCATGGAAATTGACACTTACATCTCCATTTGGGATCTAACTGAATTAACCAGGTTGTTGATAGCAAGTTGGGAGTGGCAAATTTTAGATCCAGGTGGTTCCTTTTGTCTTAGAAAGAAGAGTGATCAGAAAAGGAGGCTTAGGCATCATTAATCCAGGGGATTCGGTCGATGAAGAGCCATAGGGCAAGAGGGAGTTCAAGATCGAAATGGAGGCCCTTGGCGGTAGTGGAAATTGCAACAGCTCTCCCCACCCCAACCTCAAGGTGCTCTTTGGGTGGTGTCTCTTTAGATCGGAGAAGCTGTTGGTATATGAGTTCATGGAAGGCTAGATGCTGCAAGATGTGGTATTGGACCGGAAAAAGGTGGGAAGGCACTAGTACTTGAAGGCCAGTAAATTACAAGTGCATTCGCACTGATAGCGGTGGCGCCAAAGCGGCGGCTTATGAACAGAAGTTGGTTACGGCCTTACAGGTTCCCCTTGTTGATGGAGATGCCAATCGAGGCTTGTTTTCAAAAATTAAATAATTTATTAAAGCCCCACTAGCTTTTATCTAACGACAACTGTTAACATGAGGATTATATGTAATTTCAGTAAAACTGTGCGGGGATAATGTGTAATTCTTGAAATTATGTTGATATATTTACAATTTCAGTCAAACTATGTGGATATATATATATATGGGAAATAAACCAGTGCATGCGACTGCACCGTGCAGTCCATGCACTGTGGGGCCCACTTGATTATAAATAGAAAATCCACCCCACCCATTGTATTTAGAATTGTTCACTTTATTAGCATACCAATTTTCATCCAAATCCAACATGTATGTAGTCCCCATTTTAAAATGATGCAAAATCAACATAATAAAATAGTTTAATGTAAATATCAAGTTTAAAGTGATTTTTTTAACATCTAAACCGTTTAAAGTATGATTTATATATGGATAAATGATCATATAAAGTTTCATTACAATCTAATATGTGCGGGGTCCCCGCGACTGCACAGGATCGGATCTCTCTCTCTCTCTCTATATATATATATATATATATGCAAATTATCTAAAAGAAAGTGACGTAATATAATAGGAGGAAATTGGAAATAATATGGTAGTTATGCGGTACAATGATTAGGATATATAAGTAAAAAAAAGTAGAATAATTGCGTAGTTAAATTAAATTTTTTTAAAAAAAACAGATGTGTGAACAGAGGTAGAAACGCGTGGTTTTCACCCACAACCATTGCCGAAGTACCGGGTTGGTCCGAACATGCTCGACCCGACCAGGTTTCAAAACCAAATTTGGGTTTTATTTTTAATATTTTTTCAAATTAGGTTCGGTTTCAAATTAACTAGGGAGAACTCGAAACCAATACAAGGTTTGTATCGACTTAGTCCAAAACTCGATATTCCTTTTAACTTATTAAAATAATTATATTATTTATGTATTAAGCATTTTAACTGTATTTATAATAGAAGTTCTTCCATGTAATTGTAACCTAATTAAACTTTAAAATATTTATTCTAAAATTTAAATTTCATCGGCATTTGTCCATAAAAGTTAAATCTATTACATTTAATGTTAACTTTATTTGTAAATAATTATAAATATACCAACTTTTTTAAATTATTGCATACGTATGGATTAACTATGAGATATATAAGTCTCACTTTTATTACATCTAATGTTAACTTTATTAATCTCATTTATTTTTCTTACCTTGATTTTTAATGGGTAAATTCATTACATTCTTTGTACTTAGAATTATCTTTTAATTAGAAAATCAACTTTCATACAAATATATTCACGTATGAATGCATAATGTTCAAAAAATTCGTTATCTCTATTAGTAGTTTTAACTTCTATTAGTTTGAGAGTAACACGAACTCTAACCAGAAACCAATGCAAATCCGGTCCGAACTCGATCTGAACTCGGATTCTAATATTAGAGTTTGGGTTTGGATTCACTTAAACTCGGTATGACCCAACTTGAGTTACACTCTGATATGGAATTGATTTAAATTAATTTGGTTATAGTTTGGCAAACATTTTTAAATTTGACACGTCTACTCAATTCAATTTGAACTGAGTTGCACCCTTACGTGAACCTAGTCAATCCAACATATGATGGTGATTAAATGAGTTATGTATACAGGTGCAACTTAAGTAAGGTATCCATGGGTTGACCTATTGGATACCCTAAAACAGGTAAGGTAGGTTCTAAACAAAAAAATATCCAATTAAATTAGGGTAGGATAAGTTCTAAGATCCAGGCAACCAAAACCGACTCGAATTAATAATATATATTCAATATATCTTTTATGCAATATACTATATATTTAAAGATATAAAAATATATATTCTCACAAAAAAGAAATAAAATATATCTTATAAATATAAAATTTGTCTAATTTATCTATTGTTTAGTATATTTAATTAATGAATTTTGAAGTTATACTATTATCATATTGCTTATAAATATTAAGTAAGATTTATAATATTTACATAAAAAAGTAAGATTTATAGTAGAGTTATAATGTTTAAATTTAGTGTAAAAGATTATTTTAAAGAACCGATTTGGAACTGAAACTGGAATCAACTCGACCTTAAAAAAATAGGATACGTTAGGCCTAAGATAGGTTTATTGCAAATAAGATAAAGGTAGAGTTCACTCTGAATTGGACCTACCTGACCTAAGTTGCGTCTTTAGTTGTGTGTGTAAATGATTAGTTAAGATGCGATGAGTTATGTGCAGATGATGATTGATTAAGATAAAAGTTGTTCACCAGAAGCTCCATGGGTACTCAAGGAAGACAGTTTAGATGCACATCAATGAGTTGTCTTCTCAATCTGTTGTAGTGATGCTTATGATTTCTTCAAGTATTATCATGATTAAAGAGATGGTGTCATCGTTATAAATAAATAAAAAAAAAATTTTAAAAGAGAGAGAGATGGTGTCATGAGATGCACATCAGTAAAATTGTGCATCCGTCGCAAGTTGAGATGTAAGCCGTGCTGGTTTGGTGAAACAAAGGAGAAAACTTGGAATCCATGCGAGACAAGAACTACAATAATTAATACTATTCTTTCATAAAGAAAATTTTTATTATTAAATGCTATATCTAGCTGAAAAATGTTTTTGCAATGGAAAAATATAGTTGTGAGTTTGTTGCTAAGAGTTGTTAAAACAAGATTATTAGCAACGAAACTGGATAGTTCATTTCTAAATGAGAAGACAACAATGAACTACTAAACATTCAATAACAAACTTCAAAATTTATTACTTAAGCTCTTACTGTCGTCAATCATATTTCATTTCATAGCCAAAATTGGTTGCTAAAAGTATTTCCTTATAGTGAAAGATAATTAGTTTATTTTATAGGAAATTGTAATTGCTTCTTTAGGTTTATCAAATTGTCCTTTCCTCTAGTGTAATAGGCTTCAAGTTAATCCACGTTAAATCTTCGCGTTTATGTGAACTTGCTTTTGTTCTCAACTGCAGAGATGTACCTTAAGTTGGTTGGTTGGTTGTTAGTGTAGCCTACCTATATACTATTTGTAAATGGTTTTTTCCATCCTATTTTTATCCGATCAGTTTTTAATTGATCCTCCCCTATCCATTTTGAAGTTAGTTCAGTTTAATTCCAATGTCAAAATAGTTCCAAATTGGCTCCTTCAATACTCCTAAGAGTAATATATCATTTTATATCAAAATAAATACATGTTAAGTACTAGTAATTTTATTTTTTAGTACACATACATACATAAATAGTATAATATTATATTCATTTAATATGCATTCTACTTACACATGTGGGTATCCATATCTATTGGTTCCGGATGCTCAAGCTATATACCCTATTCTAACCTGTATGGGGGTTAGGGGTGAAATTGGGGGAGGTTGGGATGTATCCAACCGTAATCCTACTTTTAACAAATCCAATTTAACCTTATTTTTTATGCCGAATTAGGAAAATGTTAGTTTGACCCTCACTTTTTTAAATAAGTTTTGGGATAAATTTCAAATTGAATTCGGGTTAAAAAAAGATCAAAGTATGATAATCTTAAGAATTTATATGCATATCAATATAAAGTCACATCTAAAATAACATCTATGATAAATTTAAAAGTTATATATTTCCAAATATTTAGTATTTAGTAAAGTAAAACACAATTACCATAACAAAGTGTTAGTAAAAACAAGTTATAAAGTTAAATATGCATCTACATAAACTATATTCACATTAATAAGTCATAAAGTTGAACAAGCAAGACATTTGGTTTATAAAAATAATTTATATCTTGCGAAGCAGAGTGAGTCAAGGTGGATTGGGATTGACTTGATCCTATGTAAAATCAAAGCAATTGACAGGTAGACTTGATCCTATTTTCTCCAGCACTGAGGTCAATACCCATAAGTAATTTTTCTTACATATCTAAATTAGGTTGGTTGATGTATACTTATGTATATCCTTCCCAAGTTACACCCCTACTTACCACTATTAGGGATCGGTATCCATGAGTAATTTTTCCTACATATCCAAATTAAGGTTGGTTGATAGATATTTATGTGTATCCTACCCAAGTTACAACCCTGCTAAATGGGATGCTATAAGTCTACATTTAGCACTGGACTTCCGCAACAAAATGAATTATGGTTGTTAAAAATGTGAGCTTTTAGCAACCATAGTGCATTTCAATATGCTCACTTTTAATAATCAGTTTTTCTATTTTATTGCTAATAAGCTTTTGTAGGGGTATTTCAGCAATGAACCAGCAATCATATTTTTTATTTTGAAAGTCTTTTTGACATCCATATATAGCTTTTACCGATATTACTACTACTACTATTATTTTGCAAAAGAAGACACAGGACATGAACTGGATAACTCTCTCTTATCCCCCACACATACGGACGTATACTAGATGGTAACCCTGGGCCTGGAGGAGCAAACCTCACTCCCAATCACACATCAAGGTCTATGCTTGGATAGCTTGGGCATTTCAGCCTTGCGCAATGGCCTACCCAGTGGAATTGATGTGCCTTTCAATCGCCCGCCAGCATTAACACCCTGCACGATATGCGGCAAGCAACCTGCCTGACGGATGCAGCTGGTCAGGAGGGCATTGCACAGAGATGGCAGTGGAAAGGTGGCATTCACAATCACTTCACTGCCCTTTTTGAAGGCAGTGTCCCACTGCAGTCGAGCAGTGCCTTTTGTGTGAAGCTACGCACTTGAGAAGATCCCGCCTTTAAACTGACTGCACACCCCTAATTCCATAGTTAAGGTCATTCAATCACAAGAGTTGGAAACGGATTAGTAATTTAGGTTGCCATAAATGGTTCTTATAAATTTAATATATTATTCTGTATAGTTAATGTAAAACTATACCATTTTTAAAATTCTATATTACATTATAGTAAAATATAATTTTCTTTTAAGAATTATTTATAAGGTAATGATATGGGACTCATGCGTATTGTTATTAAATTTCTTGGTTAGGTGGGTAATTCGGCTGCAAATAATGTGATTTTTGTTATCAGGCCGCTTGGGTTAAAATATTTGAATTTATTACTTCCGTTATTTGAATTGATAATCCAATTTGAATTCCCAATTATTAGGTTCAGACTATCTTCAACTCGAGCCAAACCGAATGTAATTTGGTTTGAGTGAGACCCAATTTAAAAAAGATTTTTGATTCCCTACTGTTAACTGCTGGGATCACCCATTTTCTTTTTTTTTCTTTTTTTTAAAAAATTATACTTACATGAGCCCCAGTTAAAGAAGTTCAAGTAATTTTTTCTATTCAGATTTTAATGAGAAGTGCTCTTGTATTTTGAAAAATAAAAAAAACCTAACCTAGACAAGTCAGAAAAAATATTGCAAAATTTATATGCTTTTATCTAATTGGGGCATGCAAGTAGTAAAAAAAAAAAAAAAAAAAAAAAAATTAATAAAAAAATAGCCCCACGCAGTTAACCGCAAGAAATCTAAATCGTAGTGCACCCACTAAGTTCACATGCCTCCATGATAGCCACGTGTGTTACTACTTTAGCAATGAGCGTGGTACGAGGCTATATAACTCCCCTCCATTTACATGGACCACCTTTGGGGAGTGGCGAACCAAACCTCGTGGCTGTCAGAGTTCCTGCACCGACGAACTGATATGTTTCCTGCAATGGGAACAGTCTCCATCTCCCCATCACATGCGATGATCCTATAACATAAGTTCTCATTTTCCAAAAACTCTTTTCATATTTTCAAAAGATAATAGCCTATTTTTTCATTTTGAATACAATTTTTCTCAATCCTACCGTACCTTTTTCCATTTACAATACACTTATATCCTAAAATTTCATCACATCCTCATCTCATATAAGCTTTAAACAACCTTGGAATTTTTGCAATGGATAAAACATTATTCTACCTAAAGGCCAACCTCTCTAGTGATGGCCCAGAAACTTTTATCAAGGGGCTGTAGGGCACCAATGGCTCCAAGGACTTCCATTGCTGATACATTAGCAGTCCTGCCCACCACCACCAACTTAGAGATGTGAATTAAAATAGTTCATGAACTATCACACAGTGACAGCGTGTAACTGTAAGGTAGCAAGCTATCTTTGGTTAGCATGCTAACATGTTAACAAAAATAGCATGTTACCTTGTACTGCAATTTGTTATTGCATAACAGTTCTCAAGCTGTCCTAATTCACATCCTAACTCAGCAGTCTCAGTTCTGATACCAACTAGGCTGAAAAACCTAGTTGCTAGCCTATTGAGTTAGAGCCCAGGAATCCTTATCAAGCAATCTTGAGGTACTAATCGCCTAACAGAGTAGCTTCAATAGGAACTGCTATTATCTCGAACACTACATGAAATAGTTTCTTGACACTTTTGATACAGAAATGAATATGATTATCGGTGACCATTGATTCAACAAGACCATGATATATTGATGGAGACTACATGCAGTCACTTGTTTTTTCATTTAAACTTTTTCAAAAATAATGTAGAAATATTTATTGGCCTTTTGAAACAACTTGATCATAATTACATAGTATTTTATTGGTTTGGATGATTCATAGATGTACAGCATGTGCGTAGATTGGCGTGCATTGCCGAAGTACCAAAATATGGTGCTACACCATCCTCAACACGCGCCCTGGTTTCCGACCTTCCTAGTCACCGGTAAACCACTATTTTTTTTTTTTTTTATTTGCATTGCCAAAACTCCCAAATCCACCAGATCAACGACCTTTTTTCACTAGCAGATCCAATGCCATCCTCTTCTTCTTCTTCTTCTTCTTCTTCAAATCCAGTAATGCATGATTGTTGACGGCAACGAAATTCATCGATGCCCCTTTTCAAGATACGTAACAGTAGATCCAACCTACCTTCTCCGATCATGACCACCTATTACCATCATCCCCTGCAATTTCAATCATTCTCCACCAATTCATCTAAGATTTAGAGTCATCGACTCCCAAATCTAACAACGCAGGACACCATCTTCTTCAATGTCATCATCCGTCGCTTCCCACTCACCCAATTGAACCCATCAAACTACCATGCGATGCCATTGACTGCTCGCAACAGCCATGAAAATCCCCACCGCCATCAATGTAGAACCCATCACCATTCCAACTGACATTGCTTGATGCTTAAAGATATAATATGCTTTAGAATAATGTTGCTGGATAACCAAGAAGCCATGATTTTTCCTTCTTCCTCTATTTTTTTCTTCACTTCAGAAGCTCATCTATTTCACCCGCTTAGAGAATGGGCATGATCGAAGATGCAAAGGGAGTTTTTTATTTTTATTTTATTTTATATTTTAAACCTGTGGTAATACAGCCCGTGTTGTTTGACTCGGTAAAGAAAATACCAACATGGGATGTGCAGTGATATTAAGTATCCAGTTCTTTTCATGCACAACCCATACAATAAGCGTAGCCACCTTTTTCTTTTTCCATTTTCCTTTTTATCTTTCCTCCGTTCCAAAAGAAGTAGAAAAAAAGAACTGGATACTTAGATAATCTCTGTTTTTTCCTTCACCAGCTCAATAAAGGATAAAACAAAAATTCTACTGCAGCAGCTAAAAATATGCAACAATCTCCTCTGTGTCTTCCACGCAGAGGCAAAGATCTACCTCACGGATCCCCCCAAGTACTCAGCTGACATGGAGTCTGATAATCAATTCAATTAAAACAAGATGGACAAATTGGAAGTAACCCTTGATTAACAGATGCTTGACATGGATTGAATGAATCATGGAATTAGTTCAGACATTCACACTTCTAGATCGAAATTGTGAGGATAATTCACTTAATTGATCATCATCCAACAAGAATACAAGGAAAAAACTTCTCTTGCCGAGAGGTGGTCCCATTCCATCAATTGCTAATGAACTAGCATGACAATTTGCATAGGTACTCTAAAAAGCTACTCGAGGGTTGTATCCATTCACAGATGTGCTTCATTAAAACTTCATTCACATGTAATACAGACCATAAACATGCTAGGCCAATGCCATCTGTAGCAAATGCAGGTGATCACATGAAGACATCCATCAATTCAGCTACTTCGACTAAAGGTTCTACTTTCTTGGCCAATGAGTGGCTGGATTTGCGCTACTGAAACATCTTCCAATCTCCTAACTCTTACAATTATAAGTGAATGAGAATAAGATCTCTGATCATGTACGATATTAGGATGTCTTCCTAGTAAAATAAAAAAATGAGTCACATTCCTTCCACAGTATTGGCCAAAAATTCATCCTTTTTGGACTAATATACATACACATGATTTAAAATCTACATTGTCGTAAATAAAAAAAATCTTACTTTTTAGGACACTGTTAGGACATGGGCTTTGATATTACAGGGCAAGGTGGGTTTAGATTAAAGACTTCATTTTCAGGTCAAGGCGGGTTCACCATGTTCCAACCTTGGATGACCCTGCCCAACCTACAACCAGTGTTCAAAAAAAAAAAAGTGTAAACTCTCTGCCCATTTGGAAGGTTCTATTCCAATATCTGATTCCCACACATGAGCTGCTTCTTTTCAGTTGCCCTATTCACCCCACCCGTGATGAAACCATCTGTCTCATCTCAGAATCAATCTCAAAGGTTGGGGTGTAAGTGGGCCATGGTTATCAGTGAGGCCTAGAATTTGCTCAAGCCTAAGCTTAGCTAAGGTGGAAAGAGGAGTGTCATGGTGGTTGAGGAGAGACTCATTAAAAAAGAAGAATTTATTTTCATTAAAGGGGAGTCCGAAATTTCGTTATGAGCTTGCCTTTTTTTATTTCCTTTTTCGTTTTCTTTCAATTTTCATCATTTTTCATCATACAATAGGATCTTGTTAGTTCAATTGAGGCCCTTATGCTTCCAGAATTGTAATTCCTGTTTTCATCTTCAATAAAATCACTCATATACAGTTCAGTTCTTCTAATTCCTATCATTTGGTATCAGAGCCCAACCATCTTGGTCTTCAATTCATGCTCCAAACTGGTATGCAAACCTTCGTCAATTGGAAGAGAGGATGCAACGACTTGAACAATGTTAGGAGGAAATCTTCGCCCGAATGGAGCCAAGGTGGAATTGGATAGATCCATATTGTTGCAATCGATCGATCAACATGCAAAGGAATCAGTGGAGAAATTTGATATTCTAGAGAAATTGATCAAGAAGCTCATTTAGTGGAATGAGAAGTTGAATTCATCACATGGAACAATGAATTCTAAAGGATGGCAGTCGCAGAAGGAATCAAAGGAAGAGTCATTGAATTCCTTTTTGAATGTACAGATTGGAGTAATTGAAATGGACAACGCCTTAGAAACAGAGTCTCTAATTCCAATGGAGAAATGTCGACTTTGATATTCTAGAGAAATTAATCAAAAATCTCATTCAGTGGAATGAGAAGTTGAATTCATCACATGGAACAATGAATCATAAAGGATGGCACTCGCGGCAAGAATCAAAGGAAGAGTCGTTGAATTCCTTTTTGAATGTAAGGATTGGAGTAATCGAAATGGACAACGCCTTAGAAATAGAGTCTCTAATTCCAATGGAAGTAGAGAATATTCCTCCAGCTGCTAATTGGAGCATGGCTATGGATGAGAAGACACTGAAGGTGGTAGTATTGAAAGGGGCATTGATGAATGTAGTGTACTAAATTACTTAGAAGGAGAAGAAAGATATGCTTCTTCCAAAAGTATTGGTGCAGAACTACGATGAGGTGATGGACATATTCTTCAATTGCAAAAATGAACCCCAGATGTTTGATGATACGTCTGTGAATAAGATTGGTTTGATCTTGCTGTAGAAAGCTGCTGATGAGAAGCTAGAAAAAGAGGTTGAGTGGTGGGGCAATGCCATCCTAATTATGCCGTTATTGATGGAGCTTTGGGATTCGAGAGTATCTTGTCATACCTTGATCACTTACACTAGAACTTGACAAATTTGGGATCTAGGAGGTTGTATGCTACTATCCAAATGGACCATTCTTAAGGGGAATGATGATGATGTGGTAGAAGTTAGGTGCAGCAGCCTTTATTATCAATTTTTTTTCAAGCTTGATAGTCGCCCAATGCATCACGAATGTTGAGGATGCTAGATTTGAAGGAAAAAAATGTTAACCGCACCCGTTCAACAAAGATGAGGGAGCTCATAATAGCCTTGGAAGAATTTAGCCAAATTCCTTTTCTTTTGGGCATCACCATCTCCCAATCGAGCTTGTGTATCTGATGCGGGTAATACATGGATGTGCCATTGTTGCAAATGGAGGTTGGATGCAAGGTTGTTTAAGCAAAGTTCTTGAGGAGGAGAATACTTGGGAAGATTCTTCATGGCTCTATTGACATTTTCCTAATTTTGGAGGGATAGAAGCTCTCTCTCAAGGGGTGGGGAATGATGAGACCATCTGTCTCATCTCAGAATCAATCTCAAAGGTTGGGGTGTAAGTGGGCCATGGTTATCAGTGAGGTCTAGAATTTGCTCAAGCCCAAGATTAGCATAGGTGGAAAGGGGAGTGTCGTGGTGGTTGAGGAGAGGCTCATTAAATAGGAGAGTTTATTTTCATTAAAGGGGAGAGTCTGAAATGTCGTATGAGCTTGTCTCGGTTTTATTTCCTTTTTCGTTTCCTTTCAATTTTCATCATACAATAAGATATTGTTAGTTCGATTGAGGCTTTTTGCTTCTAGAATTGTAATTTCATGTTTTCATATTCAATAAAATCATTCATATACACTTAAGTTCTTCCAGTTCCTATTAGCCCGCTCTCCTCCAAAGACTGCCTTGAGGGCCCTCAGCTTTTAATAGTTTTAGAAAACAATGACTAAGACCAACACATCCGAGCAAGGCCATCTTACAGTTGCATTGGTCTGTCCGAGGTCTTCTCTGCTAGGACAGGTCCTTGTGGAAAGAATTAAAATCAATCAAATCAAGATTAAGTTAAGAAAGGCTAACCTATACAACTTTGTTTCAGATTGTCGCATCTTAAAAATATGCTTAATCCTGGGTAAAAATAAGTAGATAAATTGATCAACTATGATACAAAGCACTTGTACTGAAGAGCCTTTAAATAAACGAGAGCTTGAAAAAAAGGATACTGATTTTTTATTCATTACTTAATATTTTACCTTAAACTTAATGGGTATATAGAGATTAAAGGTCTATTTGGAAAATGATAAAACTTTTGAATAAAAAACTTTTGATATAAAAGTTTTTGAATTGAAAAAAAATGATGTGATATGATTGGGATAATGATGAAAAATAAAGAGAATGAAGTTAAAATAAATAGGTTAGTTATGTGTGTAATTGTGTAGAAATGATTGAAAAGTAACATGGTTGTCCAGAAAGCTGTGAAAAAATAATTAAAAATTAGAATAGTTATGAAAAGTGGAAAATTTTAGATTGAAAAGTTTTAACTTGACATGTTTTACTTATTACCAAATACACCCTAAAATTGAAGTTCAAAAAATAAGGTCAGGTAGATATTAGAAATATTTGTATGATTGAAAAGCTATTAAAAATATTATATATTTGAAATGATTGAAAAGTAGAATATTTGTATAAAAAGATGTGAAGAAATGATTAAAAAATAAGATAGTTATGGAAAGTGAAAAATTGTAGATTGAAAAGTTTTAACTTAACATGTTTTACTTAATACCAAACACATCCAAAGATTGAAGTTCTAAAAATAAGTTTAGGTAGATATTAGAAATATTTATAGAGTAAGAAATTAGGAATTGAACTAAGACTCACAAACACTATTTGAGCTTAAATTTGTATATTTACTAATGCTTTGCTATAATAATGGTGTTTTACTTGAACTAATTAGTAAAATGATGAAGCATTCAACCTTAAAATTTAACATAGATGTGAATTTATAATGGATGTGTATAAATTCTTAAAACTATCATATTTGATAAGCATTTCAAATCGACCCGCCTGCCCAAGACCAACCCTAAGTTTGTCTCAAGACTTATTAAAGAAAAGTGATGATCAGACCGACCTTATCCCAACCTAATATAAAAAGTAAGACCAATAGGATGTTTAACAAATAAGGTTAATGTTGAGTTGACCTTGACCCAGTATGACCCGTCATCATTTTCACCCTTAGTTATGATGTATCGAAGAAATTATAGTATTATCAGAGTTCATATCTTTTTGCATGTGCAATGTACATTTTTGTATGATCATGCCAATTCAGCAAGATCCAACACCCTACTCTACTCTTACAAGAAATGAACACAAATAACAAGACAGCAAAAGAAATTGGAAATAGACTGAATCTCTAATAACTCTCTCCTTCCCCATATCTACAGTCCACCTTCAATGTGATACAATGTCATTACTACGGTGAATCAATCTTCCCCATGTTTACAAGCCACCTTCTATGAGATACAATGTCATTACTACGATGAATCAACCTTTGATGCACAGTCCAAATGGCTGTTGCCAACACTTCTCTAAATGTCATCCACTTAAGACAACCGTATCCTCAAGGTTGAAAAGGCCACAAGTACATGACTTCTACAAAAAGATAAACTAGGGAATCAAAGGAAAAAAGAATAAATCTACACTACTGGATTCTAATTTCCAGTCCTCCTAGATCCCAAATTCATGAATCCAAGAATTCTGATGGCTCTCCCATCTCTCCAGCTTGTGGTTATCTCATGACCTTTTGATGCGTTTGCATATTTGTCATGGAAAATTCACCACGGAGAGTAGGATTAAGGCTGCAATGGTTGAGATCACAGCCTTAAGACAACCTTATCCTCAAGGTTGGAAAGGCCACAAGTACGTGACTACTACAATCTTTTCAAATCGTTTTACTTGACCTTCTTGCTAAGAGGTTTGACCTTGCTGGATTAGTAAGATCAAACCTCGATTCAATGCAACTGAACAAAAAGAAGGGAAAATGAAAGAATTAAAAAGTCCCTGTTTTGTTCTAACGCCCTGCCAATCTTGAATGTTGGACCTTGCATGGTCTTCTTGCCAATTTCTTTAGGACCGGCTTTATTCTATCCTTTTGACATGTTTTCTTACCAATCTTCACTCTTTTGACTCTTTTTCTTACCAATCTTCAGTCTTGAATTGATCCCCACAAAATTATCCCCATTTCACTTCCATTCTTGCCAAGATTCAATCCCAAATCGATCCAAGGACTAAAAGCTAAATTGATTCACTAGCAGAGACACTCTCACCCATGACAATCTCTACAATTCCTTTAGATCAGGCCCGCCCTGACCAAAAGCACTGATACAACTGGGTAAGATCTTGCCATTCCAGCAAGATCCACCACCTACCCTGCTGCTACAAGAAAGGAACAAAATAAATAGGGTAGCAAAGGAAATTGGAAATGAATTAATTCTCTTCTTCCCTATTTTTAGAGCCCACCTTCATCCATGACAATGTATACAATCCCTCTAGATCAGGCTCATCATGAAAAAAGGCTCTATTACAACTTGGTAGGATCTTGCCAATCCAGCAAGATCCACCACCTATTCTACTATTACAAGAAAGGCAAAAATAACAAGAAAGGGAAGCAAAGGAAATTGGAAATGAGTTAAAGTCTCTTCTTCATCATCTTTACAGCCCATGCTCCATTTATACAATGTCAGTGCTACTCTTATTCACCCCTCAACACACGATCCCATAGGCTATTGCCCCCACTTCAATACACAATAAAGGGTCAATAATAAATTGTCTGAATTAAGCATTTTCCTCTGAGATTTTCCTACAATGTGTTAACTCGATCTCGATGTCTTTCTTAAAATTGTTCATTTCCTATAATCTTGTACACAAACTTGATTTTTAACACAACCAGCAAGTAAACAATGCCAAACAATATATTTGACCTGTCAGATTCTGAATGGCACTTTTTTTTTTTTTTTTGATGAAATTCTGAATGGCACTTGACTCTCATGTTATGAGAGCAGCAGGAAGTTTGCATCTTGCAATTACAGGATCGACTACCCAAATTAAGGATTGACCCTCTCAAATGTCCAACACTGACTACCATCACTTTGCTTGCACGTGTATGTTAACCTCTCATTACTCTTCAAATTCAGGTAATCAACCTGAGAATAAAGGTTATTTCAGAAATCAACGTTTTCAGAAGAACCATACTGGACTAAACAAACATTTCAACAAGAGCGGTACGGAATATAGTGAATATGATCTCCAAAAAGAAAGGAGAAACAAATGTAGCACCAACCTGTTCTGGGTCCAACACCAAGAGACAAAATGCACCAACTGGTCCTGACGATGAATCCAAAAGAACATCACTGCCTTGTTCTTCATTTACACATGGGAGACCCGGGCTAAGCCCCAAGTACTGCAGCCTTGATCTTAGAGAGCTAGCAAACCAAGCATTCTCCCTTTGCTGCAAGAAGGATAATCGTCATCACACTTCGATTCAACACACCACTTGCCTATTTCTTACTTTTGCTGACAAAATTCAACAGATAGCTATCACTCACGAAACAGTACTTGCTACATCACACTTCTCAATCCACCAAACCTCTAAAACTATCACCTGAAGTTTGATGGGATCATGATTCGATTCGTCGATGATTTCGATTCTTCCATTAATCCGAAACTGCTCCCAAGAGTCTGTAAAGTACCAACAAATCTACAAAAAGCCGATAACCTGATCACAATCTCATGCTGTGAATTCAACAGAAACAAAATCGAATTTTTAACAGTTGTGTTAACCCAATTAGATTTAGCCTAAAATGGGGAAATGAATTACCTCTCCGTAAGGACAGTACTTTATATCCTCAATCTGCAAACAAATCAGAGAGGAAAACCGGATTCAAACGAGAAAATGGAAGTTTGTTTGAAGAAGGGAAATTTCTGGAAAGGAAAACCTTGCGGCTTCGGTAGTCAGTGTTGATTAGGATTTTATGGGATCCTTCTTCGAATCCTCTGGAAATTCAAAACGCCAAAACAAGATGAAACGACGTCGAAATGAGAGAACCGACACCCCCATCAGGGAAAAATGAAAGGTGCAGAAATTGAAGAAGACAAACCTGAAGACGACTGTACGATTAGAAGGCCTGGCATGGGGGCCGACGGTCGCCTGAAATTCAAACAGAGGAGATTAAAGAAGACTTTGTGAGTGAGGGGATAAGAAAGAAAGAAAGAAAGAAAGAAAGAAAGAAAGAAAGGCGGGGTTTTTCCGTTGATGTACGAGCTGAAAGAAGGAAGAATGCTTGAGATGAGAGTTGGTTTGGATTGCATTGAGGAGCAGCTGCTTCCAAGGAGCTGGAACCGTCGAGGATGCCATAATTGTTCCCCAGACCCGTCGCAGCTGAAGTCCAAGATCCCCAAATCCTGCGATTTGCAGATTCATTCACTTAGTTTGGCCATAATGACAAATATACCAACATAATTTTAAAAATTACAATCTACTTCTATATAGTTTGATCATAATTATAAATATATTTAGGTTGTCCTGACACCATTACTGAACCGTTACAGTACAGGTATATTTACAAAAATTTGCAAACTATGAAAGCATGACCACGAGCAGAATGCAATAGGCTTTCAAGCTCCGAACAGAGGAGAAAGGAATAAACAAAACTAGAGAGTGTATAATTCGAGATAGGCTTCTTTTAGCCATTTCTTCAGTCACTTGGTTCATGCTAGTTAAAACTTAAATCCAAGCCATTCATAAATTTTGTAGTATACATAATTTCCTGTAATAGTGTTCTTTTAATTTTTCTTAGTTATGATTGTAGTTAATTTAATAATGGTATATTATAACCATAGAATTGTAGTTAATTTAATAATGGTATATTATAATCATAGAAAATGCATGATCATCAAATAAACACATCTATAATTGAACAATTGACCATAAATTAGAGAGGGATGATCCCATACGATTGGCGGCATGGGATATCCTCTATGTGTTCAGTCGTAAGATTCATTTTTTTATTTTTTTATAAACATATAGAGTTAGTTGTATTTAACCTTTAAACCAAGTTTTATCATTTTTAGATGGCTGACCATAAATGAAAGATGAATGAAATAGGAATGAAATAGCTGGTCCAGTAATGACATTTCAGAGGTCAGGAACCTTTAAATATTTTTTATTATAATTTTTATTTAAAAATAAAAAATACTTAAAAACATCCAAAAATTGTAAAACTTGATTTATAGGTTAAATACACATAACTCTACGTGTTTATAAAAAAAATTTAAAAAATATTTTTGGGACGGTCTCATGCACCCGGACACATGGGATCACCCCTTTACATTAGAACCGAATGATATATTAGTATCTTTATGAAATTTCATATCAAATAGAGTTAAAAATCTCCAGAGTTATTTTTTTTAACTTAATTGGTAATTTCGAGATGAATATTAGGATGGCGAATATGTATTTTATGATAAAAACAAAAAAATATTTTTTGTAAGAAAATGTAAAGATAAAAAATACTAATATGAACCATATAAAGTATTATTTGAGACATTTTACATGTCTAAGTAAGTTTATTATAGTTAAATATGAATTTAGATAACTCGATTAAATGATATTTAATTTTAACCCTTAAATAAGTATTTTTCTGTTAATCGGATATTGGATATGCTATTTTGAGAAATCAACCATTCAAAGTCGAAAGAAAATTTTAAAAACATGCCTATAAATTTTTAGATTGACATCACTTTAGGATGATCAAATCCAAGCCATTAAGTATAGATAAATTTAAGCTTTTAAAATATATTTACTATGTTTGACCCTAATCCCAAAAATACCTACTACATTTTAAAAATTCCAAATATATCTACTGTATTTTCATTTAATCCCAAAAACATCTTTCAGTTATAACTACTAATAAATACTGTTAGCATATATGTGAAATTACCAATACTCCCATTAAATTTGGGATCGGAATGAAAGATTTAAATGTCATAATTTATCATCACCCTAATTGCACAAGAGCACTAAATCTATAGAGCCTTAATTTTGTTTTCTTCCACTCCATTTTATTTTTTATTATTTTATATTAAGAGTATTTTGAGCATGTACTAAAATATAACCAATATTTAAATAAAGATCCGTTAACTTACCTAATGAACTTTAACCGAATGAGCATTTTTGATATTAGATGCAAACATAATATATAATTTGAAATTTTTGATACTTAGTGAGTATTTTTAGAATTAAAGTCAAATGTAATTAGTATATTTAAGAAAAAGCTCAAAATAGAATAATAACACGCCAACTAGCAAGCCTAATTCATGTGATGGCTTGAGCCCAGTTTTTCAAAGCCCATTATAAGCAAGCCACCAGCTCCAGCATAGCCAGCCAGACCAAAGGCCAGCATAGAGCACCCCAATAGCAACCTGAATACCAACCCATTCTCAGGTCCATCAGGCGTGTCGGACTAGTAACGGGCCCAGTAATAAGGTCAAGCGCATCAGCCATTTCAGCAGTGCTAACTCAGCTAGCGGTTTACTGGTAGGGGTGTAAATCGGGTCAGGTTGACTCGGGTTGAGACAAATACAACCCTAACCCACCTTGTAAAATCTCAACTCAACCCTACTTTCAACCCTACTTTTCACACCTTAACCCAACCCTATTTCAAGCCACCTCAAATCGGTTCGGTTCGGGTTAGAAATCGGGCTAATAGATTACACATATTATCAATGTTAGTTAAGCTTTTGTTCACCCAAATTTCTAAAATAACAAAAAAGCAATGATAATTATAAAAACAATAAGTACTAAAAAGTTCTACGTAACTCAAAAGTGGATGATAAGTTTTGTAATTGATTTATTTTTTTGCTTTTGTATTCTTTGAGCAATTGATGTCCCCTGCAAGTCAAAAAGTGAAAGTCAGTAAAAGTATTGCAGTAAATTATGTAAAATGAAAAAACAAATATCATAGTCTTACTTACATTCTTAGTTGACTTCCAATCAAAACTACAAACATCTCAAATTCCCAATTGACCTATTCGTTATTTCAAATCACCAATGCAAGCGAACATCTAAACAACCTATTTACAATGCAATATAGGGTATGTTTGGCAACTGAAAGAAAAAGTCAATTAAAACTTTTCAATCTAAAAGTTTTCACTCTCTACAATTATCATATTTTTAACTATCATATTTTTTAATTATTTTTTCACATTTTCCTATACAACTACCCTACTTTTCAATCATTTATATACAATTATCCATACAACTAACCTATCTATTTTAACTTTATTCTCTTTATTACTCATTATTACCCCTATTATATCACATTAGTTGATAACTTTTACTCTCCAAAACTTTTCATCAAAAGTTTTATTCATTACCAAACACACTCATAACCAAATAATCCAAACATAATTTCACAACTAATTAACCAAATATATTTCCAAACCAAATAAATTCAAATAACATTTCACAACCAAATTGTCAAACATATTTCCAAACTCCACACAATTTTATTTAAATATCCAAATAACATGAATGAAATACACTCTCGTAAACATATCCAAATACATATCTTATGAAATCAGGTCGGTTCGGGTCGATCAAATCGGGTCGGGTCGGGTTGACCGACTCAAACCGATTTTGAAAATCGGGTCAGGTTGAACCCGATTTTCAAAACATCAACTCAACCATGGTATAAATCGGTCCGGGTTGATGTGGGCTCGGGTTGAACCCAACCCTATTTACACCCCTACTTACTGGTATTGCCAGTGCCGTCAATGAGTAGGCTACCCAGAAAATTTAAAAGAATTTAGAAATTTCCAGAAATTACAAAAAATTTAAAATTTTAAATAATCAATTATAAATATAAACAATCTCAGAATATATATTTTATATTAAAATAATGAGGAATAAATTTGTATAAAAGTGAGAAAATTCATAAAAAATTTAATTTATACATTATGAGAAATAGAGAAATTAAGAAAATATTCTATAATTACTAAAGGTTCGAAGAGAATAATATTTAGTTATTTTTTGTAGTACAAATTAATTAAAATTTTACATTATCATAGAAAGATTGTGAGAAATACATTTTAGCCTTATAAAATTACAAGAAAATATAAAAGCATAAGATAAAATTTATTTATCAAGAGCAAGGTAGATTAATGAGCATTTCGTGATAAAAATATAGAGAAAAAAGAATTGAAGTTACTTCAAGGGTCATGTAGAAGCTTAGTTTAAGATAAGTAAACTTTGCCCAAAAATAATTTTAAATTTATAGAGTCAAATAATGCGAATGATTGCTATTGAGATGTTGTCATGTATAAATGCTTATGATTGAATTTTCTTCCGAAGTCGATGTCTTTGATGCATGAGTATGATGATAAAAATATTTTATGAATTAAAGGTATTTATAAACATTGATTAAAGCAGTGCATTAATCATGCTGCATAAGTATAAAGTATGTTTCCATGTTGGGCTTGCATAAAGTTGGTCATTAGTAACATTGACTAGGGGAGTGTTGTTACACTTAGGGAGCAACTTCAAGGCTACAAGAGGAGATGCTATAATTCATAAATGTATAGCTTGGATACACGTGAGCAAGAGTGGTTTGGCAATGCCCTTAAGTTGCATAGTATGATGTATTGAATATGCATGGAGTGTGAATGACATGTACATGCATGAACATAGATATGCATGATTTCTTTTCAATTGATATTTTGATCTTAACAGTAAGGTGTTAAAGATGATGTGTTTATCCTCAAGATCAAAAGATACTGAAGATGAACTTCAAAATGTTATTTACTTGCTAAGTTTCTAGCTTATACTGTTTTATTTTCAGTATGTATAATGATTTTAACCCAAGAGTAGAAATACTTTGAAAGTAGAAGAAAGGAAAATCTAGTAACCTTACAAATAAATAGAATTAGGATCTTATTAGATTTTTCTCCATTAATAGTGATATATAATAATAATTTCATTTAGACACAATATTAAGATTATAATGTATAAGTCTGGAGTATGCACCTATAATATTTCTAGTGTAGTTCATTATTTAGTATTTATTATAAGCTTTGGAGAGACTTTGGAGAGACTTATTAATTACAACTATTAAGTAAACTTTTCTGTGTCGCTCCAAGCCGAGACGAAATCCAATACGGTTTCATCACGTGACATTCTCCGAGCAACAAGGAGTTGCACTTATAATGTAAGCTAGTGTTAGTAACTACTATATTGGGCGCATTGCTAATTAATTTGTCCAAACAATTTGACATTTTATGTATTGAACTGTATATGAGGGTAATGTGTGTGTGTATGTATATATATATATATTACGAGAAATATTCAGGTGCAGCTTTACTGTACTAATATTATAGTGCAGTTACCGCAAAATGGGCCCCACACGATTATAAAATTATAATCTAATTCATCAATTGTATTTAAAATTATATATTCTAGTACTATACTAATTTTCATTCCAATTGGATATGTGTATGGAGCTTATATGAAAATGATATAAATTCAACGTCATAAAATAGTTTGACGCAAGTAATAACTTAAAAGTTATTTTTTCAACATGTAAATTATTTGCTTTTCAACATGTAAACCATGTACTATAAAATTTATATATGGATAAATGATTGTATAAAGTAACAATACATTTAAGTACATATGAGGGCCTATTTTGAGCAAAATACACTGTTATTTATAGTTTAGGCAAATGCACGAAAAGGTTCTCTCTCTATATATAAAGAAGTATTCAGGTGCAGCTTTACTGCACCAAAATTATGGTGCAGTTACATCAAAATAGGCCCCATATTATCATAAAATTATAATATACTCCACGCACTATATTTAGAATTATATATTCTATTCCCATACTAATTTTCATTCCAATTGAATATGTGTACGGACCTCGTTTGAAAATAGTATAAATTTAAAGTAATAAAATAATTTGATGTAAATAACATTCTTAAAATTATTTTGTCAACATGTAAACTATTTACTATAAAATTTATATATGGATAAATAATTCTATAAAATATTAATACATTTAGGTATATATGGGGCTCATTTTGGGTCAAATGCATCATTAATTATAATGTATGCAAATGGTTTAATTTCGGTGCATTTACCAGCACATATACAACTATACTAACAATCTTATAAAAACTTTTAAAAATATATAAAAAATGAAGTTTTGCGCATTCGTGCATTGAAACATTCTCCGGTATTAAGTGTTTTGAATGGAGAATGTTGAATTATTGGTTTGTTTATCTCAATAGTTGGCTTTGATCAAAATTCAAAACCATGATGATGAGGTATATTTTGAACCATGGGTCCACTACAATTCTATGATTAATTTCAGTTTATGAAATTGTATGATTTTTCATGTAAAAAAAGTGTAACCTACTTGGTTTAATCTATTGGGGTATAACATCCTCACATGAGCCATCTACCCAATATGAAAACTAGGTTAACTCAACTTGCTTTGGGCCATTTATTTTGGTGGCTCGTTCAGTTGGAGTAGCTAGCCAACTCTTCAATATTTGATTTGTGTGAGTTTGTTTGCTTAAGGTTGAAGGCTTGGTTTACAAATCATTAAGATTCGGCTTGCTTGCTCAGCTAGTTGGTTATCTACTTCTTAGCATTTCCTTACCTGCTATGAGGTTTTCTTCGCAACTTTGTTGAGCTCATCGAGCTACGGGCTTGTTGCAATCGTAAAGCTCTTTAAGTACTATGTCCAGCTGCGGATAAGAACATCTCACGTCCTAGTTATTTAAAGTCTTAGAAAATATTGGTGATAAAAGTGCATCATTTTATTCTAGCAAGGAAGGAAAATGAGTCAAAAGAGGTTTGCTATACAACATGACAAGAATCATGCCTTTATAAGTGGTCAATGACAGCATAATTCCTAAGAGAGCATTTGACGAGGTATATTTTGAATCATGGGTCCACTACAATTATATGATTAATTTTAGTCTATGAAATTATATGATTTTTCATGTGTAAAAAAAAAAGAAAAAAAAGAGAGAAAAAGAGAAAAATTACAACAAAAGGAAAATTGATGGCCAAAAGAAAAGAGAGAAGAAAAAAACTTACAAATGGCTAAAAAATTATTACAAAATCACATATAGCCAAGATTTTTATTAAAAAAAGTAAGAGAAAGAAATTTGTTTATAGACTGGCAAAGTTATTACAAAAGGAAAAGGTTGCAAAACAAAAAAAAAATGAAAAAGAAAAAGAAAAATGAAAGAAAACGAGCAAAGAAGTGGTTGGTCGGTCAAATAAATGCTAAAGAATTGAAAAAAATGCAAAAGATGTATTTTGGGCAAAGTAAGCCTTGGCCACCCGGATTGAAAATTTCATTCACTTGTCATCTCCAAGTTTAGGCTGCACAAGCCAAAAAAAAGGTAGTGAATAGTGGCAATGGGAGATTGTTCTTACTCGAAATCTACCGAGTTTAGAAAAGATGGTGACGATGGACCCCAAAAAAAGGAAAAAGGACGAGGACTACCGAAAAGAGATAAAAATTGATAAACAAGATTGTCTCCAGCACAATATAGATTTGCAGCAATAATTTGGCCATGACGTAAAATCTGAAATGGGCACCGGTGGCGTTGAAGAAGCAACCAAAGCCAAAGACGCGCCATACACGAAGTAGAACATGAATAAGAATTCAAAAAAAAAAGAAAAGAGAGAGAGATAGAGAGACGAGCAAGTGCATACGGGCAACCGGAGGATGGCTTCCATCTCGTCTCCTGTCCTGGATGCTGCTCCCCGGGTGACCAAGCACGACGGACAAAAAAAATGCAGTTGATTCATAGTGTTGCGAATCAAAATACACTCAAGATGGAGAATAGCTGAAGAATGCAGCGACAAATTCCAACACCCGAGCAAGCTTGGCCAGCAGGCATAGAGCTTAGTAAGAGAACTTGGGTCACTATATTCACCCACCCAATTCATCTTGCATTGCTTCAAAAATGAATTGTCGACACAATCAGCGGGAATGCTAGACGAAATTAAGATCAAGGGATGATTACTTGGACATCTTAGAGCTGGCGAGTTGTAAAGCACTTCCTCCAAAGGACTAATATCCTGAGTTGAAAGGCAATCCAATTCGGTCTGCAAGGATTGCTTAGAGGACTAGATGGTCTAAACAAGAGGTTGTAGGGTACGTGTTAAGTTAGTGTTCAAGAGGAAAAAATCGGCATCTAGATGTTAGATGAAGCTAGCAGCATCATTGGTCGGAGATGAACAAACACTTGAAATTGACAATGTTGTGGTCGGGCGATGAAAACGAGAAAGACCGGACCCATTTGGCCAGCAGCTAGAATGACGAAAGGATCTGAAGCAACAGCTCTTGAACGCCAATAATGACGAAAGCTCTGTTTCGGTTGTGACCGTGTGTGTCTATATATATATATATATATATAATGGTTGTTCCGGTGCAACACAACTGTACTAGAACAACGGTACATTTGCCCAAAAAGGGCTCTACATATATTAGAATGCAATGAAATTTTATACAATCATTTATCCATATATAAATTTTATAGCAAATGGTTTACATGTTGAAAAAATACTTTAAATTATTATTTACATCAAAGTATTTTATTACGTTGAATTTGCACCATTTTCAGGATAAGGCTCATATACATATATGATTGGGATAAAAATTAGTATGATAATAGAATATATTATTCTAAAACAATGGGTGGAGTAGATTATGATTTGATGATTATGTGGAGCCCATTTCAGCGATGTTGTACCTGAATATTTCTGTATATATATTTATATATAGGAATATGACCTAGTGTATACAACTGCACCGTGCAGTCCGTGCACCGTGGGCCCCACATGATCATAAATGGGAAATCCACTCTACCTATTGTATTTAGAATTGTCCACTTTATTAGCATGCCAATTTTTATCTAAATCCAACACATGTGTGATCTTCATCTGAAAATGGTGCGAAATCAACGTAATAAAATAGTTTAATATAAATATCAAATTTAAAGAGGTATTTTCAACATCTGAATCTTCTAAAGTATGATTTTTATATAGATAAATGATTGTATAAAGTTTCATTGCAATATAATATGTGTGAGACCCATTTTACAGCGGACTGCACTATGATATGCACGGTAATGAGTCCTATATATGTATAAAGTTGTTCTGGTGCAACACCACTGCATTTGAACAACGGTACATTTGCCCATTTTTAGGCTCTACACATATTAAAATGCAATGAAACTTTATATAATTATTTATCTGTATATAAATTTTATAGCAAATAGTTTATATATTGAAAAAATTACTTTAAAGTTGTTATTTATAATAAACTATTTTATTACGTTGAATTTGACCTATTTTCATATGGGATCCATACACATATCCGATTGAGATGAAAATTGATATGATAATAAAATACATTATTTTAAATACAATTGGTGGAGTAGATTTTAATTTGATCATCATGTGGGGCCCATTTCAGCATCGCTGCACCAGAAAACTCCTCATATATATATATAAAAGAGACGTCATCGCCTTTCCAACCACATCATCCTTGCGAGCGTCCCCATCTTCAAAACAACCTCTACTCAGCTGCTATTTCCAAAGGAAAGATGGATGTTGCAGCTAATATCCTTGGATGATTGAAGTCTGTCTTGAATCCTCGGAACAGAGATCTCTCACAGCGCCTCACAGCATATATGACCTTTGCTTTGATGACCCACATCAACCCCTCCAGACTGCCATCCTTGAGCTTGCTGTATCAGCCACAACTACTTCAACGACAGCTTCTCGTGGCATACCTAAGCTGCGGTACCTGCAAGTCCTCACCCTCGGGTGCAGCTCACAACCATCCTCCTTACCGATGATCCACCCATGGCCAAAGATTTCCTCACGCCGTCACACCAAGCGAAACTTGCCAACCTTCCTTGTTGATTTTGTACTTTTATTTCAGTCCATCGCAAAGGACGAGCCATGGTTAGTCAAAAGGGTCGCTAGTCTGGCCAGCAGCATGGTTTGGGCGACCAATTAAAGAAAAACGAAAAAGTATTATTATGCAGCAGTCGTGCTATCAATGGGACGTGACCTACATTTCTTCCCCAGTGGGCCTTATCATTGAGGATATAAGGTCAATTCTTAAAGTAAAGTCCCACTTCTCATTACACCATGTATTAAGATAAGGGAATGATGTTGCGCACACTTTAGCTGACATTGTATCAGGATTTTCTTTGGCCCACCAGGTTTGGTGGGGTAACCCCCAAGCCATTATTGGGAAAATTTATAATGACAATTTTTTGGCAATAAATTGCTCGAATTTCTCGACCCCTAACCCCTTTCATATTGATTGGGGTCAAGGGTAGGGTACATCCTTTCTTATCAAAAAAAAAAAAATGGGACGTGACCTCACGAGAAATAATAGCTAGACAAATCGGTGTAATTCTAGCCAGAAAAGCCAACGTGGCCACCTCATGGCCATTCAAACCAACTACAAAAGTGTGGTAGAAGCACAGTTGAAGCATGAACAGAAGCACATTTGGAGCATGCATAAAAGCACGTGGCTAGCTTACAACTCTAGCCAAGTCAAAATAGTCGAAGACACGTGGAGGATGGCTAACAGTTCTGCAGCAATACTCCCTTGCCGTTCTGCGCAAATGAATCTGGGCTCCTGAGCCATTCAATGGGTAATTTGCTTGGTAAACCCTCTAAGTATGGCCAATTGCATTTCAAACCCTGAAGTTTGGCGGTTTGCATTTTACGCCCAGCGAACTTTCGCCTTTTTCTTTTTGAACCCCGCGGCGTAACGGCGTCGAAAGGACACACGTATTCCAATCTGTCTCACGCTCATTTTTTTAAATTTGACGAAAATAACCTTCTAAATAACCTTATATCAGATCTTCCCCATGTCATACCCACCTATTTCGGAAGAAGCATTTTCAAAGAGAAGGGTGACGCAAGTTTCGATCAAGAATGGATGCTAATAGGTAACATTTTCTTTTTTCATTTTAGATATTTTATATTTCTATTGTAAAAATCTGCTCCCTTTCAGAATCCGGTCGCCGAGCGTGCTCTTTCTGTTTTCGCTGTAAAAAAAATGTCGTTCCCCACAATTTGCACCCCTTAATCTGTCACATCTGACCGATATTATTAATCTATTGTGTTGTTTCTACAATCTGTCGCCTTAAAATTTTTGTTATAGATTTTCCGCAGTGTGCTGTATTTTAAAAATCAGTTTGTGAGTACTGCTGCTAAACAACTTAGAAAATTTAGATATTATGTTGTTTTTTTTACAACATGTTAGTTTGTGTTAAATTTGTTGAAGCAGGAATATTCCTAACTGGATCAAGAAGATACAATGTCCATGTGGAATGGGAATGTGCAAAGTGTTCTTATCAAGGACAAAAAAGAATCCAAATAGATGGTTTTATCGCTGCCCAAAAGGGGTAAGAATAAAATATTACCTACATATTCATTATGTATATTAAGCTTCTATTGTAATTAAACGCGATAAATTTTTATTTTGCAGGATATAAAGAATTGTAATTTCTTTCGTTGGTGCGATGAATATGAACTAAATGTGAAAAAGTTGTTGGCGGAAGAACGTAAAATGAAGGCCACAACCAAATGCAGCGGTAGCAACTTGAGGGTAGAGTTAGAGAATGTGAAGAAAGAATTAGCTAAAATGAAAAAACTAGTCAAGTTGATGAGATCACCAACGGAATGAGCAACCTGACTATAAATATTAATATTTGCAATTCCCCTAATATGAAGGGATGAATTATGTTCGTTTGATATTACGTTTGTTGGAGTATGAAATATTTGGATGTATTAATATAATGTATGAGTTGAACACGTAGTATGGTGACTTATATTTTCCCTTCTTGAATGACCAATGGACCATATATGTTTCTTTATTTCAGTTGCTAAACAGCCTTGACTGCGAGCCCTCTATCTTCCATCCACTTAAATCGTGCATGCTCATCAATTGAAGGTCTCTATACAATCATTCGCTGTCAGGAAGAGCGAATCATAAATCCTGCTGCTAACTCAGTGAAGAAATTCTGAATTCAGTTATACAAAACAGGACATAAAATATAGCCTTCCACCTCCATGCTAAGAAATTACATTCCATGATGACACTCACTGTCCCTGCTGAAAATGAATTGTCATAAACAAAAACCCATTTGGAAATGGCCATATGAAGATCAAGCTTACAAAACAACCAAAAAAGTCAGCTTTGTCAAATTGACAGATCACTTATGCGCAAAACTAAAAAAGAAACTTGATAGTTGACTAGAAAATTAAAGTGTTGTTCACATCAAAATATCTACTTAAGTGAATTTCTAAAGCCAATACAAAAGACAAGCAATCAAACACCATATCCATCACAAAAAATGCTACAATGCCAATTGTGAGGTATTAACTCCTCAAGTACTAGAGTTGTCACTGTGTAGCTGCTGCAAATGTTCTCTTCTGAGCTAGAGTCTTCATCTTCCGTTGAATTGGTTGTGTTAATTGGTTGTGAAGATGATGGACCACGAGCTAGAGTCTTCATCTCCATTTAGTTGGTTGTTGAATTCGTTCTGTAGGAGATGATGGACTACGAGAGGCTTGAGATACTTCTGTTTGAGTGGCATTTTGATTTTCATATTGTGATTATGATGTTGAACTTCTCATTGGTGGTGGTGGCCGGCTTGTGGAACCTTATTTTGTAATAGGGCATCCTCTTCTATTATGGCATTCTCCTTTGCACACACTACAACGCAATTTCCCACTTATTCGTTTAATATGTTGAGCTGGTCCTTCTTCTTGTCCTCTCCTTCTTTCAATTTGCTTTCTGCCCACTGTTGGTTCAAGATTAGGTCGGAGCACTACCCTGTCTAAGAAGGAAAGAAAATCAATTAGATCATTTATACAATTGGAAAAAAAACTTAACAAATAATCAGCAATTGACCAACTTCAATTAAAAAACATACTGTCTATATCTGGCTCCCAGAAGAGTTGGCTTGGCATAGTGTGGAATCCATGGCTATAAGTCTTCCGGTATGCATCCATAGTATGAAACCATTGACAATAAGAAGTTTAGTCCTCTCGCTTCCATATTATAATTCTAAAAGCATGAAGACATGACATTCCTTCTAACTACCACTGCTTGCAACTGCATTTCCTTTGTGAGTATTGAACCACATGTGTGTTCTCACCATAGGAAACTTCAAACTCTTCATTCTCACAGTGTATGAAAGTTGCCCTCCTTCCATGTTGTCCAATTGCCTCCAAATTCCTTAAGCATTTCCCTAACAAATTGGCATTTGATGAATTGCCTTCACCACTTCTTTTATTAAACCACTCCATTACTTTTGTTCTGAATCTGTCAAACAACTAAATCATTTGCATGTGTCTTGCATCTTCAATCCAGGCATTGAATGCTTCGATAAAGTTGTTATCGGTGTTTGAACACGGACTATCGTCAGGAAAAAATGCTAGTGACCAATGTGAAGGATCAGTCCTTTCTACCCATTCGCATGCTTGTGGGCTGATTGTTCTTAATCTGGTCATTTGAACCTTGAACGCAGCTTGGGTATATGCTTTACTGGCTGCCCAAAATAATTTTTTTACCAAATCACTCTTACCCAACTCCTTCCTACCTAAATTTCCACGCAAGTGTCGCATACAGTAACGATGCTTAGAAGTTGGGAACACGCTGGCCACTGCCATCATCAAACCTTTCTGATGATCAGATATTATGGTATATTCTCCAACTCCAATTGCTTCTTTCAAAAGTGATAAGAAGTATACCCAACTACTTTTGCACTCGTATTCAACAACAGCAATAGCAATAGGCATGATTTGTCCTTCAGCATCCTTGCTGATTGCAGTGAGCAAGCTCCCTTTGAAATCACCTTTGAGAAATGCACCATCTAACCCAATATATGGCATGCAACAAGCTTGAAATTCTCTCTTACAGGCATCAATACACAAGAATGCTCTATGAAAGTGGTTCCCATCATCAGTCTTAATGTGTGTGATTGTGCTTGCATTTGTCCTCGAGATTGTTGCAAAGAAAGTAGGGAGGCACGCAAAAGACTCATTTGTAGTACCATGAATGGAACCCATAGCTTGCTTTCTGCTTCTCCAAATCTTGTGATAATTTAAAGTAAGTCCATATTTTGAATGCATCGAGTTGTTTAACTGCTTCACAGCTAAATTGTTGTTGACTCTAAGGTCTCTCTCAAGAGTGGTGGTGATCCAATCCTTATTGGCAGACTTGTTTCCACTACCTTCAGCAACTAAGCACGTATGTTCCACGTTGTTGTATGTTTTTATCATAAATGACCCCTCATCACTCTTTCGCGATGCATGCAATCTCTATGGGCAACCATCAGCTTTACAAACGGCAGTCAGTCGGTAACATTCATTCTTTGCAAGCTTCACATCGATCCCATTAACAATAGTATGTTGTCGAATTACCAACTCCAACTATTTCTTATCTTCAAATTGAAGTCCGATATGTAGATATGGATCCTTAATATCAAAATATGGATCACAATCACGGTTTGATGTAACATTCCCATCATCGCCTTCATGTACCTTGATAAACGAGTCATCGCTATCATCACTATCACAAGCTTCATCTTCCTCATGTTGTACTCCTGCTTGTTGCTGTTCTCTATCTTCTCCCTCCTGTGGAGCCTGTGGATGGACACTCTCCTGCTCAACTTCACGCATCATCACTTCATAATACCATTTGTCCATTCTTCATGACTATTTATATTATTTCCCTTCCCAAGAGTATGCTTGCACATCGTACTCTATGTCAAATAAACTTTTGAAATTGTTTTTTGCATGGTAAACCCTCTAAATTAGGCCGCGGGGTTCAAAAGGAAAAAGGCGAAACTTCGTAGGATTTGGGATGCAACATCCCAAACCTAGAGGGTTTACCATGCAAAAAACATAGATATTAGATATTCCTATTATAGTGGGATGGATAAACTTAGAAAATTAGCAGCTACAAATACTTAAGTGTAACATAGTCATATTATCCCATAATGAAAGTACAATATACTAATCCTTAGCAGCTACAAGTCAATGAAAATAAAAAAAAACTTTACAGTCAGACCAACTATTCTTTGCCAGATAAAATAAAATATGGCCGGTTCGACTGTTCAAGAACATCTTCATATAATAAGCATTCCTAAAATGACCATAGTGGGATGGAAGAGCAGCAATATTATAAAAAGTTATGCAAGATATCTCTAGCAAAATTGGATTGTGCAAATGCAAGGAATAAAACAAGGGGCATATTGCCAGCAATAACAGCAATGCATGCTCTAGTCGGCTTGCATAAAATGCAAATTGATACACCCCAATTTTAAATTTTGATCCATCAAAATTGATTACATATTGATTACTTATTAGTCGACAGTTCCATGAGGCGGAAAGTTGAGCAAGCATCAATTAGTTAGTAACAGAGTTGAAATGGCTCTAGCATTATCTCTAGTAACATAGTGTTTTCTAACATTTCAAAAGGAGGATATAACACTTAGAATAATTCATCTCAATTTCACATAGAAGCCATATAACCTTCCTTGCAATACATCGGTTTAAATCTTCACGAAGAAATTAATTAGACTGTAATTTGGAGAATTGTCTTTGTCCTTTGACATCATTAAGCCACATGCAAATCCAACATTGTTGCAGCCCATTTATTGCACATGCCCATGAATCTTAATAATATAGCCAAACCATGTAGTGGTCCTAGAAGCCCATTTACCCTTTAAATCCATAGAATGTATGGTTTAGAGATTTAAGCAATATACCTCAATACTCAATATTGAATTCATTGACAATTAGCGTTCAAAGATCTAGTTGAGTATAAATTTTGATTTTCTGTTTAAAAAACATGTTGGAAGCAATATGTTCATTTTGAAAAAATAGACAGGTTGGTTTTGGTAAATTAGGCATACTTGAGAACTGAAACTGGGTTGGGGCAACCACTCGAAGACAAAGAATGCTCAAATGGGACCACTACTGTACTTCAAAAAATAGACAGGTAGGATTTTTTTAAGCACTTGGGACCACTCCACTCCAATACCACAACAAAAAGGAAAGCAGTATCGTCATTGCACGATGGTTCCCCATGAAAAATCAACGTTTGTGTCGTTGTCATCCTCCACCATCCCCCCCTCACAAATAAATTTTAAGTTAAAATGAGAATATATATATATATATACCTTCCTCAAACATCTGTGTTGTCATCCTCCATCTTTTGTGATCTCGCGATAAGTAGGAGCACTACGCACCGAGAAAGGCAATCGTCGCGACCGACGAACCAGTGATGAAGGAAATGCATGACGACAACTGACCGGTCTAGTTTGGGGATTTGAATTGTCCGTCGTTGGGGTTTCCGATTTAGGGATTCCCGGTTCCAGGTTTTCTTTCTCTAGGGATTTTCGATTTAGGGGTTTTCGCGAATTGGGGGTTTCTGATTTCCGTCGCTGGTTTCTGCTCTAGAGTTTTCTTTCATTTTAGATTTTTAGTGAGGATATTTTGGACATTTCACACATCTTAACGGTCCTTTTCGACACCGTTATGCCGCTGGTTCAAAAAGCAAAAGGCGAAAGTTTGCTGGGTGTAAAATACAAACCGCCAAACTTTAGGGTTTGAAATGCAATTGGCCATACTTAGAGAGTTTACCATGCAAATTACCCCCATTTAACCCACAGAACTGCACATCCTAGCCATCCGAACCTTGTAAATACACCTTTTAGTTCTCATTTCACGACATAACTCTCCCAACAAAAACCGAGTTCCACTCTAGTGCTTTCAAAATTTTCAAGTTTATTTCTTGTTCTCTAAAAAAAAATCCTTTAGCATTTTTGAGTTCCCTTCAACCAAAAAAAAAAAAATTTCGTCTCCTTAGCTTGGAAAAAAAGGGTAGAAAATATTTCTTTATCCCATTTAAAATCTCTGGTGGCAAATGATTTAAAATTTGGGATTAAAATATTTCTACTTTATTTTCTAAAAATCATTCTTTAAAAATTACTTTTTCACACATAGATACTCCCCGAGTTGCGAGTTGAATTGATACACGGGGTTAAGTATTTTTCACCTTTTTTCAAAAATTATTTTCTAAAAATTACTTTTCCCCACGTAGATACTTCCTGAGTGGCGGGTTGAATTGTTAAACGGGGTTAAGTATTTTCCTCATATTTGCAAAATTCATTTTCTAAAAATTCATTTTCCTCATATTTTCCTCCTATTTTTGAAAATCATCTTTTAAAAACTACTTTTTTCCATGTAGATACTTGTTCGCAATCTTACCGCAAGTGCACGGGTCGTAGATTGTAGTATATAAATTATCGTTCCACAGGGAATTCGGGACTATAAATTTTACTTTTAAATGCTTTCATGTCTGATATAGAGAGAGAATATAGCAAATAAAATAGAAAAGTTGGGAGAAAATGCAGGTAATAAAATGGAAAGAAAAATAAATAAAATGGGAAGAAGCGCAAATTAAAATTGAGGAGAGAAAGTGAAAGTGCAAATGTCTAAGGTCTAGGATTTAACATGCGTATTTTGCAACGGGTAGTGGTATAATTATTTAATTTGGATATTGTTTGTTAAAGGAGAACAAACCCTAACTTATCTTTGCACCTTCTCTCGAAACCTACAAGGTGTACCCTAATTTTCTTAATCAACTATTCTCATGGGATTAAGTTAATTAGAATCCATTAAGATTTGTGGTTTGTTTATGGAATTTTCTCAAGGTTATCATGCCTATTCTCATGGTCTTAGATATCCAGGTTTAATATCTTGATTTTCGTATATTAGTCTTCCACCTCTCGGTTCCATCACCTAATATATGAAATCATGCAAAAGTACGGGCCCATGTACATAGCAAGCATAAAAACCACAAGATATTAAATTAACAACAATATCCATTAAAAATCCACACCACATTGCATTGTACGCATGCTAATTCCTAAACCCTAGATTTAGGATTTAGCCAAACATGTTTAAGTTCAAAATAAAATTAAAATTACAATCCATCTTAAACAAGATAACAAAAATTAAATAAAGGAAAATATAGAAAAGCTTATTAGTTTGAAGCCCCGATGGTGTGTCGGCTGCTCCACGCAACTCGCCGGTCTGCCTTTTGCCCGTGCTCTTCCCAAAAATCTGCTGCGGAATACTTTCTATGCCGATTCTTCTCTCTCCCCATGCCCTACTAACGATACTCTTTTATAGCTGAATAAGTGGGCCATTACTTCAATGCATTTCACATGATTTGTGATGGAAATTTTGCTGCTATTGGACACGTTGAATGAATGCTAGTTGCTGCTGCCGTATTCAGCTGTGGGGTCCAATTAAAAGGCTTGTTGCAGGTTCACGTGAATTACTCATTCCTTTTAACGAGCAGCTAGTGGGGCCAATTGATATGCAGATGTTGAATGTAGCTGCTAGTGGGGTCCATGGGTATATGGCTGTTGACTTTATGTCCATGGTTTGCATTGGATGAATATGCTTGTCACGTGAATATGCATGCTGCATTTATTGTTGCTGGTTGTTTTGTAAATGCATGCTTGCTTGGGACAAACATGGTGGGGTCCGACATTAAGGCATGCTGTTGAATTATAAAATGGGCATGGGTCATTCCTGTGATGGGTATTTATGCAATGGGGATGGACGTTTGATTCATGTGAGTGCTATGCTAGAAAATTCAGGTTTCACGTGAAAGGCTAGCTTGAAATAAATGGGTTGCTTGATGCAATGATCATTGAATGGACGGTTGAGATTTGCTCATGATTTGATTTCCACGTGGGGTCCACTTGGTGTAATTTGTTTTCCCTGCATAAAAATATTTAAATCATTAATCAGTAAAAAAATCATTAGTGGATTATTATTATAAAATTAATTCAGATCCATTTTAATTTCACGGCAACAAATAAAATATAATTTCAAGCCAAAGGATTGTAAAAATTGTTTAAATTGCTTGAAATTAATATTTAATACCCAAATGTTGCAAAATCACATTTTAAACTAAATTTCATATTAATATTAATTAATTACCCACCAATTTGGTATAAAATATCCACAAAATATGTTACCAAATTCTAATTATCAATACTCCTCAAGTGGCGGGTTGAGTTGATATACTGGGTTAAGTATTTTTCTCCTATATTTTTAAAAATCATTTTTTATTTTTGTTTTTACTCAACCCAAACCTTAGTGTCCATTTAAAGCCACTGTATCAACTTGCTGTGCTACTGGAATGAAATCGTCAAGCTCCACCTGGTTTTCATGATCTGAGCAATCAAATCGTGATGAATTTATATAAATGTCATTCTTTCTATAGCAAGAGGTTTTTATAGTAGACCTATTGCTAGCACTTTACCCTCACTTGGGAAATATGCGTGACCCATGAGACCCGCTACGTAGTAGCGACCTATAGACATGCAAATTCAAATAGAGGGGGAAGATGTTTTGCATTGAGAAGTTAAGAAAACTCTCTTCTTAAGCCAGGATTGAGAATTTGTAGATCCATTGCGATACGTATATGTGTAAATTCTACACAGCTCGTTTCTGAAAGCCAGGTGGGTAACTTCTACCTGTGCCTCTTATTTGGACCCAAGTAAGCCTAAAACCCTTTAGTATACTCACTTGGGCCCAAACACCTATCAACTGGCCCAGTTGAGCCCGAAAATCATTCAACAAGCTCACTTTGGCCCAAAACCCTTCAGCGGGCCCAGTTAGGCCCAAAACCTTCAATAATCTTGTTGGGCTCGAAACTTCCCAGGGTGGTTTAAAACATCCTGGTTGGCCTCGAAAACATTTCAGTGGGCCCAAAACCCTTTAGCAGACCCAGTTGGGCCCGAACACCTTCAATAATCTTATTTGGGTCTGGAACTTCTAAGGGTGGTTTAAAACATCCCGGTTGGGCCCAAAACCTTTCAGCAGACTCGAGTGGGCCCGAAACTCTTCAACAGGCCCAATTGGGCCCAAAATCCTCCAACAAGCCCACTTAGGCCCAAATTTATTGTGTCAAGCCTAGTTAGGCCCAAACTCTTTTCAACAACCCCAGTTGGGCCCAAACCTTTTTAATTGGTCCAAGTTGACCCAAACATATTCTTAAAATTCTGTTAAACTCAATTTTTGGTAAAACCACCCAATTTTAAATCTAGAGGCTATATGCGAAACATGTTGGCCTGCTGTATAAATTTAGAGACTAAATGCGGGATACGTTAGCTTATTAAGCTGAATGCCGAAGACGCTAGCCTGCTGTGTAAATTCAAAAGCTGAGAGCGGAATTAGCTTGCTGTGTAGGGTCACTAATGTAGCCGACAGGCCTCTCACTAGTCCCAAACCTAGTCATCGCTGGTCGACAGGCTAAGTGTAAACTCAAATTTAAGTCAAGATGCGTGGCATCATATACTCCCACCTTTTTTGAGTCGCTATGCGTGGCGTAGTGTGCTCACCATTTTAAGGTCACACCGCGTGGTGAAGTGATTTATATTTATCTTTTTTAGTCATGTCGCATGGTCGATAGCAACCCACTTTAAGTCATGGCGTGTGGCGTCATGTACTACTCATTTCTGAGTCACAGTGCGAGGCGAAGTGTACTTATCCATACTTGTATTTTCGTTGGACATGATTTTTTATGCATTTATAAAGACGTAGAAAGACATTCTACGCATTTTATCATCAGATTAATGAAATTATAATTTTTATGGATTGTGATATTCAGCACTTTTAATTAAGGATTTTCTTGTTAGAGATGTAAAATTAGAGTGTGGAACACAATGCAAAATATTTCTATGATATATTTTTCGGACTCAATTAAAGAAATTAAATACTTTAAAATTTTATTAGGAGAATTAATGAAGCATTTATTTTCTAAAAACCACTTACACAAACAGGACGACTCGAAAAATTGAGGCTGAAACACATGGAAGGTTCGATTTTGTTGGAGACTAAAAAAATTCCTGAACAATTTTTTCCACTAACATCCATGAGTTCTATACTATTAAAACTTTTTCTACTTTTCCCTTCCCATCCCATCAGTTTATGAAACTCTTTTTCTATGTAACTCCTTTTATTTTTAAAATTTTGTTGGTTAATGGAAAATCTACTCCATCCATTGTATTTAATATCATTTATAGTATCTTGAAAACCTTTTTATTTTTTAATTTAACTGTATATAGATCTCATCTATAAATTTGTAAAATCAATACAATAAAATAGTTCAATGCTAAAATATCAATTTTAAAGTAGTTTGTGAAACATCTAAACTATCTAAAATATCACGACTATGTGGATAAATTATTTTATAAAGTATTATTACATTATAATATATGTATGAATGAATCTAAGCATTTTTTATAATTAACACATTAATATATATTTTCTAGAAAATGTGGCTCATGCGCATACTTGATTTGGATGAAACTTTGTTTCTTAGATAAACAAGTGATGTTAAATCCAATGAATTGATTGAATTTTAAATCAACCATTAATATCTTAAAATTTAAGGGGTTGTATGGAATCGTTTCTATGTAACCTGGTTATATAAAAGTGAAACCCATATACGGTGTAAATGAACTACACCATAATTATAGTGTAGTCCATTGCAAAATCAGTCTCATGCATGTTAAACTATAATGATATATTATACAATTATTTATCCATGTAAAAAACATACTTTAGATGGTTCAAATGTTGAGAATATCACTTTAAACTTGATATTGATGTTAAATTATTTTACAGTCCCGCTTCTATGAAACCTCTTTTTTACGTAGCCCTCGTCATTTTTAAAATTTTGATAGTTGATGAAAAATATACTCCATTTATTGTATTTAGTATCATTTATAGTATCTTAAAAACCTTTTTATTTGTTTAGTTTTACTGTATATCGATCCCATCTATAAATGTCTAAAATCAACTTAATAAAATAGTTTAATGCTAAGATATCAATTTTTAAATATTTTTCAACATCTAAACAATCTAAAATATCACTACTATGTAAATAAATGATTATATGAAATATTAATATATTCAAATACACAAGCGAATGGTTTTAAGTATTTTTCATAATTTACACATGAATATTTATATTTTCAACAAATGTGGCTCATAAACATACTTGATTAGGATGAAACTTAGTCTTTTAGATAAACAAATGATGTTAAATACAATGAATGAATTGAATTTTACATCAAGGATCGGAATCTTAAAAATTAAAAATGTTACATTGCTCCACTTCTATGCAACCTAGTTACATGGAAGCGAAGCCCATTATTTTATTATATTGATTTTGTATAATTTTAAAATGAGACTCATACAAATATGTGATTTGGATGAAAATTTGTATGATAATAAAGTGAGTAATTTTAAATACAATGAGTGGGGTAAATTTCCTATTCATAATCAAGTGGCCAGCAATACATAAACTACATGATATATTCGCATGCACTGGATAATTTTCCTATATATTTCAAATGGGAGCCTGCACATACCTAAGTACATTAAGTGGATTAAATTTCAATTTATCATGATGGACAAAAATAAGGTGGATTAGATTTTATCAAGTTGGGCACAAAATTAGAGTAACTCATCGAAATCTTCAACATACTTGCACCATGTTGGGGTTTCCACATTAGTCGCGGAAGGGACTAGACATTTGTTTACAAGTATTAGGGAAAAAAGTTTCATGATTTAATCTAACTTTTGGGGTTGAAAAAGCCTAATAGCACCTAACACTAGTGTTGAAGTTCATGATGAAAAACAACTCAACTCAAGAGATAGAAGCTAGGTTGAATGGGAATCCAAGATAGAATAAATAATGTTAAATAAATAAGTAATTAAATATATGATAAATAATGATACTAAATAAATGAGAGGCATCCAAGATAAAATAAATAATGTTAAATACAAATGATGGAGTGAATTTTTTATAAATCATCAAGATATTAAAAATGAAGATGATTGTACAGAAGAGTAGATTTATGGAGGCATTATAAACAATGAAAAAAAGTATGATGATCTAATCATAGGATTGCAGCTTGCGTTGGATTTGGGTATAGATTATCTCAACATCTATGCCGATTCAGCACCGTGAACTGATCCAATATTTACTTAAATGTGAAACGGTTCTGCATAACCACTGCAATTTTAAATTTGGCTACAAAAACATGTTCCCATATAACTTTTGTCGTAGAGTGAAGGCCGTACATGTTACTGTGACGCTTTTTGGATTTTTCCTGAAACTATTCATACTGTATTGGGACCAGTATATGACTCCACCCACGATGCAACAAATAATATATCACGGGGTCTCTCTTCAACGTTACATTAGGGAATCATGCATTCATGTGACGAACAATCACCTGTCTTTGTAAGGATTCTATGGGCATTAAAGAAGTACGAGAAAGAAAAGCCAAGAAAAAATTATGATCCTAGTCCTTACTGTGCAGATGTTACTGTGCAAACGAACCACACCGCAATTAGGATGTGGTCCGCTGTAATAACCCTCATATATATTGGAATATTATGATATTTTATATAATTATTTATCTATATAAAAATCATACTTATACAATTTAGATGTTAAAAATATTCCTTTAAAATATCAATGTACTTTAAATTATTTTATTATGTTGATTTTGCACAATTTTAAGATGGGAGCCTGTATACATGTCGGATTTATATAAAAATTAATATACTAATAAAGTAAATATTCTAGATACAATGGATGAGGTAGATTTCCTATTCATGATCAAGTGAGCCCCACAATACATGGACTGCATAGTGCAGTTGAATAAATTAGGTCAATTTCCTATATCATATATATATATATATATGAGATCTGATTATATACAATATATTATATATGCTTAGGTTACAATATTTATTTTTTATTTTATTTTTTCTTCATAAACTTGTTTTCCTAAGTGTGTTTAATTTATATACTAAGTTTTGTAATTTTACAATACTTTTAAATATTTATTTTTTTATTTTGACAATCATCAATTTTTGGGGCATATTGGTCATTTTCCACCCCTTAAAAAAATTCGATTTAGAAATAAAAAATAAATATACAAGAATATTGTAAAATAGAAAAACTTGATATATAGATTAAATACATTTAGAAAAATATATTTATGAAGAAAAATTAAAAATGAAATAAAATGGAATAAAAAATAAATATTATAACTTAAGCATATATACAATATATTCTATATTATCATGCCTCTTTCTCTATATTATAACATGTTACATAAGAACTTATTCAACTAGAATTTAGGTAAATCCAATCTCAATTTAAATTGAAATTTTTTTAATCTGAATTGGTTAACTATAATCCATTTTCTAATCAAAAAATAAAATTTTTTCAATCTAAAATTTTTTACTCTCCATAATTATCATATATTTAATTACTTATTCACATCTTTCCATACAACTCTTAACTTTTTAATCATTTCTATATAACTCTTGTACAATTAACCTATCTATTTTAACTTTATTTTTTTTTATTTTTCTATCATTACCTCTACCATAACGTATTATTTTCTATTAATTCAAAAATTTTTCATCTAAAATTTTATCATTTTCCAAAACATCAAGAAAAACTCTTTTTCTGCCAAAGTTATTATTTTTTTTGCAGTCAAATGTAAAAATAGCCTCTTTAGTCACTATATGTGGCAGAATTTTAGGGACCCTTGTTCAATGCACCGGGTGCATTGAGCCTTAATGCATCCGGGTGTACTTCACCCCTTTTTTATTATTCTTTTTTGAAAATTTTTCCACACGACTATTAATATAAGTGTATTTAACATGTGTATAATTTTTTACCATTTTTGGAGTTTTTTAGATTTTTTTTCGGATTTTTTAAAATCAGTGGCATTTTTAGTAATTTAATTTTAAATTACTAAAAATGCCACTGATTTTAAAAAATCTGAAAAAAATATCTAAAAATCTTTAAAAATGGTAAAAATTTATACACACGTTAAATACACTTAGATTAACATTTTCATAAAAAAAAGTTTCAAAAAAAAAATAAAAAAAATGGGTAAAGTACACCCGGGTGCATTGAGGCCAGGGTCCGAATTTTAAATACCAATAAAGTTATATGGAAGAAATTTCAAAAAATGGCTAGATAACATCACTCCTAAGCAGCCCAAGTATATATTGGGGGTCACGGATATGTTATGAAGGCCAAAATAATGTCTGCGTTCAAAGAATTTTCTTTTTGCTATCGTAGCAATCTTTTACTCTGCTTCGTTACGTTGGAAAGCAAACGAGTTAGCCATTCGATCGAGATTCCTTCTTGCACACGATGCTGATCACTCGAACCATTTCCGAATGCCTGCCTCTCATAGACATCCGCCGGTCAAAGTTCTCACTGTTGGTGTTGGTGCTAAATAAGTGAACGTAGTTGTTGCATGTCTTCAGATTATATTATAGCATGACAATTTATTTTAAGAAACAAAAAATGATAAGAATTCAAAATAATACTTTGAGATTAATTTTTATGATTAAAGTAACTATATAAATGAGTCGACTTCAATTTATTATTTACAACTAAATACGATCTCACTAAAAACATATTTTGATTTTTGCCAACTAAAATCTCCTTGTAAATAAGTTTTAAAATTTTTCTTTAGGATAATTTCAAATATACCTACAACCTTTGCCATTAATTTCAAATATACCCACTAAGTATGAAATCTTTCATATATACCCACTAAGAATGTTCCAAATATTAAATACACCCCCAAACTATCAATGTCTGTAAAAAACTATCAATGTGGAGAGAAAATGACAGATATACCCTAAACTTAGGGCTTGGTTTGAGCTCCCCTTGGACACCAATGTGCAATAACAAGTCTCTTAACCAATTTTTTCCTTACATCCATGAACAGAAAATGGTTTCTTTTGTTGGAGAGTCCAAGGGGATTTCAAACTAAATTTTAAGTTTAAGGTATATATGTCATTTTGTCTCCACATTAACGGTCTTCTAACAGACGGTGGCGGTTTAGGGTATATTTGATATTTGTGGCATTCTTAATGAGTATATATGAAAGATTTTATACTTAGTAAGTATATTTGATATTAAAGGCAAAGTTTGTGGGTATATTTGAAATTCCCTTTTTCTTATTTAGTTTTAAAATTTTTCTTACCTTTAAAAGAATTATCATAAGCATAATTTTTTTTCTTGTATATTCCTTACTAATAAAGATTGTTTGCTAATAAGAGTTACAAAAAATTTATTTTGTTGTAGCATCTTTAATATCATTGTAATCAAATTTATTTATAATCAATAACATTTTTTCCAAAATAAAATTATATGAGACAAATTTAAAATAAATTATATGCAATAAATTTTAAAAAATGGCTACATCTAAGGATGTGTTTGAAAGTATACAAAGTAACAGAATAAGATATGAACGAAATGAGAAGATTGAATCAAGAAGGGTTGTAGTAGACTAGTAAATGAGAGATTATATTGAGCTTGGGAAAAATAATATTGAAAAATAGAAAAAAGATGATTTCTTTTTATTTTATATTTATAATTCATCTGAAAGTATTTTTTTTCTATCTTACTCAACAAATTTTGTACCAAAAAGTAGAAAACCACACTTCTAACACAAATGGGAGACAAAGGCTCCCCTTAATAAATGAGAAAGAAGCACTTTTCCTCTCTTCCATTTGAAGAACAGCTCAACTTGCATAAGGACTAAAGTGTTATCCAACTGAGTTAAATCTTTAGTGACGAAAAGAAAAATGATCACATATTAAAAAATGAGAGATGATATTAAAAATAAGAAAAAAAATTTTAAAAATGAAGAATATCATCCCATTCACATCTCATTAAAGCCCTTTGTATGTTGCTAAACAAGTTGTCAAATGCAAAAATAGCAAGCAACTACTTTTATGGTTGTATGTAATTGTATAGATGTGGCTAGAATAATGGTTGCATTTAAGGATATTGATGTAGTGAGGATCTGTATTTGCAAATAAACCTTAACTTTACATAATTCAAAATAATAATGTTATGCTCAGCTAGAATGATGGCTATATTTAAGAACATTTGTTATCTACAAATAGACCCTAACTTTATATAATTTCAAATTAATCCATGTACTTCGAATCATTTGCAGAATAGATAATCTAATTAATGGAGCCTAATGGAGATCAATGATATTGGTTAGTGCATAATCTAAAGGGTCTAATTGGCATTACTTACTAATTAAACATGCAAGTACTATATTTTCGCAATATAAATCTTGATTCAAGATCTTTCAGAGTTACCTTTCCAAAAGTAAAAAAGAAGATCTTTCAGAGTTTATTTCACCGTTTAATAAGTTAATTGATTTTGCAAATATTTCAAATACAAGAAAAAATTTCAATTATTGCTATTTGCATTTTCTTCCCTATCCTTTTTCGATTTGCAAGTTTCACCTTGTAACGACTAAACTATAAGAATTATCACATAATATGGGCGTTATTTGCAAAAACGCTTCTATCATCAAATTTGACTGAATCTTATTATGCCCATATATAATCAAGAGTATCGAATTGTATTTTAACACAAGCTGATGAGAAGAGCTGTTTTGCAAAAATCTAGTTCGTAAATTTGGATGTTTTAGTAAAGTCAATAATTTTAGTTAAAAATTGAAATTGCGTGAAAGATAAGGTCATTGCAAATAGTTCTTATAATGATAAATAAATACTGGATAGGGTCTGCTGCTTTGAATCCGGGTGCAAACTTGTACCACTTGCTTTTGCCTTTTTTATTTTGTTTTTCAGATCCAAACCATGCACCATGTTTAAAAAGCATTTATTTAGCCTAAACGTAAAAAAATCAACTTCATTGAAACCTTACACAATTTATAATATTAAAAAATATGTTTATAAAGTAACTCATACATTTGCACTTTCGGTGACCCATATACAAATCTAATTTAAATAATTTTTCATAACATATGAATATTTATGGAGTAGAATATGATGTATGGCTTGGATTCTTTTTTCTTTTAATGGAAATATGGCGTGGATGAAAAAGTTTAAAAAATAAGAAATTGAAGGAGGTACATACTGCACCATTTTCACTGAAAAAAAGCTGTTGCTTTGAAAATAACTCCGTGCGGCCTCTAAGGGTCGTTTTTATGGAGTCCAATCCAGTGCACCCGGGTGCATTCAGCCTCAATGCACCCGGGTGCACTGCACCTATTTTTATTTTTTATTTTTTTAAAATTTTTTTTATACAATGGTTAATCTAGGTTTATTTAACATATGTATCAATTTTTACTATTTTTGGAGACTTTTAGATATTTTTTTTAGATTTTTAAAAATCAGTGGCATTTTCAGTAATTTTAAAATTAAGAAAAATGCCACTGATTTTAAAAAATCTAAAAAAAATATCTAAAAATCTTCAAAAATAGTAAAAATTGATATATATGTTAAATAAACCTATATTAACAGCTTAATGAAAAAATTTTCAAAAAAAAATAAAAAAAATAGGTGCAGTGCACCCGGGTGCATTGAGGCTGAATGCACCCGGGTGCACTGGATTGGGCTCCTGTTTTCATTCCCCTTTTTGTATTTTGCAAAATTTCAATTTCTACCGATAACATTTTTTTTTTGCAAAAACACCCCAATTAGAAATTTCATTCAAGAAAACCTAATTTGCGAACTTTATTTCGAAAATCTTTTATATCACTTCTAAGATATCTAAGCAACTATATCATCCAGCCAAAGTAGATGTCAGAGGCGTTTTTGCATTCAAAGTTCATAAATCACCGTATTTTGCAAAATCAATAATCATAGGCGTAAATTGGAAAACTGCAAAAAAGCGGGGAGGCATATGCAAGTAGCTATCTAGAAAATCAATCACCCTGAGCATCACTATCACAGCTATTTTTGTGCACTTAATTATTAATAATACAAACAGCTGTGAATCTATCGCAACGGCGGAAGAGAAGATGGTCACGTTGGCACCTAATTAAGCTACCGAAAACCAAAAGCTAGCTTTTCTCCACCGTAAGTTCTTTCGTGCTCGTCGATCTTCTTCTTCAGGACATTATCAGCAAATAATACTTACCAAAACGACTCACCAAAAGTATCTAATTGAACTTGCTCTTCCCCCACCTTGAGAAGATCCAAATACTCTTCAAACAGCTTCTCAAGCTTGCCATCCGTTGTGGGTGTCTGAGCATCACATGCAAATTCAACATCATTGCCACCTTCACCCACAAGAAGTTGATCACAATCTTTAAGATTTTTAACCAACGGAAGCTCCAAATCCTGAACTTTTAGCACTTCCTCATGTGAAGCACTTGCTGGTCCACTTACTCTAATTTCTTTCATAATATTATTCCCTGCAGCCCTCCCCCATGAAGTTAATCTAGTTGGCTTTGGGAGGTGGATTTTAGTGGTCTGCTTCTTCTCTTCCATCTCCTTGCTCTTGCTGCCTTTCTTAAAATTTGGATTTGTGTTGTTGTTATTGCTGCTGCTCTTTCTCTTCTTCACCCTCTTGGAGGCTTCAGGGGCGGCCCCATTGCTTGTGCCGCTCAATCTTTTACTTAGATGAGTGTTCCAATAGTTCTTGATTTCATTATCTGTCCTGCCGGGCAATCGCCCCGCGATTAGAGACCATCTGTTACCCAGTAATGCATGAAGTCTGATGATAAGGTCCACCTCGTCGGGCTCGATGTTTCCTCTCTTGATGTCGGGTCTCAAATAATTCATCCATCTCAATCTACAGCTCTTGCCACATCTAAGAAGTCCTAGATGCATGCACAGCCGATTCACAGCCAAAAAAGGAGGAGGAAAATAAAACAAATCAATGAAGGAGAAAAAACCATTAAGGAGAGAGGTCCATCAGGAATTGGTATATGCATGAAAATACATACCTGCTTTCTTGGGCAAGGTTCGCCAATGCCCTTCCCCGTTCTCCCTAATGTACTTGCTCAGTAATGCATCCTCGTTTGCAGTCCATGGACCCCTCCGCAATCCCACCTTAGAGCAACATGGAGCTCTACCCATCTGTGTTCTTGGGCGTGGAGATGGAGGCAGGTAGCTCTAGCCAGCAGGAGAGAGACTGCAACCAGCAATCTATTGGCCCTTTAATAGTTACTTATTGCCGCTCAAATCCTTCTGGTCCAAGCTAGACAATTTTAGGCCGTACACTGCTGGAGACGACATCTATCATAGGATAACAGAATCTAGCATCAAGGTACTGGCTCATACTTCCATGTAACAGGGATACAACCGCAACCGCATACATTTTGGCCCACCTTGATGAGAATGTGAAATTCACTAACCCATTGCATTTAGCATAATTTATTTGGCTAGCAAACAAGTTTAATATAAATCAATAGGGATAATCATAAATTACATTTGCTTAAAGATATATATAGGAAGCTGTTCCGGTGCAGCGTCACTGCACCGGAACAGCGGTGCAGTGGGCTCAAAATGGGCCCCACATGATCATGAAATCATGATCTACTCCACCCATTGTATTTAGAATAATGTATTCTATTACCATACCAATTTTCATCCCAATCAGATACTTTAAAGTTGTTATTTATATCAAACTATTTTATTACGTTGGATTTGTACCATTTTCAGATGGGGCCCATATACATATCTGATTGAGATGAAAATTAGTGTGGTAATAGAATACATTATTTTAAATACAATGGGTGGAGTAGATCACTGACGGCGTGGGCTTATTTGGGATTTTGGCAAAACGTAGTAGGTATATTTGGGATTTCTGATACGTAGTGGGCATATTTGTAAATACGGTTAAACGTAATAGGTATATTTGGGAAAATCCCTATTATTTACGCCAGGGGTAATCTGGGCATTTCTGAAAAATTATTAGCCACTGTGTAACGGTTCCGTCACTTAACGTAACGGTCACTGACGGCGTGGGCTTATTTGGGATTTTGGCAAAAAGTAGTAGGTATATTTAGGATTTCTGATACGTAGTGGGCATATTTGTAAATATGGTTAAACGTAATGGGTATATTTGGGAAAAACCCCAAAAATTTAGTATAACTAAGTTACACCAAAGGGAGACCCAATATATGAGAAATGCTAAGGTGCAAGGGGCTATAAATGGGCCCCATATTGATGATAAGGTTAAAATCTAACTTGCAAAATCAACATATATAATAATAACCATACCCGATGATCATAAGACACTTGACAAAGGTGTACTCTAAGAGTGTGATAACAAGGCTATTGTTTTTATTCAATATTTGAACTCTGAACTTCCTACTCAGATTGCTTTACACACATCTCATGTCAAACATGTTTGAGCATTAAAGCGGTGACATTTCAAAACTGTGTATACAACATCTATATCATCTAAAAACTCTTCTCATACGATGAATAATCTTATAAATTGTAACAATATTCTAATACATCTATGGATCAACCATAATTTTCATAATTTAAACTAGATTATATAGTTAAGTAGATACAAGCTACGTTACCCATGCATAGCTAAATGGTTTGACATCAGTATAAGCATAAATAAGGTCCTAATTTCGAATCCAGACTAAAGCGGTAGTCTTCATCAACATAAAAAAAAAAAAAAATAGACGCAGGCTACTAAAGGCTTTGATAAACGAAATGATTATGGTACCAAACATAAAGTTTGCTCAATCAAAAAAAAAACAACTGTAAATTATGGTGCTATACACACCACTAGTTCATTTCCCATACAGGACGCTACGTGGGACAAAGGCTCTGATTACAGTCACGTTTCGAGAAGGGAAGTTCAACGACCCTTCTACGCCACCATCTGCCCTTCCTCCCGTGAAAATGAAAACAGACGGACTTCACGCATCGATAAGAGCTGAACCAATATGTCGAAAAAATATTCGATATTCTCTTGCCTTCTCAACAATTTGTTACATTGAAAATGCCAAAAAAGGCATTCAATTTCCCACAATGGACTTCAAACGCTACCATCTTTTTTTTAATTTTTGGGAACCATAAAATTTTACAAAAATTTAAAATTTCGCTGTCTGGTCGCATATGTTATATAGCAATTGCTAAGAAGAAATTTGATTAATAAAAATTCATAAATTTCGCACGTGGAAAATCAAATTTTCATTGATTGTAAAAGAATTATACCAAACAAGAAAATTTTTGCTTGTCTCTCAATAGAGCCCTGATCATTTTAGATCAATCTAAGACACACTTGTTTTTGTTTTTTTCAAATTTTTTTTACAGAATTATTATTCTAGTTATGTTTAATCTATAAATCAATTTTTATCGATTTTGAAAATGTGTATATATTTTTTGGATTTTTAAACATAGGAGTATTTTAGTCACTTTAAATCGTTGAAACATGACTAAAATATTTCTATATTTAAAAATTCAAAATAAATATATATATCTCCAAAATTGATAAAAACTAGTTTATAAATTAAACATAACTGGATTAACCGTTCGCAATAATTTTTTTGACAAAAAATATATATTTTTGAACTGGTTTAAAATGAGGACATTTCAGACCGATATAAATTGATCATTTTGCTTATCAATATCATTATATAAGAAAATGAATTTTTCTTTGTGTATGAAAGTATCACTATAAGAAACTTAATTTTTACTTGCATAAATAAATATATATATATATATATATATTCCTTAAATAGAGACTTTTTGATTCCTAATAAGCATGGTTAAAAACCAATTTTCTCGACTTAATAGCCTAATAGATTGTTTTATCGTCTAAGGTTCAAGTAAATCTAGGTAGCTAATTTTGATGCTTGTTTATATTTTTTAATTAATGACGGTTGATTATATGGAGTTTGACACCATTGAGATATTTCGCAATGTCACTTACTTGGGATCTATTTTGATTATTAAATTAAAATCTAATCCTCTCATTTTGATTAACATCCTCTGTTTTATCATGATGCTAAATTGGTTTGCATTAATGTTCAGATGAGCCATAAAGCTTAAAAATATGAGCATGTTAAGATCGATGAATCTTTTTCTGTAATTTTTGATATTTTAGTTTTCTTTTCATTTATATGTGTGCCTAAGTGTATATATTTCATATACCAAAATTTATCAATTTTAAATCATTGTATGTAATTTTATGAATTTTATCAAATAAAATTGTTTACCTTTTTTCATGTGTTAAGAATGTAAGATGAGTGAAAATTATTGGCTTTTGAAAATTACAAAAAATGTGTGTAATAATTTAAAATTGATAAATTTTGTTATATGAAATATATATTGGACCCGCATATAAAAAAATAAAAAAAGATGCATGCTATATATATATAATGTACGAAATTCACTTAGATTCATTCATTAATTTATTAAAATATCATAATAATTTATATAATATCTATTTTTAAATAAGATTTTAAATGGTATGGATGTTTAAGTAACAACTTTAAAACATATATTAAACGTTTTCATTATGTCGATTTGTAACATTCATCAGTGGGACCAATGCGCTTTAGCAAGGGATCTATTATTAATTACTAAAAATTAGATTTTTTTGGAAAGAGGAAGATAAGCTGGGTGGCTTGGGAAAAACTTTGTCTTTCAAAAGAAGATGGTGGACTGGGTCTTAAAGATTTTCATGCTTTTAACCTTGCACTAATTGCAAAGCAAGCTTGTCAATTGTTGAATGAAAAGGAAACTCTTAGCTAAAAAATTTTCTGCCGAAAATACTTCAAAATATGGGACTTATTAAAAGGAAAAGTTGGGAAGAGAAGCTCATTTATCTGGAGAAGCATTATAAAGACATTTCCCATTATCTGGACTTCAAACGCTACAATCTTTTTTTTATTTTTTATTTTTGGTAACCATAAAATTTTACAAAAATTTAAGATTTTGCTGTCTGGTCGCATATGTTATATAGCAATTGCTAAGAAGAAATTCGATTAATAAAAATTCATAAATTTTGGCACGTGGAAAATCAAATTTTCATTATTGTAAAAGAATTATACCGAACAAGAAAATTTTTGCTTGTCTCTCAATAGAGCCCCGATCAATTTAGACTAGTCTAAAACACACTTTTTTTTTTTTTGTTTTTTCAAATCTTTTTTACCAAATTGTTGTTCAAGTTATGGTTAATCTATAAATCAATTTTTATGAATTTTGAAAATGTGTATATATTCTTTGAATTTTTAAACATAGGAGTATTTTAGTCATTTTAAATTATTGAAACATGACTAAAATACTTCTATATTTAAAAATTCAAAATAAATATATATACATCTCCAAAATTGGTAAAAACTAATTTATAAATTAAAGATAACTAGATTAACTGTTTGCAATAATTTTTTTGAAAAAACAAAAAATATATTTTTGATCATTTTGCCTATCAATATCATTATATAAGAAAATGAATTTTTCTTTGGGTATAAAAGTATCACTATAAGCAAGTTAATTTTTACTTGCATATATATTTTCCTTAAATAGAGACTTTTTGATTCCTAATAAGCATGGTTAAAAACCAATTTTCTCGACTTAATAGCCTAATAGATTGTTTTATCGTCTAAGGTTCAAGTAAATCTAGGTAGCTAATTTTGATGCTTGTTTATATTTAATGACGGTTGAGTATATGGAGTTTGACACCATTGAGATATTTCGCAATGTCACTTACTTGGGATCTATTTTGATTATTAAATTAAAATCTAATCCTCTCATTTTGATTAACATCCTCTGTTTTATCATGATGCTAAATTGGTTTGCATTAATGTTCAGATGAGCCATAAAGCTTAAAAATATGAGCATGTTAAGATCGATGAATCTTTTTCTGTAATTTTTGATATTTTAGTTTTCTTTTCATTTATATGTGTGCCTAAGTGTATATATTTCATATACCAAAATTTATCAATTTTAAATCATTGTATGTAATTTTATGAATTTTATCAAATAAAATTTTTAACTTTTTTCATGTGTTAAGAATGTAAGATGAGTGAAAATTATTGGCTTTTGAAAATTACAAAAAATATGTGTAATAATTTAAAATTGATAAATTTTGTTATATGAAATATATATTGGACCCGCATATAAAAAAATAAAAAAAGATGCATGCTATATATATATAATGTACGAAATTCACTTAGATTCATTCATTAATTTATTAAAATATCATAATAATTTATATAATATCTATTTTTAAATAAGATTTTAAATGGTATGGATGTTTAAGTAACAACTTTAAAACATATATTAAACGTTTTTATTATGTTGATTTGTCACATTCATCAGTGGGACCAATGCGCTTTAGCAAGGGATCTATTATTATTTACTAAAAATTAGATTTTTTTTTGGAAAGAGGAAGATAAGGTGGGACACTTGGGAAAAACTGTCTTTCAAAAGAAGATGGTGGACTGGGTTTTAGAGATTTGCATGCTTTTAACCTTGCACTAATTGCAAAGCAAGCTTGTCAATTGTTGAATGAGAAAGAAACTCTTAGCTAAAAAGTTTTCAGCAGAAATATTTCAAATCATGGGACTTATTAAAAGGAAATGTTGGGAAGAGAAGCTCATTTATCTGGAGAAGCATTGTACAGACCTTTCCCATTATTAAGGAAGGTCTAAGATCGAGGATTGGTGAAAGAAGCAAGGTAAGATTCTTTTCAGATAAACGAAAAGGGGAATATGTAGTCAAAGTTGGCCCCCTTCCAAATGATGTGGAGTAGGACTCTTGGGTGAGCTCATTCATTGATATGGAAAAGAGGGAATGGATAGAAGAGAGGGTCTGAAGGGTAGTGGGGAAAGAGGATGGTACCTGATTAGTTGTATTCCAATACCAGACATAGACACAGAAGATAAAATTTTCTGGGGAGAAGAGCACAATGGAATCTTCACGTTCGATCGTCACACAAACTGGCTTTCTCATTGCACAAATACATAACCTGTTAGAGAAAACCTATTGAAGAGAGGAATCCAAGTGGAGCATCACTGTTTGTTATGTTGTAAGAATGATGAGATTGAAACTTGTCTCCGTATCTTCTGGAGGTGCCAGGAGATCAAAGGTACTTTCTCCAATCTAGAGTTTAACTGTGTCAGATTCATGCAGGTTACAAGCATAAGGAAATCTTTAAGCAATTTTGTGCAAACAGAGACAACTATATGTTAACTCTGTTTGTGACTTGCTGTTGGAAGTTTTGGCATACAAGAAATAGTAGGTTAATGGAGGATGGCAATCTGGAGCTAAGAAGAACACTGCAGTGGAGCAAGGACTACATTGATGGGTTCATGGAATCAAACTTGGTGCAGACAGGGGAGCTACTTAGTCTGATGGATTAATTTCCTTAAAATGAATGTGGATGCAGGTAACAACTTAGAGAATCTCATGATGGGGTTTGGGGTGGTGGTGAAGAATGAAAGGGGAAGTGATAGCAATGAGAAACTGGAGAAAGAGGGGCAAGCTGAACGCAGTGGAACAAGAAGCAATTGTTATATTTCTCGGATTAAAATGGGTGGAAGAGTTAAAGGTGAAAAAAGTAGTTGTGGAATCTGATTCATTAGTGCTTATCTGTTGGCTGAAAAATGGCGTGGAGGTCAAATATTATTGTGGGAATAAAATCAGAAGATTGAGCAGTAAATTTGAATGTATGGATTTCAGTCATGTGCTAAGAAATGAGAATCAAGTGGCATACCATGTTGCAAAGTGGGGGCGAAACTCAGATGGGAAGCAAATGGTCTGGGTAGTTCATATTCCAATTTGTTTTCAACCAATGATTTGTAATGATCTACTGTGGAAGGATGGTTTTTCAGGTGTGGTTCCACCTCATTTCTCTTCTAGATGTATATAGTTTTTTATGGAGAGAAAAGAAGTCAGGGGAACCATCATTGTGTTTTGTTTTTGAAATGTAATGCAATGAATTATTCAAAAAAAATAGATTTTTTGCTATTAAATAATTTTAGTAACCATATTAGTTTATTCCAGGTTCTTTGCTAAAAGTATTGCAAGATATTTTTAGCAAGGAATAAACATAGTTCATCGGTAATTAGTAAGCTTTAGTAACAATTATCTAAGCTTTTAATTAGTAACAATAAAAATGTTGCTAAAAATGTTTTATACTAATAATGAAAATTTTTAGTATAATAGAAAATATAGAACTTGTTATTTTAGGCTTTTGTTAGTAAAGAAAATATGGAAAAACAGGTAAGAGTATCATGAATATGCTACAAAATATGATACTACATGTTTTGGTGCTTTTGGAAAATATAGAATTTATTTATTATTTTTGGGTTTTGCTCATATGAAATATCCCCTCGAATTTTTCCTCTTTTTTTTTTTTTTTGCCTTTTTATGTGCAAGCTATGCATCGATTCATGATACTCTCCTCCATGAACGTTTGCACCATATAAAATTATTTTAGTTATATATATATATATATATATATATATATATATATATATATATAATCCACAACAAGTATATACAAATGCATAAGATTCTTTACAATCATATTTTTTAGTGTTATACATTATAAAAGTTTTTAATTAAATTATTTTTATATTTAGGCTAAGGAATTAGTCTTATATAAATCAACACTTTACTGGGATTTTTTTTTTTTAAATTAAAAAGTGAAACCAAATTAACAAGTTGCACCCAATTTCATAGTAGCAAAGCCCATGATTAATTTAATTTGAACTCCTCGTCACCATATCGTATTTAAATAGAGTTTATATATTTGTTTGACATAAAAATTATTTAAATTAAATGTTAAGTATGCTCATAATCGGTTTATTATTTCTAGGCTCGCTTAATTCAATTAATTTTGTGAAAGTTATTAGTCCTGTGTAATGGTTAATAAAGAAAACTTAGACAAACAATAGTGAATCAATCAAAGCAAAATCACAATATAATTTCAAACCGCAAAGATAATGCATTCATAGTGGTTCTGGCCCCCTATCTATTCCACTTTTCAAGCATACAAGACTTGAGTTCCACCAATGAATTTAAATAACATAAGTTAAAGTGGTATAGTTCAAGCAATTATCGTATAAATTTAGAACTTAGCTCCAAGTGACTAGTGAAGTAATCAAAACCCTTGATTTTTTTTAACATTGATTTACCTTCACTTGATTTGATCACTATCAACATTAAGGTAATACAAAATAAACTTAAAAAAGAAAAGACAAACCAAAGTTAGCACATCTACATAAGCAACATCACATGTAACAAATCTTCCAAGTTGAGCTCCAAGAATTTTTCCAAGAACACTTTCGCAATTAACAAATCCTTTTCAAGAGTTGATTACTTAAAAATATGTATTTGAATCTTCACTACGAGCTCCCTTTTATAACTATTCATATCCTAAAAAGGTTGATGAGTACAACTCGATGAGATTTATCTACAAGTTTTGCACATTACTAAAAAACAGTTTATCTTTTTGTCCAAAATAATTAGCCTTTTTACTCGTCAGAAAAAAAACAATCAACTTCTCTATCCAAAAAAATTTACCTTTTTACTTATTAGAAAAGTTAGAGTAGTATGAAAAAATTATCAGTGGACCTTCTCCTATAAAATAGTTGAACTTTTTTATAAACGTCTGATATTTTGTGTAGAAAAGTTGGATGTTTTTCTTGTCCCATAAAAGACAAATTTTCTTCACTTTGATACTTATTCTCTTCATGACAACTATACCTCTTTACACATATCAAAAACATCTATATTCAATCCAATCAATCTTAATTAATGATATATACAATAATATCCAATCACCATCAATAATTGATTCAAATTGACAATCATATCGAATCACAAATACCATCATACCTAATCACAACTAAGGATAGAATTAATCACATACTAAAATACAAATACAATCAATCACATTTAATCACATCCAAAGAGATGTCCATTCGAAACTAAATTTCTCTCATCACAAAAAGTATCTTATCCACAATTAGGCATGTCAAGAGATTCAATTCAAATCAAGATGGATGAAGTAGTTTGTCGTTATCAAAATTACTAAAAAATAAGTTCCATGAGTTGTCAATTTCCCCTTTTTGATTATGATTGATGTACAAAAAGCTTCCCCCTTACATCATGCACATATAAAGCTCTCCCTATCATTATGTGTAACGCCCCGACCCTTACTATTGCAGGTATTGTCCGCTTTGGGCCTCGCCCGCACGGTTTTGTCCTTCTGGGTTCACGCTCCCGTCCTTCCCCAAAAGGCGCCTCGACAGTGTAACTCCAGCGGCCTCCACTTATAGCTCAGGCTCCCTCTCTCTTCCTAACCGATATGGGATATCACATTCACCACCCCTCGGGGCTCCAGCGCCCTGGCTGGACACACTAGCAGGACATCGGGAGTCGGCTCTGATACCATTATGTAACGCCCCGGCCCTTACTGTCGCAGGTATTGTCCGCTTTGGGCCTCGCCCGCACGGTTTTGTCCTTCTGGGTTTACGCTCCTGTCCTTCCCCAAAAGGCGCCTCGATAGTGTAACTCCAGCGACTTCCACTTATAGTCCAGGCTCCCTCCCTCTTCCTAACCGATGTGGGATATCACATTATGCTTCCAAAAAGGTAGGAGAACACAAAATGTTAACGTTTTTCATTGGGCTTTCTGCTGATATAACCAAAAAGTGACACCAATATGTTTTGTCTCTTATTTTAACAAACTAGCAAACCTACCTAAAGAGTTTCAATAAAATTACATGTCTCTTTTATTGGAGATTGATTATAAAATTTTACAAAAAAAAAACAAAAAGGCCATTATCCTACTTAAATAATAAAAATTCTCCCGAACTTCATGATAATATTAAAATAAATATATTTGTGACATTTTTTATCGATATACGGGTCCATTTCTATGTAACCGGGTTACATAGAAGTGGTTCTATATAACCCCCCAAAATTTAAGACTTTGATGCTTAATTAAAAATTTAATCTATTCTTTATATTTAACATCATTTCTTTAGTTATGAGACTAGGTTTCATTCAAATTCAAGATGTGTATAAGCTACATTTGCTCAAAAATATATATATATATATATATATATTCATATGTAAATTAGGAAAAAATGCTTAGATCAATTCACATATGTATTAGGATATAGTAATTTTTTATAAAATCGTTTATCTATATAGTAATGATATTTTAGATGGTCTAGATATTGAAAATACTACTTCAAAATTGATATTCAGTATTAAATTATTTTATTATGTTAATTTTACATGTTTGTATATGAAACCCATATATAGTGATATTAGACAAATGAAAGGACTCCCGTGATAATATAAGTAAAACTAAACAGAATAGATAGAGTGGATTTTCATCAATAATCTGAATGTTGAAAATGGAGATAGTTATATGAAGCATCCCCCGTCCTTATATATAGTTGTTAATTATTCAAAGGATGTAGAGAAGCGCATTCTTGTCATTTCAGTTAAAATTTTCGAATAAACAACGGGAACAAATAAAACTTAGGTAAAAGGTACACACTTGTAATTTCTTGCAAAATTTATCGGATATTTGTTAATTTGTCAAACTAAGAGACATATACGCGATATAGCTGAAACTTTTGGAACAAAAAAACCAACGTTTGTAGTATTCTGGTAGAAAGGCTTTTGTAACCAAAACCTGTGTAACGTTTCGAGCAAAAATATTTATGTTTTTCTTAGAATTATATTTCGTTTCTAAACATATTTACATGAAAAACCAGCTTAAATGATTAAAAATACCATTTAGGATTATTTAGCAATTTAATGCATTCAAAACCCAATCTAAATAATTTGAAACAAATCCATATGATACTTTACAGTTCACACTCACTTTTTCTGTTTTCCACGGTACAATAGGAGTGTGTTAGGAAAATGATAAAATTTTTGGATAAAAAGTTTTTGGTGTAAAAGTTGATAACTTGATAGAAAATGATGTAATATAATAAGGATAATGATGATGTGTAAAGATAATAAAATTAAAATAGATAAGTTAATTTTAATGATTAAAAAATAAGATAGTTATATAGGAAGATGTGAAGAAATAATTGTAAAATATAGTAGTTATGGAAAGTGAAAAGTTTTATATTGAAAAATTTTAGTTTGAAAAGCTTTTGTTAAAAACAAACATGTCCAAAATTAAAATTAGCAAAACAATACAATTAAAATTAGTTAACCAAACTAAACAAAAACCAAAATATTTCACAACGGCCAATTTGGGTTAGGTTCTTGGCCTTTCGTAGCGCATATCTTATTTATAAAAGTTTTATTCCACTATATTCATAGCTTAATTCAGTTCCTTAGTATCTTATCTTACTCATGTGAAAGTAGATACGATAAGTAGAGTCAAATCGGTTGTTATCCTAAAACATTTCCTTTTACTCAAAATCTATAAATGGGATGAAAATTTGGATAAAAAGTATTATTATCTATTGGAATGTGAAAATTATATTGAGAATGAAAAAATAATATTTGAAATTAACAATGTAATGTTATTGTGTATTAGCGGTGTGTTTGGGAATTGATAAAACTTTTGATGAAAAATTTTTGATGCAGAAGTTTTTAAATTGGTAGAAAATGATGCGATATAATATGAGTAATGATGAGATATAATAACGAAGAATAAAGATAATAAAGTTAAATAAATAGGTTGGTTGCATATGTAGTAGTGTAAAAATGATTGAAAGTAGGGTAGTTGTATAGGAAGATGTAAAGAAATGGTTAAAAATATGATAATTATAGAAAGCAAAAAGTTTTAGATTGAAATGTTTTAAACTTTGCCAAAATTTCCTAAAAATGGTAAAAATTTTGGGGGAATGGAATTTTTTTTTCTGAAAATGATAAATTGCATCCAATTTGCTTATTTTGAATAAGCCTTTAATTAATGAAAAACTAACAACATTAAACAAAAAAAGAAAGCAGATATTTGATACTTCAAACCTCTAGTCATTACAATCATGAAAAATACATATAGAGCTTAAAGTGCAACTAAACAGACAAATTGAGCTACTGAAAGTTAAAAATAATTTAAAAAAAATTGAATCATTAAAGTAATCATTTATGTATTTAAAGTTGCTAAATTTTAGTCTTAGGTACTCATTCAAGTTAATTTCAAGTACCCATGTTATAAAGCCTAGACTTAATCCTATTTGAGTAGATTTGTAGTTTTTTTTTTTATCATATCTTATCTAAATTAAAGTTAGTTCGGTAGATACCTATGTTACTTTGCAATTACAGTAAGTGCCTGCATTGGCCACATTTGTTCAAAAATATATATATTTATGTGTAAATTATGAAAAATGCTTAGATCCATTCAGACATATATTAGAATGTAATAATAATTTATAGAATCATTTATCCACATATAGGGCACATTTTGAGCCAAATGAACCATAAGTTACAGTGCATGTAAATATATAATAACATATCTCATACATATATCTGAGAAATGTTACGATGTAGTTGCCTCAAAATGGGCTTTACATGATCATAAAATTATAATTTACTCTACTATTTATATTTAGAATTATGTATTCTATTACCATACCAATTTTCATCCAAATTGGATATGAATATAGATCTCATCTGAAAATGGCACCAATTTAAATAGTTTGATGTAAATAACAACTTTAAATTTATTTTTTCAATATATAAACTATCTCCTACATAATTTATATATGGATAAATGATTGCATAAAGTATCAATACATTTAAGTACATATGGTGGGCCAAATGCACTATAAGTTATGGTGTGGGCAACTACACTGCAATGTACATATATATATTCTCTTGCTTTCTTTGCTTTGGCCATGACTTAGTAATAAAAATGGATCATTTATCTTCTCGAGTGCTAAGATCAAACACCTCAAGTTCTTCAATGATAGGTTGTCCACCATCCTCCAATCTTGGTGGTACTAAACCATAATTTGTTTCTTCTTATGAAGAATCAGAGTTTCTACTTTGTTCTTCTTCTTTTGATTTCTCAAATATTGTCATATTTGCGAATTCAAGTGAACTCTCCTTACGTTAACTCATTTGTTGTCTTTGATGAGTGATCGTGAGGAATCGATGGTTTGTTAAAGGATTTCCTCATCAACTTTATCATTGAATACTCCATTTGTATCTTAGTGTAAATTTATGTAGTGGTGCCACTCGAGTTGGTTCAATTTAGTTTTATGTCTACTATCCATATACTATTTACACACCTTACGTGTATGTTGATATGGTTTTCAATCAATCTTACCCTATGCATTTGATGGTAGATCAATACAATTCTAGTTCTAAATTAATTCCTTCAGTATCTCTACGAGCAAGATATAATCATATTTCTTAAAACACGTGTATACAATAGAAAAAATATTAAAAAAATGGTGGAAATTTCATCGTGCAAGACATAATACCACATATCATCCTAACAAAGAATAAGAAAATAAACTTACTCTTTGAAACATAACTGTTGTTGCAACAACAAACAAGCATGAAACATAAAATACTACATACCCCATGAAAATTCTTTGCTATGAATGTGAAAATACGGGTATGGTGTAACAGAAAATTAAATTAGATGAATTTAACAATTTTGCTTTAAAATTCTAAACCTAAAAAATAAAGCAATCACATTTAAATATCCACTTCTTACCCACTTGGGAAGCTAGAGGTTAGTTCCGAGCGAGTTCCCAAACTATATGTCCAACCTTATCTTATTTAGGATATATGATGGGTAATTTTTTCCGGGGCAAATTCTATATGTACTCACGAATTTTAGTCTTAATTTCATTTACACCTATGAATTTTCAAGAATGTCTCTCATACCCATTACTTTTCATCTTAATTTCACATATACTCATGCTGTTAGGGATCTGTTAAATGAGCCTTAGCCCTCTTGTGAAATGATGAATATGTCCAAGTCCTAATATAATTTGAAATCGCTTTACTCAAAATTAAATATTCATACTTAAATAAAATATGGATCCCTAACGGCATGAATATATGTAGAATTAAGATAAAAATTCGTAGGTATAAGTGGAAATAAGGGCAAAATTCATTGGTATATAAGGAGTTCACCATTTTTTCTACTTTACCTTTATTTATTGATAATTTTTCTTGCGTAAATTAGGGTCGGGTAGACGAGTACCCATAGATACCCTGCCCAACTTACATTTATAGTTTTTCGTGATTGGACTAAAATTATCCTTATTTTATTAAGTCGCCAAGAATCGTGGAAATTGAAAACTATATTGCATTGTGTAGTCAATAAGTTGGCATGTTATGAATTTGAAGTTTTAGATAGGGGTGCAACTTGGGTCGGGTACCCATGGGTCGACCCGATGGGTACCCGAAATAGGGTCGGTTCGGTTCCGCCAGGGTTACCCGTAGGGTCTGTTCGGTTCCGGGTAAAAAATACCCGGGGTGGATTTGGGTAGGGTCGGTTCCAACAGCCGGGTACCCAAAACCGAACCGAATTTATATAATAATATTATAATAAATATATATATTATGAAGTTTGCGGGTTTGTGCCCCGTTCGCCCTAAACGCCGACGCCCCCGCCTGCCATCGCCTCTCCTCTTCGCCATCTCCGGTCTTCTCATCCCGAACCAGCAAGGCAACAATCGGGATTCAGTGCATCGCTGGTCTCTCTCCCCCTCCCTCCCTCCCTCCCTCTCCCTCTTCCTCTCCCTCGGCGCAGTACCGTCCCTCTCCTCTCCCGCCGTCCCGCGTCGCCTCTCCTCTCTCTCCCTCCTTCCCTTCCTCCCTCCCTCTCCCTCTCCCTCTCCCTTGGCGCATCGCTGCTGCTCCGTCCCTCTCCTCTCCCGTCGTCCCGCGTCACCCCTCGTCTCTCTCCCTCCTTCCCTCCCTCCCTCTCCCTCTCTCTCGGCGCATCGATGCTGCTCCGTCCCTCTCCTCTCCCACTGTCCTGCGTCGTCTCTCCTCTCTCTCCCTTCCTCCCTCGCTCCCTCCCTCCCTCTCCCTCTCCCTCAGCACATCGCTGCTGCTTTGTCTCCCACTTCTCCCTCTTCCTCTCGATTTTTCCGGGCTCCGTCGCTGCATCTCTCCCCATTTCTGGTGTCGATGCTTCCCTGCCCCTCCCTTCCGGTGTCGCCTTCTCTCTCATTCTCTCTGTCTGTCTGTCTCTCTCTCTCTCACTCATTCTCTCTCAATCTCCCTGTCTCTCTCTCTTGATCGATCTCTCTCTATCTCTGTTTCTCTCTCTTAATCGATCTTTCTGTCTTAGTCTTTCTCTCAATCTCGATCTCTCTCTGTTTATCTTTCTCTCTATCTCTCGATCGATTTTTTCGGGCCTATCTCTCTCTCTCTTAGTCTCTCTGTTTGTCTATCTTTCTCTCTTCGTCTTTCGTTGCAGCGTCGATGATTCAAGGTTTCATCTTCCCCTATTGAGGATGCTTGTTTATGAGTATCTCAACAATGGGAACTTAGAGCAGTGGCTTCATGGAGATGTTGGGCCTTGCAACACCTCACATGGGAGATTCGAACGCATATCAGTCTAGGAACGACAAAAGGGTATGTTTTATTTCCTATGTACATTTATTTAAACTAATTCCCATGTCAATTTCCAACAGATTGCATGGTACAGATAGTAACAGATTGTTGCATTGCATTTAACACATTGTATGGTGGGGTTGGGCAGCTGTGCCGATTAACTGCTGACTCATACTCAACTGCTTGTATATTTTATTTGTACATATTTATATTAGTAGATGGAACAAGTTATATATTACTTTTGGAACCAATTTAGAACCGAAACCGACCTTGAAAAATAGGGTAGGGTAACCCAAGAACCGACCCGGTCTAAAATAGGGTAGGGTAGAGGTTTTTAAAAATAGGGTAAGGGTAGGGTAGGCCCCTACCCAGACCTACCCGAACCAAGTTGCACCCCTAGTTTTAGACTTAGGAGGAATCGATTGATAACCTTGACAGTAGGGGTGCAACTTCAGTCGGTTAGGTCCGAGTAAGGGTGGAACCTACCCTTATCCATTTTTTAAAAACCTCTACCCTACCCTATTTTAGACTAGGTTGGTCTGGAGCCTACCCTACCCAATTTTCTCAAGAGCAGGTCGGTTCCGGTTCGGTTCCAAATCGGTTCCTAAAAGAAGTCATGCATTCAAGTACATCTGTTATATTAATGTTCAATCGATACACTACCATAATCCATATAATTTATTTCTATGAAATTTGTCAAATAAGTGCAATCCGTTTCTATGTAACCTATTTGTATATAATCTGTAAAATAATACAAATTGTACATACTAGAACACAATCTACAAGAAAATGCAACCTGTGTAAAAAAATTCAATCTATATATACTAAAACATAAAATCTGTTAAAAAGTGCAATTTGTAAATAATGAAATCCGTATAAAAGAATCAAATAGCATAAGCAATCTGTAAATTTGTTGCACCCCAATTGCATGGATTGATATGCAAATCAAGTCACTTACAAGCAACCTGTAATATGAAACAATTTCAAGTCTGAAAATCTACATGCAATCTGTAATATGCAATAATTTCAAGTCTTAAAATATAAGTTTAGCTTCATTTCTCCATGACAACCTATAAGCAATTTGTTGCAATCCAGTTTGAAAATCTGATAACAATTAGGTTTGAAAATCTAAGTTCAGCTTCGTAGTAATTAAAACCAATACAACTCAAATCAAATTTCAAATCTGATTGCCATAAAAAAATTGCAAATCTGATGAATTAAAATGAAAGTTCAAACATTAATAAAACTATAATTCAGAAACACATCTTTTTATCTCTCATCTTTCATCCTTCATGTAGAATGTCTTTTTCATAAAAGTATAAAATATAAAATTCAAGAAGCATCATTTGAACTTTTAAACACAAGGACTGAAGAATGGAAAATAACTATTAACAAAACCTTTTTAGGAATGGTAGCAACATCTTCCACATTTGATTGAATACTTGCACATTCAGTAAAAGAATTAAGAAAACAAGTATTAATGACAATTTATCATACAAACTATGTTTTTGAATAGTTATTTTTAAAATATATTTAATGCATGAGAAATAGCTCTCTAACTGTAAATCTGCAATATTCGTTTATGTCTATAAAAGAACAACAAATTGTCACCACAGTACCATATTATTGTTGTTCAATAAGAGGGATAACCAATGCATATCAAACATCCAAACATAAACTCTATGATTGAAATGTTATCATCATCTTATTACAAGAACAACAAATCAACATAGGAAAGACCAAAAATTTCTATTCGATGAAGGCTTAACAAATCAATACAGAACATGATGATTAACACCTTAGCAACATGAATCTGCATTAGAATTAATAATTATCACTCAAAATTTAACATGCAACGCAAAAGGGGCGATTTTCGATGACTCCCTATTTCATCCTCCCCATTTAGCTAAATCCGAGTTTCGGTCAATAAGATTTTGGCCTTAGATCCATTTGAAAAATACAAATAAAATTATTTAGACAACATGCAAACTAAAACCTTAAGTCTACCTAACTATCCATGCTTGAATCCTAAATGAGGCTAAGAATCAGATGTGAATCCTAAGCTATATTGCTTAGATTTACTTTGAATATCATAATGATGCATAAATTTATGAATATTGCAGCATGTACATTTAGATTTGTGTAAAAAGCTAAAAACCCTAGAGTTTCTTTGAGTACCTCGTTGATGTTCACGGCAATAGTGGAAGAAGTGAGGAGAGGGGCAACAGGAGATGACAATAGGCGACAAAGATTAGTGGCGGCAGTGGCAAATCACTTTGCTAGGTGGGTACCTAGCGGGTCGAGAGGCAAGAGGGTGGGAGCACTGAGCAGTCGACTGCGACCTAGGGCTAATAAGGGAGAGGTGTTAGGGAGATCGGCAACGGAGATGGTGACGCAGCGTCACCGGCTGATTTGGAAAAGAGACAAGAGGCAGGGACTTGGGAGTGCGGGTGAGGAGACGATGAGCGACAAGGAGCAGGTGTTGCGTGACGCACTGACGGGTAGATGACATTGAATGGGTTTGGGAGATCTCCTTCTCCGGCAAATCGCCGCTTTTAGGGTTTGGGAGAAAAGCACACAGAGTGTGTGTGTGTGTGAGAGAGAGGAGCAGGCGAGCAGCGCATCGAGGGAGAGAAGGAGAGGAGCTGCGCGTCAAGGAAGAGAGAAAGAGGAGCAGCGAGCTGCGCGTCGAGGGAGAGAGAGAAGAGCAAGCAACGTAGGAGAGGATAGGCTTTAGATTTTTAGGGCTCTTAGGTATATATATTATAAATAATATGTAATCTGGGTCGGTTCCGGGTACCCAACACTGGAACCGACCCTACCTGAATTTGAATGGGTATTTAACCCGCAGAACCAAATCGACCCCATGGGTAGGTTCTTTGGAACCGAACCATCACTATTTAGGGTACCCAGCGGGTCGACCCACGGGTACCCGGACCAAGTTGCACCCCTACTTGACAGTTAGGGTTGATAGTGATCCTTGTGTAATCATGCAAGCAGGAATACTCCTCGTAACTGTCCAGGTTGATATCTTCTTTTGTGCCAACGGCCATATATTCTCTAGGATTTTGAAGTCGTTTTCTCTCTTCATTGCTTCGATCGAGATGACTAGTTAGCAACACATATGGTTACTCATCATAGATCTTGTAGAAATCAATTATAGTTTTGCCTTGATGGTCTTGAAATAATTTGACAATGAAACAAATTTGCAATGCCGCAATATATATCGCTCTTAATGCAAGACCGTCCGCTTATAGATTATGGTGGAGGGAGAGAGCTTGGCTTGAGTTTGCGCGAGCGGCGCCTACTTGCTTGATAACGCGGTGGCATCTGACCCTAATGATGTGTCTAATGAGCGGGACCCACCTGTGGATGACGCGGCTAGCAAGTGGGGCCCATCTATTTGATGTAGATGGAGATGACGTGGCAGTTTATCGTAGCAATAAAAAAGGGCCATAGCTAGATAGCTAGTGATGACGCGGCATGTCATTGGTCCTACGGTGTAGATAAAGCTATCGGCATACGGGATGGATCCGCTGCCCACCCCATGGGACCCCCATTTTTTTGATTTCTTTTAATAAATATCTAAAGTTATGTGTATTTCATCTGTAAATTAATTTTTACTATTTTTGGATACGTTTAAGTATTTTCTATTTTTAAACACGATAGCATTTTTGTAATTTAATGTCACAATTTTCTAAGTAAGAAATTATGAAAAATGTCACTATATTTAAAAATAAAAAAAATACTTAAAAGCTTCCAAAAATAGTAAAACTTGATTTATACATTGAATACATCTAGTTCTATATGTTTATAATAAAATTAAAATAAAATAAAAAAAGGGTCTCATGGCCAGGTGCATGGGGGGTCTTATGTGGCCGGTTGTATGAGATCAACTTTGTTTATATATATTAAAAATATTCAAGTACAGATGGACTGCACCATAATTACGATATAGACTACTCCAGAATGGGCCTTATATGTATTAAAATGAACATCTATTCCACCCATTATATTTGAAATTATTAATTTTGATAGCATACCAATTTTTATCTAAATCTAGTGTGTGTATATGTCTCATCTTAAAATGGTACAAAATCGATATAATAAAATAGTTTAACTTAAATATCAACTTCAAAGTAGCATTTTCAAGATCTAAACAGTCTAAAATATGTTATTTATATAGATAAATATTTGTATGAAGCATTTAAATATTTTAATATTTATGGAGCCCATTTTGCAACAGACTACATTGTAATTATAGTATAGTTCGTCTGCAAAAGATTGGTTCTCTCTTCTTCTATATATATATATATATTGCAAAAGATTGGTTCTCTCTCCTTCTATATATATATATATATATATATATATATAGAAATATTAAGGTGCAACTAACTCAAAATGGGCTCCATATGATTATAAAATTATAATCCACTTCAGTCATTATATTTAGAATTATGTATCCTATTACCGTATCAATTTTCATCCCAATTGGATATGTGTATAGATTATATCTAAAAAATAGTAAAAATTTAACGAGATAAAATAGTTTGATATAAATAACAACTTTAAAATTATTTTTTCAAATATAAACCATTTTCTATAAAATTTATATATGGATAAATAATTTTATAAAGTATCAATATATTTAAGTGCATATGGAGCCTATTTTGAGCCAAATGTGTGATACGTTACAATGCAGACAAATGCACAGGAACTTATCTTATATATACATGTAACCTGACCATAAAGTCAATTTAACCTAAATGGCCTACATAGATTGATGGTTAAATGAATTGGATAATTGGTTAATTTACTTTTTTAATTACATGCTTTTACATATAGGAGACAACACTCTTGTTGTCAAGAGAGGTCAAGCATTGGATATGGGGCATACGTGCCCGGGCGTGAAACCAATTAGCCAACGCTTGGTTTACTTACTTATATGAGTTAAATAGTTGAGAAAATCATATTTTCTTTCAGTGCAGCCGGATGCATTTAAATTTCAATGCAACTACGTAGAAATTTTATTTTAAAATTTTTTTTGAAATTTTTTTTATAAAACTCTAAATCTAAGTGTATTTAATTTATAAACTAAGTTTTATCATTTTTAAAAATATTTATATATTTTTTATTTTTAAAATAAAAGAATTTTAGTACTTTTTAAAATGTGCGTTGAAACACGAGTTTTAAATCAACTTTACTAAATAACGTTAGTTAGGCATTTTTAAAAAATAAGCTACATAACCCTATTTTAAAAGTGGATTCGTGTAGGTTATATGGTTGCCAGACCAACCCAATTTGATTTCGAATGTTAATATAAAGTATAATAAATTATTAAAAGATAAACATATAAGATTAACTACATTGACTATTATCACATAAAATCATAGATTCACAGATATTAATTAGGTTTCATTGCTTTGAAATAAGATTACTTGGCAATATATTTTTATTAGTTCGTTTGGTGATTGAGAAAGAAAAAAAAATTTCCCATCTTTTGTTGTTCCTATTTTTCACATCTTCCTTGCAACTATACTAACTTTTTAAGATTTTCTCTTTATTACTAATTATTACCTCTATCGCATCACGTCATTAATTTATTTATTAGAAAAAAAAATCACCAAAAATTTTCCTCCCCTTTTCCCCTGTTCCCAAATGGACCCATATATAACTCATAATTTGGAAGATATTTCCATAAAAGATTAATTTTTATTCTTTAATATAAATGTTATATTTTAAGATTAATTTTTAATTAAATAAAATTTTAAATATTATTTATTAACCCAATTTTAACCGGAACCGTACTAATTTATATAAGTTTAATTTAGGGTGTTGTATTGAAGTTTAGAAAAACCAATGTTGTCAAACTTGGATCGGACAACAGATCTGACTGGGTTGAGTTCGTTGTAACTCAGATTTTTGTAGATCACGGTGGGAAAAGCCCACCCTATTTTCTTGTAAATTCACTGTTTGTGGACTCTGCTATAGTTGGCTAAAGTAGATAAGAGTCATGATCCCGGGGAGCACTTTCATTTTAATTTTTTTTTAAATATTTTTTTTACACAACTGTTAATGTAAGTATATTTAACATATATATAAAGTTTTACCATTTTTTGAGATTTACAGACTTTTTTTGGATTTTTAAAAACAGTGACATTTTAGTAATTTGTCATTGTTTTTAAAAAATTCAAAAAAATATCTATATATCTTCAAAAATGATAAAACTTGATATAAATATTAAATATATTTAGAGTAACAGTTGTATGAAAATTTTTCAAAAAATTTAAATTACATACACTTAGGTTCACTAAGGCTAAATGTACCCGGTGCATTTAGGCAGAGCCAAGTAAATATACTCCTTTTCATGAAAGAATCGAATCGAATAAACAATTTGACTGATTGATCGGGAATTGGTCACTTGGCAGGTCGAATCCTGCCGGCTTTTGGTTGGGTGTAGTAAGCTTGTGTGAACAGATTTGACCACCAACTCAACCAGATTTTGGAGCTAGTTAAACCGATTCCGAGCAAATTAAAAATAAAACTAGCTGCTGTGCTTTTGTCCACCGAGGGTGCAATTTCATTCAGGTAGGTTTAGGTCGGAGTCAATCCTACCCTTACCTTATTCCTAAAAATTTTTACCTTACTCTATTTTAGGTCGGGTCAATTTTAAGCATATCCTACCCTATTTTTCAAGGTCGGATATGTTCCAGTTTTAGTTCTAAATCGGTTTTTTAAAATAGTCTATGTACTATATTTGAAAATTATAATTTTATTACAAGTGTTACTTAAAAATCTAAAATCAAGATGATAATAATATAATTTTTGAAATATATTCATTAAATTTATCAAATAATTGATAAATAAAACAAGTTTCTATATATTTAAAGAATATATTTATATCTTTTACTATAAAAACTATTTTATAAAATTTATATTAAACATATATTAATAATTCGGGTCGGTTCCAGATACCCGAACCTTGGAATCTACCATACTCTAATTGAACTAAATATTTTTTTACTTGGAACCTACTGTACCTTATGAGTATAAAAATAGAAACTTACCCTACTTATTTTAGAGTACCTAATGAATCAACCCACAGATACCCTATCTAAGTTGCACTCTTGCAGTCAATCGGTCATTTTCTTTAGATCTTCCTTCCCTCCTTAGTCCGCAATGACCTCCATTACCAACGGTTGAGCAACGTCAGTCGTTCCTAATCCATAATTAAAAGACAATCGTGATATCATGTTTGCGTAATCATCTGTCTCTGCCTTTGTAAACCTTTTCGTGACATTTTTTTTTTTGCTGCCGAACCACAAAATCAAAAGCTCTTTTCTACCTAGGGAAAGCTAGCGAATGCGCTTATGGGTGTAACTTGGGTCTGGTAGGTTCGGTTCAGGGTTGACTCTATCCTTACCTTATTCCCAAAAGCTCATACATTATCCTATTTTAGGTTGGGTCGATTCTAGATATATCCTACCTTATTTTTGAAGGTAAGATTAATTCCAATTTCGATTCCAAATTGGTTCTTTACGATAGTTTTTATACTTAAAAACTTAAAATCAAGACGATAGTAATATAATTTTCGAAAAATATTCATTAAATTTACTAAATAATTAATAAGTTAAACAAGTTTCTATATATTTAAAATATATTTATATCTATCACTATATAAAAATATTTTATTAAATATATATTAACAATTTGGGTCAGTTCCGGGTACCCGGACCTTGGAACTTACCCTACCTTAATTGAACAAAGTATTTTTTACTTGGAATCTACCCTATTATATGAGTATAAAAATAATAACCCACCTTATCTATTTTGGGGCATCCCACAGGTGGACCCTCAGGTACCCTAGCCACGTCCCACCCTAAAATGCGCTCGGGATACATTACAAAAAAAAAAGTGGAGTTTTCATTAAAATACCCACGCCAGCTAAACTATGTAATTACAAGATTATCCTAATTTAGTGCTAAGTGGTCTGCCTGCATTTATTTATGGCCGGAGTCTTGCGCATCATATACAAGGATGGAAAATAATAATCCAATTCAAATTATCGAGGTTTTTTCTAATCCGTCATTATTTGAGTTTCTTATTGACTGCATAATATCTGTTCATGTAAAATCATGATTCCAATTTCAACTATTGCATTATTTTTAAATATAAACTATGAAGCTTTTATCTTAATAATTTATCATATATTTTATATAGTTTGTTAAAGTACCGGTTCAATCAAGAAATCATAAACAGTTGAACCAGTTGAGTAGAGCTAGTCTTCCAACTGGTTCAGCTTTAATAGCGCTGTGGAAAACAGAATTGAATGGTACATTAGGTTAAAGTTCTATCCGATGCACAAGTAACTGACCGAATTTACACGCTTAACCCTGTTCCACAATAAATTGGGTTTGGTGAACCGGGTCATGGGATGACCCTGGCCCGGTTACAACCCCACACGCTAGGAGCTGGATCTAAGCAACACGGGCAGCAATAATATGGGACCCACTGTGGACAATTGCACACGCGGATCCCGTCGGAATGGTTGCACCGCACGGATCATGAGCGCTGGGAGTAGTTGTCGATGACGCACGTGATAGGTGCAGTGCAGCGGGATGCAAGGCGGCGTTGTGGGGCCCACATGACGTGGTTGTTGCTTGTTTTGGGGAGGCCGTGCGCAGACTCGGTGATATTTGACCTGGTGTGGTGCAAACGAGAACGGCTTCGGTCCCCACCCATCTCAACAGGAACTCTTTCAGAATTTATTATTTTTTTTTTTTAAATCTAACCACACATATTATTTAAAATATAATTTTGACCATTCATAATGAAAATAATATAAAATATAACAATATTAATTAAAAATTATGATATAAGGATGTTAATGGTGTCTATATTTTTAGATTATAAATAATATATAAAATAAGATTTGTATGATCTAAAACTTTATATACATGTATTTGGTTTAGATAAGTCTTAAAAGTATTTTTATTTTGATAAAGTATTATATACTAAATTTTATTTGCTAAATATGATTTTTACTTATTTAAGGTCACACTAACATTTGATTTTTTAAATTTTCATTATGAACGGTTAAAATTATATTTTAAATAATACATGTGGTTAGATTTTTTTAAAAGAAAATTTAAAAATTAGTTTTCTAAAGGAGTACCCATGGAGATGGCATGAACTCAGTTACCATGGAAGCCGTTCTCGGTGCAAGCAGGTGGGCCCACCTTTACTAGAGCCACTGTTGGAAGTACGATGGTGTCCACAAGGCTTGTGGTCAGAGGTAGTGGGGCCCACACATGATGCGTGTTCAAGATTCATTAGAACGGTTGGTTGCCATTCGATTTGTACAAATAGCAAATTACACGGATTAGATTTTTTAAAAATAATTCTAATTGAACAAATCAATAGGTTGAGTGAAAATTTCTAAGCAACTAGTTCTATTAGATTAGTACCGACTTCATAATCCCTTCTACCTAATTAATCCAATGAATGTGATTTTATCACGTTTATCCACGTGTACTTTTTAAAATTTTAAAAATACATTTATTGTAAATTTTTACATTTTACATAATATATTTATACTGTACTTTTTCAAAAAATTTAGTGATTATATTCTCCCTTTCAAAAGACACTATTTTTTGCAAGATATAAGTTTCTAATGAAATTTATATTTGACAGTATGATTAAAAAAATATTGAATATGATAAATAGTTCAGATTTAACAAAAAAATTCAAATATAGTAAAATTAAGGGCAAGCATAAAGGATTTTAGAAGAAATGAGTGTTTGGTAAAATATAAACGAGAGAATGGAATGGATTGCGGTGAATATAATGGAGGTAAAAGGGAAATAAAATGAGAATATATAGCATAATTATATGAAAAGATATGAGAAAATAATTGAAATATAAGAGTAAAATATAAAAATATGATAAATGGGTAACTAATGACATTGATTTTTTTTATTCATATTTATGAATTCCATTACATTTGCAAGTTAACTAACAACTCCTAAATGAACTCCGTATAAGAAGTAATAGTTTATGCAGCAAAATCTTTTTCTTGGTTATAATATATAGGGCATATTTGGATGCCATAAAAACATTTCAAATTAAAATATTTTAATTTAAAAATTTTTACTCTCTACGATTATCCTTTTTTATCATTTCTTTCTATTTTTCTTAACAACTATCTTATTTTTCAATTATTTATACATATACATCTAACATATCTATTTTAACTTTACTTTCTTTATTCCTTATAATTAACTTTCTAGTATCATGTCATATTCTATCAATTCAAAAAATTTTACATAAAAATTTCACCAAAAATTTTAACACTTCCCGAATGCACTCACAAAGAATTCGAAGCATATATTTTTATGATGCCATATTGGCTTATTACTGTGTATATGTTGTGTTATATATATTTACCATAATCATTTTCTAAATTTATAAACATTTTTATACATTTTTAGAAGATGTGCATACACATTATTCCAATTGATATAATATTTAGTATTTAAATAAAATAAATAATTTTAAATAAAATGAATGAATTTGATGCAACAAATAATTAAGATAGAGTCTAAACTAGACGTTAGTATAGAAGTGAATTAGTACATCAAGATGTTGTAAGGACCAGGTATTTTATTTTATTTTTATTATAATTCTTCTCTATTTTATGAGGTAACTTATGAACATGCTACTAGGAATTTATGATGTTAATGGATGCATAACATATATAAATTTGGCATCTAGGGGACGTATAGTGCATATATACATGTATTATGATCTTAGCACATTGAGTATAAATTTAAAGGTGTGTGATTAGCGTGTCATTGTTGAGCACTATGACTATTTTCCCCTTCGCAGAATAGGTACGGGGTTCGACCTACCCAGTCAGGTCACGGGGGTCAAGGGGGCAGCGCCCCTGGAGAAAATTTTAATTATTAAATTGTAGGAGTGGAAAAGTAAATTACTAATTACGACTAGACCCGACCCATGCCCTGGCCCGGCCCGACTCGATGGGGTTAGTTAACATGTGTAGCCCGCGCTCTAGGGCTTCATTTCCATTTTTGCGCCTGACTGTTCTTCCTTCCTTCTTCTTCTCTTCTCATTCTCTGCTTCTTCTCTTCTTTCCCTTCCACTAAGTTCGATCTAGCCGTAGATCTCTTAAAGAAAACTCTTCCAACTGCCTTGAAGATCATAAATTCTAATCCGGGAAGCTCCGAAGCTCCGAAGCTCCGAATCTCTACAATCCAAATTTAGGATCGCTGTTTTTGGGAGGAATTACGATCGAGGTAAGTAGATGTCGCCCCTTCTTGATTTAGTGATGAAATTTCATGCTAAACGTGATGTGAGACTGGTGAAAATGTATAGCGCCTTACAACCTCATTGTATGGGGCGTAGGATTCGTAACAGTGAGGGTTCATGGGGAATTTGCTTTGAATGTGCGATTTCTATGATGTAATAGACTTCTTAGCAGTTTTCATATTGTTGAAATGTGACGTTAATTAATTCGCCTCAAGCGAGAATATGAATTGAAGGTTCTCTTATTTCGCACTTATCATGTGTTTGGTAAAATGCTTGTGTGATAGATTTATATGTTGAATTTAAACTTTGTCGATGTTGTATGTGCTGTTTGAGACATTTATCATTGTCTATTATGTATGATGTGTTATTTAAAATGGTTGGTTGTAAAAGGATTGTTCATGACCCCTAATTGACATGAGGAGAGGGTTGTTCATGACCCCTGATTGACATGAGGAGATGGTTGTTCATGGCCCTTGATAGACATGAGTAGAGGATTGTTTGTGTCCTCCTATTGATACTTGGTTATGTGCATACGATCTTGGGAGTGGGTATTGGACCCATATGTGTTATCTTGATCACTACATGTGCATCCATCATTTTACTTATTTCCACTTTATGCTAACCATTATCTACTTGCTAAGTCTATTTAGACTCATATGGTTTGTTATTTTGCCTTTAGATCACAGACCAGGTGGGGAACCTCAGGATGGGGCAAGTTGAAGATCAAGTCTTAGAGACCATTTGTGCAATATCTTAAATTATAGTTCTTTTAGAATTTGTGCTCTTTTGATATTTGTGCATGTAGACGATCACTGAGACAGATTCACTCGATAAACATATTGTATTTGGTATTTGAATTGGATTATAATCCCGTGGATGCATATATATAATCATTTAGTTGCTTGTTGTGTAAGGATAACATTTAATGATTTTCCTTCTATATGAATGTCCTTATTATATGAAGATACAAGTGTATAAATATAGAATTGAATGTTACATTTTGAAATGAAATTGAAATATCTATAAATATCATGTCGTGTATTTCATACCACCCCTTATATATTATGGGGAGATGTCGTCAAATTTTTCTTAGGTTGTATAGTACCCATTGACTAGTTATTAAGTATATCTAGAAATGAGGAGTTACAGATGTATAGAAGCCAGAATCTATATATAAAGATATACATATTGGTCCTGCTTCTATGAACCCCTTTTCTATGTAACTCCTTTCATTTTTAATAATTTGATGATTGATGACAAGTTCACTCTATCTATTGTATTTAACATTATTTATAATATCTTAGAAACCTTTTATTTGTTTAAAATCACTATGCATGGTCTACATAAAAAATCAACATAATAAAATAGTTTAATGTTAAATGTCAATTGTAAAGTTGTATTTTCAACCTCTAGATTATCTAAAATATCATTTCTAAGTGGATAAATGATTATATGAAGGATTATTATATTCTAATACATGTGTAAATGAATATAAACATTTTTTATAATTTACTCATGAATATATATTTTTCAACAAATGTGACCCATAAACATATATGATTAGGATGAAACTTGGTCTTCTAGATAAACAAATGATGTTAAAAATAATGAATGGATTAGATTTTTCACCAAGAATCAAAATCTTAAAAATCAAATTTTATGTAACCTAGTTACATAGAAGCAGAGCCTTATATATAATATACATAGAGATGCTTCTAAGAAACTCTATTTTTATGTAACTTTCTCTATTTTTAATACCTAAATGGCTGATAAAAAATTCGCTTCATCTATTATATTTAACATCATTTGTAATATCATAAAAAACTTTTTATTTGTCAAATGTCACTGTATACGAGCTCCATCCACAAACATGTAATTTTAATGCAACAAAATAATTAAATATTAAATATTAATTGTTAAGCAGTTAAATGGATCCAAGCATTTTTCTAATTTGCACATGAATGTACCTATTTTTAGGCAAATGTGGTATATATATATATTGAATTTAGATGAAACTTAGTCTCCTAGCTAAACAAATAATGTAAAATACAATTAATGGATTGAATTTTTCATCAAATATTAAGACCTGTTTGAAGAGGTTACATGGAACCATTTCGATGTAACTTAGTTACATAGAAGCGGATCTGATATATATATATAGAGAAATATTCAGGTGCAATGCAACTACACCATAACAGCGGTTCAATTATGCCAAAATGGGCCCCACATGATCATAAAATTGTAATCTACTCTACCCATTGTATTTAGAATCATGTATTCTATTATTACACTAATTTTCATCCAAATTGGATATGTGTATGGACCCTATCTGAAAATAGTGCAAATTCAACGTAATAAAATAGTTTGTTGTAAATAACAACTTTAAAATAGTTTTTTCAACATGTAAACCATTTGCTATAAAATTTATATATAGATAAATGATTGTATAAAGTTTCATTATATTCTTATATGTGTGGGACCCATTTTTGAGCAAATGTACCATTATTCTGATACGGTAGCCTATTTTCAACCACTGTCTTAGGTCGTTAGATTGGGCAAAAAATGCATCAGTTGTCAGATGATTTTTCAACATTGAGGCACTGACATCAGCATTTAATGCAGTGGGAATTTTACAGCTTCCTTCTATCATCTTTTCCCCAGCCAAGCTGTGCAGTGGGAATTTTACAACTAACACCCTTCTCTTCATTAGTAAAGAAATTATGACCTCATGTTTGATTCTTAGATGGATTATCCTTCCTCTGTTCAAATGCCTCCAATGTCCTTTTCTTAGTCACTTGGTTTGCATGCTGAAAGACAAAGGTAGGAGATTGATTGATTCATCACCTTACAGGTAATAAGAAATCAAGAATTCCAGCCTCACATCACCCCAGATCAAAATTGAATTGGGTTGCAATTGGAATATGAAATTTACTCACACATGCATTGTTTTCTAATGGGATCAGAAAGAGAGATTGAGGGAAATTTTTGAAGAGTAGAGTAGTAGTTGATAGCCTTATTGAGAAGAGTGAAAGCGGGGCGATGTTTTTGCTAAGGCAAAAAGAGGAAAACTTTACAAAGGCGAATAGGAAGATAGAGGAGCTGGAGGAGTACTTTAGAAGAGTTAAGGTAGAGAACCAGACATGACAAATAATTGCGAGGGAAAATGCGGTGATGGTGTTGTCCCTGAACAACACGACTGGAGCATATGATGAGGAAGAATCTATGTATATTCTTTAAAGAGGTTAAAGACATAGAGTCCTACTGCGACTTCTCCAGCGAATCTAGTCCTTTTGTAAAATATTTTGACTATATAGTACATGATTCAAAAATATTGAATTCAAACTTCTAAATCAACAGCACAACAAAGCTAACTCGAAAAGCACGGAGCAAAACTGAGTTAAGAGAGAAGATGTGCATGTGCGTTGACCATTGTACATTGCCAAAACACCAAAGAGAAGGTGCTTCATCATCTTGTCCATTCAAGTGGCATCCTAAGATAAATTAAAGACAGCATTTTATAGTCTCCGACAGCATCAAGATCTAATGCTTGTCAACCTTTTGCCGTAATCTAACCATTGATTGAACCTAAATAAGCAGCAAAGGGTGCTTCCTTCCTAGATCTAGTGTCAATGAGTCTCAATCTAATGATTCAATTGAAGAAAACCCATCTCATCTGATGTGACACGAAAAGGCCTCAACTTTATATATCTATTTAATATCCATGAGCAAAAGCCATATAATTGAAAGTTGGATAAGACTTTTGAATTCTAATGACAACGTTTTCTTCTACCTCTTTCCGAAAATCACATCCCCGTTGATGATAAAGACAAGAACATTTATAGTGGTTCGAATCTCCATGCTGGATTTTACTTTTCAAGCACACAAGACTTGGGTTCCACTAGTTAACTTCAACACACAACTTACAGTAGTAAAGTTAGTTCAACTGTCTTCTAGATTAACACTAAGTTTCAAGTGGACTTATAAAGTAATCAATATCTTGATTCATTTTCTCTTAGTTTGATCATCATCAACACCAAAGTAATATAACTTTTCTCTCAGTTAGATTACCATTAAAGCCAAGGTAATACAACTTTTCTTTTAACTTGATCATCATCAACACTTAGGTAATGACAAAAAATCTTAGATAAAAGCAAACCAGTTTAGCACATCATTTGTAGCTCTAAATCCCAAGCAGCAACCCTACAAGAGATCTGCAACTATAAATTTTTATCAAAATAATCTCACAATGAAGCACTTGATGTCTTTTGCTCTTGTATTTAGGTGTCTCTCTTGATTTCTTCTCTCTTTTATTTTCTCCTTTTATAACTGCATGTCCTTCTCTAAAAAATAACTTGAGAGAGAAAAAATAGTGAAGACAACTCATCCAAGTTTTTTGCTTGCACATTTTGGTAACTAGGAAAATGCAAGCAAAAAAGGTCTAACATTTTTTCTGAAAAAGTCAATCTTTTTAAAAACATTTAATATTTTGCCTAAAAATAGTTGACCTATTTAAAGTTAGAGACGTCAATGTAACCCTGTCGAATTATTAGTTAACCATTTTGTCAAAAAACGTTGGACATTTTTCTTTTTTCACAAAAACAAAATATTCTTCATCTTGATACTTATCCTCATGACAATTCATATATCATTATACTTTCCTGTTCTACTCAAGCATAAACACCATAAAATTTGTTAAGCTCTTATAATATCTCAAGCTTATCAAATTATCTGTAGGGATTTTTGCAAATATGGCTACAAAGTTTGACTAATATTGCAACTGTGTTCCTAAGTTTTCCAATATTGCAAATATGCCCATAAAGTTTGCATAAAGTTGCAAGTGTGTCCCTTCCGTTAGGACGCCGTTAGAATTTTTTGTAAAATGATTATAATGACCTTTAAGCCAAGTGATACACTTGCAATTTTCAAACATTGTAGATATATTTGCTATTTCATTAGTTTATATATTTTTTCATATATTATTATCTTAGATTTTTCTATAAATATGCTTATAACATTTGCGAAAAATTATAGGCGTTGTCACTTGTCTTAAAAGGGTATTATTGTCACTTTATAAAAAAAAATTTAACAGTGTCATAACGGGAGGGACACACTTGCAATTTCATACAAACTTTATTAGTATATTTGCAATATTGGCAAACTTAGAGACATGAATGCAATATTAGTTAAATGTTGTAGGCATATTTGCAAAAATTCCTTTTTTGTACATTTGAAAATTAAGAAGATTGTAGAATTTCGGAATAAGGTGGGAGTGAAAAAGGGAATATTTTAGGAATTGTGTGATTAATATAAAATAATAGAGATAAAGTTAAAATAAATAGAGTAATTGAAAAGAAAAATCATTAAAATATAGGAATAAAGTTGAAAAAATTGTGTTGTTAAATCATTTGTAGGAGAACATGTACATCAAAGTTTACCATCCTATCCCATACAAATTAATTGCCAAACATGCTATTAGGCCCATATGGAACTGATAAAAGAAAGGAATAAAAGCACAAAGAGAGATTCAAGAAAGAATAAGATAAATTTCACATACCGCAAAAAATAATCCGAAGAAGACACCACTAATTATAGTGGTTTGGTTAACATACCTACTCCACTCTTTAAGTCAACGACTTGACTCGGGTTTCCACTAGTCAACTTAAAACTTAAGTTTTAGTGGTACGATCTCAATAGTCTTTTGAATTACACAAATGGCTCCAAGTGGCACGTGAAGCTTTCCACAAATCATAATAAAAGCTTTCCTCTTGAATTAGACAGCTTCTAATTCAAGTAAAATAAATAAAAGTAAAATAAATCTTACAACGAGTTGAACAACATAGAAACACGTAGATGAAGCTTTTAGTAGGATAGTCACACGATCTTTAATATGATGCTTCTGATAGATGGGTAGAGGACTACAGAGAACGCTTTTGAGATAGATTGCACTTTTGAAATTATTCTCTCTGAATTGAATTTTTATTTGAAATTTATTATCTATTTATAGCTTTTAATATCCAAAATCGCCAAGAGAGATTTTCTCTACTAAATCCGCAACCAATTGGATTTTTCTCAACAACCTGTAACAACTTAACAAACCAAAACCATCAAGAGGGATTTTTTCCACCAAATCCGTAACTAATCGAATTTTTCTCAATAACCTATAACAACTTAACAACCTAAGACAATTCTTTACAAAAAACTAACCGATTTTTCACATCATCATCCAATTATCTACTCATAGATTGCTTTCAAAAACTGTCGAAGTTTCAACCTAAAACTGTCAAAGTTTCAACTTAAAACTGTGGAAGTTTCAAGCGAAAACTGTTTAAGTTTTAAACTAAAACTATTGAAGTTTTATAGAAAAATCTCAACAAATTCACAACATAATTCCATACTAACTTATTACAACCATTCGTCATAAAACCAAATACAAGCAAACACATTTCAAGCATTAAATTCTTAACTTGTATATCATCAAAACACTATAACTTAATAATTCTCCCCTTTTTGATGATGACACATCCCAAGTGACATATTAAGAATATAATGAATTGTCCAACCAAAACTCTCCCTATTTTAATACTCTTAATCATTCTTGTCATTTTCTCCCCCTTTGTCATTAACAAAAAGCAACATGGAAGAAATATCAAATAACCTTATTGAAAAATCAAACTAAAATGCAAAACTTGAAAATAAATCTAACTAAATGCAACAATATTCATGATATCATGTTTATGATAAAAATAAATGATATAAATGTCTGCCAATATTTTGTGTTTGCTATCAACAAATAGATAAAAAATTTAAAGTTCTCCAAAACACCATCAAAAATCACTTTGCATGTCCGTCATCATATGGATCAGAATCACTTGTGTGAAACTTAAGCCTTATTCATCATCAGAATCTGACAAATGAATATGAGAAGATGAATAATTTGAGGATTTGGATGATTAACACTTTGTTTTGCTGGATTTGGATGGTTTGGATCTTAAAAAATGGAGTGTAACTTGAAACTTATAAGACTCTTTTTTAGGAGGATACGGTCTAGATGGTAGTTCAGGGGGCAAACCCATAGCACGACGATGGTTGTTCTTGAAAATCTCTTGAAGAAGATCATTCGTTCAGGTAATCCAGCAGTCAAACATATTATGTCAGTGTTCTCTCATAATAGCACCCAACTGTCTACTATCCTCACACAAGCTGCGAATTGCAAATTCAAATTGTTGCATCATTGTTGAAATTAATTTCCCACTATTGGCGTGATAATGGCAATAGTGGATGCAATAGTGGTGACGTTTTCTTGTGTATGAAAAAAAGAAGTGACAGTTTCATGCTTGAACTCATGAAAATCATAAGTTAAAGTATCTAGTCTAGTTTCAATGGTTCCCATTCTAGGATTTAATTGTTGAAAATTAGATTATAGAAAGGATTGGAGAGAAGAGAAATCAATATTAATTGAATATGGTTAAAAGGGTATACCTGTCGAAGATTGAGGTGCAAAATCGTGTTTAGTAGAAACAGTGCCCACTTGAGGAGTTGGATTGTAGGTGAAGTGTGAGGCGAGTTTGTAGGATTTGAGTAAAAGAATTGACTTTTTCTATTACACTATCATGGAAAGGTGAAGGTGGGATCGACTCATTTTCAGAATTAACATCTCTAGGAGAGCCACCTTGATGTCCATAATTTTCATCACCACCCAAGTAACCATCAAGTCCATCTTGTTTTTGACCAAGTCCATCATCGATTTGAACAGAAATCCTTTGTTATTGTGGAGGAGACTGATGACCTACTGCATGAAAGTTTCGATCCGCAACCCATTCACTATCATTAATACGAGTATACCTCATACGCTTGAGTGTAGATTCATTTATCACATCATAGCTTGTTAGTTTGACAAGTGCCTCTCTTATCAAATCAATGTTGAAATTCTAATATAGCCTTGTTAAATACATAGCATAGGAAAAACTTCCATTTACTCTCCTTTTCTATAATAACATATAAGATAACATCACACTAGCAGTATTATAGGGCTTGTTTTCCACAATTGCCTACATTAATTCCAAATCATTAAGTATAACAATATCATCTCCTCCCCCTTTAGACAGAAAACTGTTGACTTATACTGTTTTGATGATAGACAAGTTAAGAATTTAATACTAAAAATGTGTTGCTTGTATTTGATTCGTGATGAATGGTTGTAATAAGTTATCATTGAATTGTGTTATGAATCTGTTGAGGTTTTGTTGTAAAACTTCAGCAGTTTTGGTTTGTAACTTCAACTGATTTAGTTTCAAGCTTCAACTAATTTAGTTTCAAACTTCAACTGTTTTGGGTTGAAACTTCAACAGTTTTTGGGTTGAAACTTTAGCAGTTTGTTTAGCAAGATCAATGGATAGGTGATTGGATGATGACGTGGCTAGTTTGAGGAGTTGTCCTGAGTTGTTACAGGTTATTGAGAAAAAATCCGATTGGTTGCGGATTTGGTGGAGAAAATTTCTCTTGGCAGTTTCTGTTTGTTAAGTTGTTACAGGTTATTGAGAAAAATCCGAATGGTTGCGAATTTGGTGGAGAAAATCTCTCTTGGCGGTTTCTGTTTGTTAAGTTGTTACAGGTTGTTGAAAAAAATCCGATTGGTTACGATTTGGTGAAGAAAATCTCTCTTGGCGATTGAAAGTTAAAATCTTAAATAGACAATGAATTTCAACTGGAATTTCAATTCAGAGAGAATATTTTCAAAAGTGCAGATCTGTCTCAAGGAGTTCTTTGTGATCCTCTGTTCATTTGTCAAAAGCAATATATTGAAGATCGTTATGACCGTTCTACTAAAAGCTTCATCTCCGTGCTTTTGTGCTATTAAATTGGTTGTAAGCTTTATTTTATTTTTATTTATTTTACCTTGAATTAAAGGTTGTCTAATTCAAGAGAAAAGCTTTCATTGTGATTTGTGGAAAGCTTCACGTGCCGCCTAGAGCCGTTTGTGTAATCCAGAAGACGATTGAGATCGTACCATTATAAATTGAGTTCTAAGTTGACTAGTAAAAACCCGAGTTAAGCGTTGACTTGGAGAGTGGAGTAGGTGTATTAACCGAACCACTATAATTTGCGGTGTCTTCTTTGGATTATTTTATGGTGTGTGAAATTTATCTTGTTCCTTCTTAGATCACTCTTTGTACTATTATTCCTTTCTTTTATCAGTTTCATACAGGCCTAACAATTGGTATCAGAGCGGTCTTTGAATTACTCCAATGTGATCATGACAACTGAGAAGAAAGCAGAGATTGGATATGGTGAAGGTCATTCCATAACCAAACTACCATATTTTGATAGCACAAATTATGGATATTGGAAACACAAAATGTAGATCTTTATCATGGGTCAGGATTTAAAACTTTGGAATGCTGTTCATAAAGGTGTTATTTTACCTGGAGATGATATAACCAAACCTAATGAATAACAAAATGAACAAGTGCATTTAAATGCTAGAGCACTAAATGTTTTATATTGTGCACTTTGCCCATCTGAATTTAATAGGATATCTGCTTGTGCCACAGCCAAAGAGGTTTGGGATACACTCATGGTAACACATAAAGGTACTTCTCAAGTTAAGGAGTCCAAGATAAATATGTTGATGCATGATTATGAACTTTTTATGATGAAATCTAATGAATCTATCACCGAGATGTTTTGCAGATTTAACAACGTAATTAATGTCTTGATAGCACTTGGTAAGTCTATTGAAGCAATGGAACAGGTAAAGAAGATATTGAGATCACTTACTTCTTCTTGGACTGCAAAGGTTACAGCCATAAAGGAGGTCAAGGATTTAACAACCATGTCTGTAGATAAATTAATAGGCTCCCTTATGACACTTGAGATCATTATGAAGAAAAATAATGATAATGATCTAAAAGGTAAAAGATAATTGGTCTCAAAGTTTTCTCTGATCATTTTAATGATAATGCAGGTGATGAAGATGAAGACATTGCTATGTTGACAAAAAAGATAAGACGGTTCATCACTCAAAATCAAGGAAATAACAATAACAACAGGAATTCAGCCTCTAGAAGAATACAATGACGACCTAAAAAGAAAAAAGAATAGAAGGACCGGAGGAACGATTTTGAGAAAAGAGAAGTAGAATGCATGCTTATCTCCTGTTGAAAAGAAAGATTTCAACAAAAGAAAAAATCAAAGCTATGGGGCGTAGTGTGATAGTAATACTTCGCTATCAATCACTTCAGGATCTGATGATGATCAAGAGAATCTTGCATCACATTTAGGATTTATGGCAGATCACGAAGATGAATCTGAACATTCTGAGGTAAGTTATATAGTTGATTAATTAGAACAAGAATATGCTGAACTAGTTGAAGAATTTACCACTTTGTCAGATAAATATATAAAATTAAAAATTGATCTTAGATGTGAAAAAGAAAAAAATATGAATTTGCAAATGCAAATAAAATCTCTTGCTGAGGAAAATGAAAATTTGAAAGATCAAATAAGGGAAAACAAAAAAGTAAATAATAGAAAGTCTAATAAAAATTTTAAAAATCAAAATAGAATTTGTAATTTTTTTCATAATTTTAAATATTTTTCATATATTTGCCCAATTAAGAAACTGCAAACGTTTAGACTAAAATTGGTATGGAAACTTAAAATACATAATATTGACACTAACCAGTTTGGACCCATGAAATGAGTACCAAAACAGTAAAGTTTTTTTTTCTATTTTGCAGGAATGCATGAAGTCAACTTGCCAAATAAGATGGTATATAGATAGTGATTGTTCACATCATATGACCGGAAATAAAAATGTATTTAAGTTCTTAGAAATGCAAAATAAAGGTAAAGTTACTTTTGGAGACAACAATAAAGGTTTCATCAGAGGCATGGGTACGGTAAGTTGCGGAGGCATTGAAATGAATGATGTGTTTTATGTAGAAGGGTTTAAACATAATCTCTTAAGCATTAGTCACTTCTGTGATAAAGGCCTTGAAGTTGTGTTTAAGTCTAATATATGTATAGTTCGTGATAATATGGGAAATAATATTTGCTGTGAAAAAAGGAATGGAAATGTGTATAATTTAGATCTTAGTGTAGATCATATAAAGTGCTTATTTGCAGTAGATGATGAGATTCTGATTTGGCATAGAAGATTAGGACATGCAAACCTTCACGCATTAAAGAAACTGCAAAAGTTTAATCTTGTTGATGGTTTACCAAACTCAAAAATTAATTTAAAATATATTTGTGATATTTGTCAATTTGGTAAAAAAAGAAGGTTTCTTTCAAATCAAAAGATATTGTGTCAACAACAGAACCTCTGCAGTTACTGCATATGGATTTATTTGGACCTACACGGACTAGAAGTTTGGCTGAAAAACATTATGCCTATGTCATTGTCGATGATTTTTTAAGATATACATGGGTATTGTTCTTAGGAAGCAAAGATGAATGTTTTAATTTATTTCACAAATTTTATCGCAAAATTCAAAATGAATGTGGATTGAAAATATTTGCAATTCGAAGTGATCATGGAAGAGAATTTGACAATCATCATTTTGCAGAATTTTGTGATAGTTTTGGAATAAATCATAACTTCTCAATTCCTAACACACCACAACAAAATGGAGTTGTTGAGCGAAAGAATAGAACATTGATTGAAATGGATAGAATAATGTTGATTGATGCTGATTTGTCACATAGCTATTGGGATGAAGCAGTAAACACTGCATGCTTTATCATAAATCGTGTTTATATTTGTCCAATATTAAAGAAAACTCCATATGAATTGTGGAAAGGTTGAAAGCCAAACATTGCATATTTTTATACTTTTGGTTGTAAATTCTTTGTACTAAATAATGGAAAAGATGACTTAGGTAAATTTGATTATAAAAGTGATGAAGATATTTTTCTTGGTTATTCTTCTTCCAGCAAAGCATACCGAGTCTATAATAAGTGAACTTGCACAGTTGAAGAGTCAATACATGTCACATTTGATGAATCTAACACCAAGCCGAGAAAGGTTGTTTTTTCAGATGAAGAAGAAAACATTCTTGACATTCAGAAAACATCAAGAGATAAAGAAATGGTAAGTGCAGGTAATATTTTAAGAAAACATCTAAATCTGCGAATATATAAAAATCATCCACTTAATCAGGTTATTGGCGATGTTTATGACAAAGTCAAAACTCGAAATTCACTTCACAATGTCTTGGGTCATTATGCTTTTATTTCTCACATTGAACCTAAAAAGGTTGATGAAGCAATATCTGATGAAAATTGGATAATTCTATGCAAGAGGAACTGGATCAATTTAAAAGAAATAATGTGTGGACACTTGTACCTAAACCTGATGATCATCCAGTTATTGGTACAAAATGGATTTTTAGAAACAAACTTGACAAGTCTAGGATCATTGTTAGAAATAAAGCACATCTAGTTGCACAAGGTTACTCTCAAGTAGAATGTATTTTTATCTCTCAAACAAAATATGTTAAGAAAATGTTGAAAAAGTTCAAAATGGAAAATGTAAAGCATATGTCAACCCCCATGAGTGCAAGCATAAAAATAGATAAGGATGAATTAAGTAAGCCAGTAGATCAAAAGTTATATAGGAGTATGATCGGTTTACTTTTGTATTTAACTGTCAGTCGACTTGATATTTTGTTTAGTGTTTGTATGTGTGCACGTTTTCAGTCAAATCCAAAGGAATCACATATGAGTGCTGTTAAATGTATATTTAAATACTTTATTGATTCACCTACCTTGGGCATTTGGTATCCTAGAGAATCCACTTTTACCTTAGTTGGATATTCAAATGCAAATTTTGCAGGTTATAAAGTGGATAGAAAAAGTACAAGTGATACTTGTCAATTTCTGGGTGGTATGATTATATCATCATACTCTAGGAAATAAAGCTCAGTTGCATTATCAACTGCAGAGGCTGAATATATTGCTTGTGCTAGTTGTTGTGCCCAAATTTTGTGGATGAAACAACAATTGTGTGATTATGGGTTGTCATATATAAAAGTTCCAATTAGATGTGACAACACAAATACAACAAATTTGTCTAAAAATCCTGTACAATATTCACGCATTAAACATATTGAGGTAAGACATCATTTTTTAAGGGATCATGTATCACGAAATGAAATTTCTATTGAATTTATTCTCACGGAAGATCAATTGGTAGATATTTTTACAAATCACTTCCCTCTGAAAAATTTCTTCACATAAGAAGGGAATTGGGTGTAATCGATCCTTTTTCATAATACATGCATTTATATAAATATTATATCATGTGGTTGATAATTTTAAAATTATATATTTATCTGCCCATTTTAGTTTTATTTTTTAAATAAGGTTTTTTGTTAAAAAAAAAGAAATGGAAAACTAAGGTAAAATATTTAATAAAGAGTTTAAAAAATAAAAAAATAAAACTGTTTTATAAGAGTTTTAAAAAAATAAAAAAAGCAACAAAAGGTCGTTCAAACAGATAGAATAAAATAAAAAAATAAAATAAGCCAAAACAAAGAACCGCAAATAGATAGAATAAAATAAAATAAAAAACAAAAAAAACAACAAAAAGGAACGGCAAAGGCCGTTCAAACTAAAAAAAAGCCATAGCAAAGAACGGAAAACAAAGAGTATAAAAAACAAAACCAAAACCAAAAAGAGGCATGTAAAAGGAGCGGCAAACAACAAAAGCAAAGCAAAGCAACGTACTTGAGCAGGTTACTTGAGCAGGCATCTTCTCTCTCCCCATAACCTTATGTCTCCTCTTCTCTCTCATTCACATCACTTCTCTTCTCTCTCCCATTCATTCACCAGACATAAGCAACCCCAAAATTCTCATCCATTTTTTATGAAATTTTTTTAGCCTCCACAATCTGAGTATTTTGATTTTTGAAAATCGAATCCCTAACTTCCCAACCAAATTTCAACAATTTGATTTTTAAAAATAAAAATTCTCTCTCTCTCACCCCTCCCTCTTTCCACCGTTTACTCCATTACACACAAAAAAATTCATCTCCCAAATCCATTCAATTCCATTCTGTATTCACTGTGATGGCTCCAAAAGGTGGCGCACAGGTTGGGAAAAAGCACTCTTATGAGGAAAAAGAAAAGCGGAAGGCGAATTCAACACCCTCGGATCCTCTATCCACTCGTCGACGTCAAAGTTTTGGCATCCACATCAATGAGAATGCAAACCCTTCTCCCCGTAGTACACCATACATGTCTACCCCGCAAAACTTCATGCAATGTAATATTGCAGGGTCTAGACATCAGTTTCGTCAAATGTCCCACTCTACAAAAAATGTTGCCGCCTCATCAAAAGTTTCAAATTTTCGCCACCCGTCTGATGAAGATACTTATGTGAGTAAATTTTCGCATCGAATATTTACCAAAGGTAAAAAGGTGAATTTTTTATTTTTTGGTAAAGAGATGTTTGGATTTGTGCATTGGTTGAAAGAATATGAACTTCTTGAATTTCTGAAGAAAAACTTTCATATCTATTCGAATCTTGTGAAACACTTTTATTTCAACTTAGCACTGGAAGGCACTACTTATACATCCTTTTTGAGAGGAATTGAAGTTAGTTTCACAGAAGAAGAGTTTGCTGGGTTTATGCTTTTACCAACTCATGCCACTGGTTCATATGAAGACATTGATTTTGAGGAAGTTATTTTATATTTTACACAAAATGAGTCATTAAGTCAACAGCAATGCAATTTTACAAACAAGGAATTTTCCAAACTGGATTATAAATTGCTACATTTGGTTGTTGCATATTATTTTCTGCTAAAGGTGGAGGATATGATATTGTTATGCTTGATGATTTGGAATTAATGTGGGCAATTGTGAAAAAAAGCCCTATAACATTGCTAGTGTGATGTTATCTTATATGTTGTCACAGAAAAAGAGAGCAAATGGAAGAGAAGAGAAGCACCTATCAAACCAACAAGCTATGATGTAATAAATGAATCTACACTCAAGCGTACGCGGTATACTCGTATTGGTAATGGTGAATGGGTTGTCAATTTAGACTTACATGCAGCAGGTCATCAGTCTCCACAACAACAAAGGGTTTTTGTTCAAATTGATGATCAGGATATTGGACTTGGTCGAAGACAAGATGAACAAGATGGTAACTTGGGTGGTGGGGATATCATGGATATCAAGGTGGTTCTCTTAGATATGCTAATTCTGAAAATAAGACAATAACACCTTCGCCTTTCCATGATAGTGCAATAGCAGAAGTCAATTCTTCAACTCATAAGCCTCCAAACTTGCCTCACATTCCACCTCATTTTCGAAGATCCAAACCTTCCAAATTCAGCAAAACCAAGGGTCAATCATCCAAATCCTCCAACTATTCATCATCTCATATTCATTTGTCGGATTATGATGATGAGTAAGGCTTAGGTTTCATGCAGATGATTCTGATTCATTTGATGACAGACATGCAGTGTTTTTTAGTGTTTTGGTGAACTTCAAATTTTTTTTCTTTTTCTGTTAGCAAACAAATAATATCGGTAGACATTTATATGGTTTATTTTTATCATAAACATGATATCATGCATATTGTTGTATTTAGTTAGATTTATTATCCAGTTTTGAATTTTAGTTTGATTTTTCAATAAGACTATCTGATATTTCTTCCTTATTGCTTTTTGTTAATGACAAAGGGGGAGAAATGACATGAATGATTTGGAGTATTAAAATAGGGGAAGTTTTGATTGGAAAGTTTATTATATTCTTAACCTGTCACTTGTGATTTGTCATCATCAAAAAGGGGGAGAATTGTTGACTTATACTGTTTTGATGATAGACAAGTTAAGAATTTCATGTTAGAAATGTGTTGCTTGTATTTGATTCGTGATGAATGGTTATAACAAGTTATCATTGAATTGTGTTATGAATCTGTTGAGGTTTTGCTGTAAAACTTCAGCAGTTTTGGTTTGCAACTTTAACTAATTTAGTTTCAAACTTCAACTGTTTTGGGTTGAAACTTCAATAGTTTTTAGGTTGAAACTTTAACAGTTTGTTTACCAAGATTAATGGATAGGTGATTGGATGATGACGTGGCTAGTTTGAGGAGTTGTCCTGGGTTGTTACAGGTTATTGAGAAAAATATGATTGGTTGCGGATTTGGTGGAGAAAATCTCTCTTGGCGGTTTCTGTTTGTTAAGTTGTTACAGGTTGTTGAGAAAAATCTGATTGGTTGCGATTCGGTGGAGAAAATCTCTCTTGGCGATTGAAAGTTAAAAGCTATAAATAGACAATGAATTTCAACTTGAATTTTAATTCAGAGAGTATTTTCAAAAGTGCAGATCTATCTCAAGGAGTTCTCTGTGATCATCTGTCCATTTGTCAGAAGCAATATATTGAAGATCGTCGTGACCGTTCTACTAAAAGCTTCGTCTCCGTGCTTTTGTGCTAATAAATTGGTTGTAAGATTTATTTCATTTTTATTTATTTTACCTTGAATTAGAGGCTGTCTAATTCAAGAGGAAAGCTTTCATTATGATTTGTGGAAAGCTTCACGTGCCACCTGGAGTCGTTTGTGTAATCCAAAAGACGATTGAGATCATACCACTGTAACTTGAGTTCTAAGTTGACTAATGAAAACCTGAGTCAAGGCGTTGACTTGGAGAGTGGAGTAAGTGTATTAACCAAACCACTATAATTTGCGGTGTCTTCTTTGGATTATTTTTGTGGTGTGTGAAATTTATCCTGTTCCTTTTTAGATCACTCTTTGTGCTATTATTCCTTTCTTTTATCAGTTTCATACGGGTCTAACAAAAATAATATGCAACAACCAAATGTAGCAATTTATAATCCAGTTTGGAAAATTCATTATTTGTTAAATTGCATTGTTGTTGACTTAATGACTCATTCTATGTAAAATAGAAAATAACCTTCTCAAAATCAATGTCTTCGTATAAACCAGTGGCATGAATTGGTAAAAGCATAAACCTAGTAAACTCTTGTTCTATGAAACTAACTTCAATTTCTCTCAAAAAGGATATGTAAGTAGTGTCTTCCAGTGCTAAATTGAAATAAAAGTGTTTCACAAGATCCAAATAGATATAAAAATCTTTCTTCAGAAATTCAAGAAGCTCATATTCTTTCAACCAATGCACAAATCCAAACATCTCTTTGTCAAAAAATAAAAAAATCCACTTTTTACCTTTGGTAAATATTCGACGTGAAAATTTACATACAAAAGTATCTTCATCAGACGGGTGGCGAAAATTTGAAACTTTTGATGGGGCAGTAGCATTATTTGTAGAGTGTGACATTCGAGCAGCTTGACGAGACCGATGTCTAGAACCTGCAGAATTACCTTGCATGAAGCTTTGTGGGGTAGACATGCGAGATGTAGCACACGGAGAAGGGTATGCATTCTTATTGATGTGGATGTCGAAACTTTGATATCGACAAGTGAATTGAGGATCCGAGGGTATTGAACCTTCCTTCCGCTTTTCCTTTTCCTCATAAGAGTTTTTTTTCTCAGCTATTGCACCACCTTTCCGAGCCATCATAGTGAATACAAAATTGAATGGAATGGATTTGTGAAATAGATTTTTTTTTGTGTGGAATGGAGCAAACAGTGGAAAGAGTGAGAGAGAGAGTGAGAATTTGATTTTCAAAATCAAATTGATGAAACTTGGTTAGATAGTTGAGAATTTAATTTTCAAAAATCAAATACAAAATTTGAAAAGAAGGTTTAGAGATTTTCTTTTGAAGTTAAATGGGAGAGAACTGAGCAAGGGGGAGAGTCAAAGAGTGCAAGATTATAAATGAGCAACAAAGTGATGGGGCTAGGGCCAGGGCTGGAGCAATGTTTGTAGACAACAATTTAGCGACAAAAAAAATTATGGATGTCGCTAAATATGTGTTTTAGCTTCCAAAAATTTTGAATGTTGCTAAAAATTAAAGATAAGTTACAATTGTTGTCGCTAATATTGACCTTTTGCGACATGAAATCTTATTGCCGCGAAAAATATGTCACAAATGTAACCTTCGTTGTAGTGACGGTGGTTGGATTATTTATCAAATAAATAAAATTCAAGGTATATAATAAGAGGAGTGATCTTATTAACCTGGGCTAAGCAAATTCCCTGCTTAGCCTACATACACAAACTTATTTATAACTATTTTTTTACTTTTTTCTTTATACACTTGTTTATCTAAGTGTATTTAATATATAAATTAAGTTTTCTCATTTTTGGATAGGTGTACATATTTTTTTAAAAAAATAAATACATATATTCACATGGATATTTAAACTTTTCAAAAAAATATATACACATATCTAAAAATGGTGAAACTTGATTTATATGTTAAATACATTTAGATAAACAAGTGTATGAAGAAAAAAGTAAAAGAATTTGTTGTAAATAGATCTTTTGAGGTAGACTAAGTTGGTCATTTGCTTAGTCCGGGCTAACGAGATCATTCCTTTGTAAATAACATATATACATTTTGGTCAAAAAAATGATATATATACATGAGCATTCCACTAGTGCCAGAGCCCAGCCAAAATGCTCCAACGTATCAATCGGACCGAACCAGGAGGCTCCACCAGCGGGCCATGGGTGACCCTTCGCCCTATTTAGCCTTGCAATATTTAAATGTAATATTCAATGGGTCATTTAGCCCTCTGGCCCACAACTCCTTTATAGCCTGTTTGCTTATTAAAATATAGGCTTTGTCGTTAATTTCAAATATACCCATTAAGTATGAAATCTTTCATATATAATGACTAATTAAGAATGCCTCAAATATAAAATACACCTCAAACCGTCATTGTCTATTAGAAGACCATTAATATGAAGCAGAAATGACAGATATATCCTAAATTTAAAACTTAGTTTAAAACCCCTTTGGACTTTCCATAGAAGAAAACCATTTTTGGTTCATGAATTATGGAAAAATTGGTTAAGAGACTTGTTTTTGCACATTGGTATTCAAAAGGGCTTCAAACCAAGCTTTAAGTTTAAGGTATATCTGTCATTTCCTCTCCATATTAATGATCTTCTAATGAATACTAACGGTTTAAGGCTGTATTTAATATTTGGAACATTCTTAGTAGGTGTGTGTGTGTATATATATATATATGTGAAAGATTTCATATTTATTGGGCATATTTGAAATTAAAGGCAAATGATTAAAGGCAAAGGTTGTAGGTATATCTGAAATTACCCCTAAAATATACTTTTATTAAGGATATATTCTTAGCTTATGATAAAAGTTCCAAACTAGTCAAGGTACTAGCTTAGTTTGAACCGGTTCGCCTATTTGCGGAAACTAGATTGAGCTGCTGTATTAACAATTTATATTAAATATATGATAAATTCTTAAGATAAAAAGAAGTTCAAAATAATGCAAATTAAAATGATAATTTTAAGCAGTTATAAAGGAACGATGTATTGATTTTAAAATTTTGATAAAAATCTTATCCAACTTTAGGTTCTTAGGTCATATTGTCATTCTAGTTTGATTAGTGATCGAATTCAATTTCTACGAGTAAAAACACCTACTTTCAAGCTTATAAGATTTACTTTAACATCACTTTGGACTTACATTTAAGAATTTTATAACGATTGTAGTAATAAGTAATTGTACAACAAATTGCAGAATTACTGCTAAAGTTTAAAAATAATGTATACTTGTGTTAATTTTTAAGTCAGTTTTAACTTCCAAAAATAGTTAATTTATTAGTGTTGATTTTCAAGTTTGACCATAGTTATAGTCGAAAAGTTAGCCAAATGACATGAGCGTAAATCCCAAGGCTTTATTAGCCTTATTTAATATAAGGCAATATATAATGGGTTAGTAAATAGTTTGTATTTCTCTACTAGTGATTGTATTTGGAAGTATATATTTTATATAAGTATGTATAAAGATGGTACACATTCATGTCTGTTATTATTGGATTATGTGTATTTTCATTTTTTAATGATGTCTACTAAATTCATCCCAAATAATTTCTAAGTAATATTGAATCATCAGTCAATATACACATAACCAAGTAGGACAAGTTAAAGGCATGTAAAATGGAATATAAAAAACCAAGTAGGACAAGCTAGATGGAGAGTAGCTGGCATAAACACTTTCACAGATTCCCATGCCTACCTCTCTCATTTTAGAATCCCAGGTAGCCTGTTTTCTATGATTTTTGCTCACGAAGATGCCTTGCTCGCTACTCTTGGTCGCCATGAAATCTTTCTTCTGCTTTTGGCCTACATGACATCAAAGAATTCGAGTGTATCTAGAAAGAACAGAAATCACAATCAATAGAGCGCACGACCTTTTGCCAGGCACTTAAAAATTCAAGTCATTTAGGTCACCTTAGAATTAAAAAGATAGAGATCAATTAATTGTATTTTCTTCTTTTTCCTTTTATCAGGCACTTAAAATTCCTTCAAAAAAAATTTCAAAAAAAAAATTATCCTTCAAATAAAAGTTGGACGATAAATTAACTCATGTAATAGGTAACCCCTCACTCCCAAAATAATAATAATGAAAATAAAATATAACAACAAACATTAAAACCAGAAGTGAAATTCCTCTCACAATCTCATGTTGGAAGGAAAGCAACTTGATTTACTCCACGACTTGAAATGCCATCCAAGAACATCCTTGGCCCTCTCCTTCGCCTTCCCACTGCATTCGGCCTGCACCACCATGCACAGCTTCGCCACACCACCAACTTGCACCATCTCCTTCACAACCTCACGCTCGCAGAACTTGCACACCATCCAAAGCACCTTCACAGCCCTCTCGTTCGCCACCTGCGAAACCCTCAAGATCTTGGACGAAACTGCCGCCAAACCCGTTGGATGTCTCAGAAACGCCGTCCTCCCATCTTCCCTCCCACACAAAACCTCCAACAACCCCAACATGCTCTCACAGCTCCGCCTTTGATCCGTCTCCACCAGCAACTCCACCACCACCTCAATCACTCCGGCCCTGATGACCTTCGCCCCATTGCTTCCAAACTGTGCGACTTCCAATAGAATTGAAAGAGCAGCTTTCGTTGCCTGACCAACGTTTTGATCTTTCACTATCTCTACTAGACTATCGAACAGCTCCGGCTGTAAGTCCGCTTTGTAAACCTCACGAACCACCTTCAAAATCATATCCAACAAAAGGGTTGCATGGGTTCTAGCTCTGTAGCTCCCCTGACACATCGCCGACGATAATGACGCTATGAGTTTGCCATCCTCACGTTCTGCCAGCTGCTTCAGGCTTTCGACCGATGGCTTGAGCAGATAAAACAGATGAAGGGCTTCCTCAATAGCAGCTGCGTCGTCCGTGAGATCCGAAAATGGGTGATCAGAGGCTGTTTGATCGGTTATCAGAGATGCTACGACGGAGGCAACACCAGCTTCTTCCATGCACCTTCGGTTGTAATCGTCGTCCAGGATTAGAGATTTCATTTTGTGGAGGGACGACAGCTGCGACCCTGCAGTATTTCTTCTGCACTCGGATACGAGCTTTCCAATGAAGGAGAGATCGAGAACTCGCTTGGATGCGCTGACGGAGACGAGCCTGGAAAGGTTGGAGGAGTTTTGGAGCTGCCATGATTGGATGAGACGAAGGAGGGTGGTGTTTGGGGTGAGGGTTTGACGGGTGAGGGGCTGTTTTGTGACGGGGCATGTGCTATGATTGTAAGAGAAAATCCAGTTGTGGATGCTCTCTCGATCGTATGTGACGCCTGTGGAGAGGGTGACAGGATCTTTCATGATCTCAAGAGAGATGGGGCAGATGAAGAAGGGAGGGATTGCTGGAGAATCCATTTGGTTTTCCCCCCCTTTTTTTCCGGCTGAGAAGATTATAAACATAAGATTATTGATGTTCAACGATAGCTAACACAAGCTCAATGGCTGTGTAGATAAATTGAGGAGATGAAATAAATAATTAAATGCTACCTGGTCTTACTTTGGTTGGTCAAAGTCAAGAAGTCTCAAAAAACATGCTTTCTGTGCCGTGTATTTATTATCATGAAAGAATTTCAGACTCTGCAATGCGATCCACATGGTGTGGTGCAGCTTGTTTACTGGGCATAAATTGGCAACAAATGAGTGCTTTTTATCCTCGGCTGCTTTTCAGTTTTCAGCTGGCAGAGGGAGGAGCGGGAGGTGTTTTGAGAACCCCGATGATCCCGACGGTCGGACCGGTCGAATTCACTATTTTTTTTTTTTCAACCAACTGTTTGCTCCTGTTAAACCGGAAAAATCAGAAATCAATCGTGAAACCGGTTCAATATCCCATACGGTTTTTTCCAATAAATAAAAAAAAAAAAATCCCATATGGTTTTCAAAACATTTTGCATGAGAAAACTTTACTAGTCACAATTCCAAAGACACTAGATGTGCCAACCAGACATCTGCTTCATTCATTGGTTTTAGGAATGAGTATTACATTTAATAGAAACAATTTTATGAAATCCATCCATTTTTTCTACATTAGAAATTGATGAAAAATTTACTCTATTTGTTGTTTTTAGTATTATTTATTTAGCTTTGGGATCAAGTTTCATCCAAATCGAAGATGTAAGTGGGCTATATTTCCTTAAAAATATATATTCATACATAAATTATGAAAAATGCTAAGATGCATTCATCTAGATATTAGAATGTGATAATAATTTTATTAAGCAACATAATAATGATATTTTAAATGATTTAAATGTCGAAAATACAACTATAAAACTAATGTTTCCCATAAAACTATTTTACTACATTAATTTTATATAGTTTTATATGAGACTTATGCAAATGATAAAGTTTTCATGATAATATAAATAATACTAAGTATAATAGATAGAGTTTCATCAATCATGAGAGTGGAACAAATGAATATATAAGGTTACCTAAAACAATGGAACTCAATTTAATATATGTATCAAAGGACGTAAACAGAAATAAAAAGAGAATAAATTTTTATATTCCTTCTCTATGACCAACCCATTTTTATTAGTCAATTTAACATGCGTATGTATGATATGGACGTTATCATCATCACATATAGTTAATAATTTTGCATGTTTTGGAAACTAGAGTTGCTGGGTCTTTTTTCCATCTAATGACTTCAGCTAACCTTGAATTAAAAATGCTTCTATGGAATGTAACGGTTCCATCTGAAAAACAATGCAAAGGAACTTAATTTACCACTTCATGGACCAACATATTTTATTTACCACTTTATGGACCAACATTTTTTAATTAGAATCGATAAGTATCAACTATTTATTCACTTAATTAAGATATAAAGTTTTCTCATTTCAAAAAAAAAAAAAAGATATGAAAGTTTTCTTTATTGTAAAGCAACAACTTTTATCTTTGACAACGAGTAATTTGGTAATGCATTAAAGTTACTAAAACTAAATATTGGTGATGCCTATAAGTTGGAAATTATATGTAACAATACCATCATTGTCGAGGATCAAATTTGCTGCAATGATTATGCATATGTCATGATATCAAAGAACTATATCTCTTCATAGGAAAAAATATATATATCTCTATAGAAAACGTGATAAGTTTTCTTTTATTTTTAATGTACGCAAGCTTTTACGTACTCAAGGTACATTTTATAACCATGAAAATACATATGGAAACAAACTTAATAATTAATATGCAAGCGGATGAAACTGTTATTTTAACCAAAGCTTTTCACTTTTAACAATAACCCTATTTTTTAATTATTTATTTAAAGTTTCCTACAAAAAGTATTATACTTTTCAATCATTTCTATACGATTCCACATACAACTAACTTATTTATTTTAACTTTATTTTTTTGTTCTTCATTATTATCCCTACCTGTCACGTAATTTTATCTCATTTTAAAAATTTTCAATCAAAAGTTTTATTACTTCCTAAACACACCCTAAACCTTATTTTGAGTTTTTTTCCCAGTAGACTTTTAGCAATGAATTCTCAAAAACTAATGTGATTGGAAATGAATTGTGTGTAGTTATTTCTTTTTTATTGGTACTTGTACAATATAATATCTAATTTTTTAAATTAGCTCATTTACAAAAAAGACAATAATCTTTCATCTATTATTAAGAAGATAACAAGCTTCCGTCTATTCTCATGGAAGACAACAAGGTCCTACCTATCTTTACAGGAGACAACAAACTCCCACTTTATTCTCACAGAAAATCAAACTCCCCACCGCAAATTTTTGCCCCACATGGGGATCAAAATTGCATTAGTAAGCTATCTAACTACATCCACGACTAACTAAGTACAACCCGGCTGGCTTGTTTAGTTGTTTCTAAAGCTATACATTTGTAAAATTTATTTCTCAAGAGACTTTTAGCAACGAAGCTGCAAAATATTGATATGATTGCTTTAAAAATTATTTAGTAGAAAAATTATAACTTTTAACCATTAACAAAGTTCATCATTGGAGCTTAATATTCTTAAAGTGAAACTAGGATCCTTTCTTATCATGATGATCCAAATAAAAAATCAATTCGAAGAGAGGTATTAATTCATTTTTTGGTGTGTTTGTTAAGAGTAAAAAAATTTAAAAGTTGCGTAAACTGTTCTCCTACTTTCTATACCTTTTTTCTATGCAAAATAATCATTTCAGACCGATCAAAAAATGCATTATTTATTTTTTAATTTTTTTTTGCAAAACGGTTAATCTAGTTATGTTTAATATATAAATTGATTTTTACTAATTTTGGAGATATATGTGTTTATTTTGAATTTTTAAACATAAGAGTATTTTAGTCATGTTTCAACAATTTAAAATGACTAAGATACTCCTATTTTAAAAATCTAAAATAAATATATATTTACATTTTCAAAATCAGTAAAAATTAATTTATAGGTAAATGTAACTAGAATAATAATTTTGTAAAAAAAATTTGAAAAATAAAAAAAATGTGTTTTAGACCAATCTAAAACGGCCTCAGTTTAGACTAGTCTAAAATGATCAAACCTATTTTTATATAATTATACTACTTTTCAACTAATTTTTATATTTTTCTATATAATTAAGAAAACTAATTTTTTATATTTTTCTGTATAATTAATCTATTAATTTTAATATTATTTTCTTCTCTGAATAGTTACACCGTTCAAATTACATTACATCACAACTCTATTACTTTCTCGGTGCATGTCAGCTTTCATTTTTTTGACATATTTATATGTCACGCCATCTAAATATTACAATAAAGCACATGTCTACCCTCACACAACATGTAGGGTAATTTTCCTAAACCCCCACCATAGGAGGAAATTATAAAACCCTACTAAAGGAGAAAATAATAAAACTCCCATTAACAAGGGACCGAACTGTGAAAAGCCAGTTATTATACCGACTGGCCACAGGCGTTGTACCCATAACCTCCCGGGATCGATGGGCGGTTAAGATGCGTGCAGCCTATTTTCCTTGGTATGAGACTATTTACGGAAAAATTCCGTGCATAATGCGAGGGTCATAATTCATAAATATACAAAATTGTAATATCAAAATTTCTTGTCGTATAAGTACCAAGAAGCATGCAGCCTACTCTACCAGCAGCCTAGAAGACATTAATTTCCAGGAAGGCGGGCGGCCCTCTGACAGTTATTACCGGATTTGGACTGCTACCGTCGGGTTCGATCATCCGAACCACGCACACCTCCGGTTTCTCAGTACGACCAGTTTGGCACACGTGATGATGACCATTGACCACGTACGATCAGGTGATCACAGCTATTGAATTTACTGGGCCCCACAAGGCCATGACCCTAATTTCTAGATATATACACATACATGCATGTAAGGAATCCAATCATATACATTTAGTTGTATTTTAAGCTAAAATACATTATTTATTTTATTTTTAAAATTTTCCATAGATATGTTTTCATCATTTAAATCATAAATCAAGTTTTTCTATTGTATAATACTTTTATATATTTATTTTTATTTTCAAAAATCAACAATTTTAGGGGCATCTATTAAGTAATTTTCCATCCCTTAAAAAATGCGTTTTTTCCCATAAGAAAACGCTTTTTTAAAAAAAAAATAAAGAAAAATGTGTAAAAGCATGTAAAATGAAAAGAAAAAAAAACTTGATATATAGATTATCTACACTTAGAAAAAAATTTAATAGAATAAAAATGCAACTACTTATAAAAATAAATAATATATTTTAGTTTAAAATACAACCGAATGTGTATAACCCACCTCCTGCGTGCGCATCGTTCGATCCCTCGCGGCGGATGTAAATGATTCGGACTAGGGTTGGATTGCGGCAAAGATGGAGAAATTGGAGCGCAAAGTCACGAGATTCAACCACCGTTGGCTTTCGAATTTTTCGCAGCGTTTACCAAATCATCTACTCTGACTTCGACTGGCTTTTGCTGCATGCCGTCGAGGTACATGCGCGTCGTCAACTTAGAAGATATGGCCCATGCGCCGCCCACTTACAGAGATGGCCGATTATTCGTGTAGGAAAAATGAAATCTTGAAAGTGAATGTAACAGACAGCGCATGGATGACCAGCCTTGCAATGAGTCAACGGTTCTGTTTGAATTAATGTTTGGCCTGTGATTTAGGGCATTTTCAACCTACGGAATGGGATGGGGATGAGATCCAAAGAAATTTTCTATTTTTTAAAAAAATTTCTTTCCCAACACATGATAATTTATTTTTTAATTTTAATTATTAAGGGTTTAATTCCAAATATGACTACAATTTTTACACATATTTACGGATGTAGTCACACATTTATAAATATGACTTAGGTAACTATAAATTTTACTCATAATTCCAAATATGATAATGTCATCATGTTCTCTTAAATATGGGGTAAAGTTTTTTAAAAAATGATACACTTGCCCTTGTCATTTCTTTTTAAAATAATTTTTCAATATTTATGTAAGCATGGAACTCTTCATGCTTGTCCTTGGTTTTTAATTTTTTCAGTATATTTTTAAAATTTAAATTATTTATTATGTTTATCCATGTGTATTTATTTATGTATTTCAAACTTATTACACTATACAAGCTACAAATTCTTTAAAAATTTTGTAATTATATATTTACTTTCAAGAGATGTTATTTTTTATAAGATATAAATTTCTAATGCAAAGTATGTTGGTAGCTTAATAAAATAAGATATGTTAACCATGATAGATGGTTTAGATTTTAAAAAGTATATTTTCAAAGGGTAAGTGAGTCAAGTGAGGAAGACTAGATGCTTGCATGAGTATTGAATCTTTACTCTTTCTTTTTAAATGTAAAGTGTGTATAAATAACCATAAAAAAAGGGTGTATAAATGAGAAGATGAATTTGCTACAATATTTTTTAGAGATTTGAATACAAAGAATGTTATTTTCTAGATTTAGAATATGTTATCTTATTTTTTGTATTCATAATTGTAAAGGATCAAATAGTGTCCTTACACATTTGGTAAGCTGAAAATGGGATTGTGAAAGTTTAAAAGTAGGAAAAAATAAAATTCTAGAAGTAATTAGAGTCTCTTTTAAAAAAATCTTTCACCTCCTTAGGACTCCAAGAGTCCTCCTTTTGTAATGGACTTAAAGTTGGTTGTCATCATGGGCGATTTACATGAGCATGGGTAAAATGGATCCCGGTTATATTCACCCGAGTGCACTTAGACTCGGTGGTGCAAATATTCATTTTTTATTTTTTTAGAATTTTTTACAAACTATTAATTCAAGTGCATTTAACATGTGTATCAATTTTTACAGTTTTTGGATATTTTTAAATTTTTTTGGATTTTTAAAAATCAGTGACATTTTTAGTAATTTAAAATGCCACCGATTTTTAAAAATTCAAAAAAAATATCTAAAAATCTCAAAAAAGGTAAAAATCAATACACATGTTAAATACACTTGGATTAATATTTTTATGAAAAAAGTTTTAAAAATTAAAATATAGGTTAAATATACCCAGGTGCATTCAACTAAAACCCGAGCAGAGTATCTTTTCTTCGTGAATGTGGAATGCATCACCGTTCATGAACCAAGAATTTAGAGGACACAGCCTTTGGCATTGGGAAAATATGGTGCTTTGCGTTACATGTAATATTTTTACGAGGTGTATTTTTATAACTTCATTTTTTAAATATTAGTCTTACCATCATTGTTACTTTTGAAATTATGAGTAATATTCACGATCATCCATGCTAATCTTGATAAATATATAATTATATTTGTAAAATATGAATATAAATTACAAAAATGATCATATGCATCCCAATGTTGTCAGAACCGAACCAGTGATTGAACCGATAAAGGAACTGGTCTGATTCGAACCGGTTAAGAAAATCAGTGATGTCAGCATGACATATTTACGATGTCATAAATATTAGATTATTTTTAAATTTTAAATAAATATATTGATAAAATTATATTTTCTTAAATCCTAAATATATATGTTAGATTTTAAAACCACGTTATAAGTACAAAACATGCAGGAGGGATGGGGGCAGGCCGCAGCAATCATACATATATATTATTTGTGCTTTCCTTATTTATAGCACTGCAAATAATACAATAGTCCAGAGGATGAGACTTGCAACATGTCAATCTGGTCACGCACCATCATGACCACACAGACAAAAAGCAAACACAAAAGATCTGAAAATTCCACGATGAAGGAGGAGGTTCATAACAAGATGTCCATCCAATGTTTTTCCTAAGCTACATGTAAAACAGGAACTAGACAGGTGGAAGTGAAACTCATAGGTAAGCTTTAACATGTGTGGATTTATCTTCTAGCTTCTCGTCCTCATCAGAATCTCTTTTGTTCTCAAAATCACCCTTGTCCCCAATCTCCGGGTCCTCCAGCAACCCCTCCACACAACCGCCTTTTCGGCCCTCCTCCATCTCCGGTACATGTGCTCCCACCAACTTATCTGAAGAACGCTCTCCATCTCGACTTCCCGTACCAATCACCTTATCCCTACTTCCTTTCGGCAATCCTCCTTTCTTCGCATCCTGACAAGCTGCTGCGTTCTCGAGAAGCACCCCCTCCATTGCTCAACTCTAGATCTTCAACGTTGCCCCCACCTTCCACACCATGAGCAGCGACATACCTGGATCTTAAGAGACTTGCTGCTTTGAAAAAGGCTTCTTTGATGGATTCTGGTGGAAGAGCGCAGTCTTCGAGACCCGCATCTTTGAGATGTGGTAGACAGATCATCTCCAGTAGCGATTCTTTTTCCTTCATCGCCTCTATCACTAACCAATTGTCTGGACTTGGAAGTCGACTGTCTAACACGCTACGACACTCCCTTTTATTTGCGAGCGAGCGGGACTCAGGCATTGGGAGACGAGGAGAGCGAGCGAAGGACAGTGAGCAGGCGTCGGGCAGCTGTGGGCGAGCGATAGCTAGCGCGAGCTGGCAACAGTAAGGTTTCATGGTCGAAACTCAAAAGGGAGAAAATGAGAGGACGAGTGGGCGTCGAGACTTTTTGGGGGGTTTTTTAAAATATATTTTAGGTCCGACCGGGTGAATCCGGTTCCACCGTATGTTACGGTTCGACCGCCGGTTTGGTCAGTTTTATGTATTTGAACCGAACCAGATGCAATCAAATTAGAAACTGGACTAGTCCGACCGGCCGATTCGGTTCGGTTCTTACAACATCGATGCATCCGGACGACTTCGTCCACCCACCGCTCGAATTTTTATCCCTGTTCGATCGTGCATAATTTGCGCTTTGCCATTGGATGGGGAAAGCTCGATATTTTTCATAATACCCCTAGAAAAAGAAAAGAAAATCTAAAAACTAAAAATTTATTTCGTCTAGAACCTCTCCTCTCTCACATCCCAATCTCACCATCACCGCTCCTCTACATCAACTCGATCCGGCCGAAGCTCTCACCCCTCTTGTGCAACGACATCCGGTAGACTTCCAGATGTTTTCCTCTCTTTTACTTTTGAAAACCCTTCTCCATGGTGTCAATAAAAGTCTCTTTGCTCGTTGCCATCTATCGTCCTCAGAGCACTGTGAAAAATACAAGTTCAAACCCTACTAAAGCCTACCAAAATCACATGTTGTCACTACCCCTATCATTTTCTTTGACCCCAGCAAAAAAGCCCATAGCTTCTATCTTTTTTTACACGCGTCTATTTTGCATTACTCATCTTCTCCAAGAAACTATTGGTTTTTCTAAGTTTAATTTCTTTCCTCTATTTCTTTCCCTGTCGATTACTTGTTAGATCTTGTAAAGTGGCCTAATATAATATATAATCTTAGATTCTGCGTAAAAGTGGTAGCCTAGCATATTTTGGAATATGACAATTTTCTTAGTGGTTGATTCTCTTTCTATTTGAGCATGATAGAAAGGCTCTATATAAGTAGGGGAGTCTGGGTCCCTACACACAATTTTGCACTTGTGGTTGCCCATCGGTTGCTGGTATTAACGGAAGAAAGTGCTGTAGGAGAAGACTCTGCACTCAGTAAGATCATTCCTGTCATTCTACGTGGAATTTATGGCATCGATGAATTCAGATACGCTTCCGCATTACCTAATTCCAACATATGGTATCAGAGCCCACGTCATGATTTTGGGTATAATAGATTTCAATTTTGATGAAAATTTTGCAATAAATATTTGCATGCAAAATTTATATTTTATTATATAGAGTTGGTAATTTATTCTTATAGTGATAACAAATTTTATGGGATGCTAATTTTTTATTATTTTCATCGTTACCATGGATTATAACTGCATATATACATTTTAAAATCTATGCCGATGGTTTGAATTTTATATAAATATATGCAAATTCTAATAAATACGACAAGTTTTTTATTTATCAATTAGACTATATGATGATTGTTTGAATCTTGAATTCAATTATTTACGTAATCATGCCTTCTAGAGATTATAATTATTCTGCACAAATAGATGATTTTATGAAACCATCTAAACCAAATGACATGCTTATATATTAATTTTCATGTCCAAAATTATAATTATAAAAGAGAATTCCATAAAAGTTCTGGAATTACATTAAGATCTACCTTACACCTAAGGACAGTGGTCAATTTTGGCATGTGTTTACTTTTTATTCTATTTTATACTTACATGTCAATTTGCTATCTACGTCCACATAATTATTTTGAACAAATTATTGAATTTTATGGCATGAATAGATGTATATTACTGAATGCAAATTTCATGCTTTAATTGTGACTTCTTTGTTTCCATTATGTGTCATTACCATGATTAGAAATATGCTTGGTATGCATCATATAGGAAATCATATTTTTCATTAATAAACTTTCATATTCATCCTAGTGTGGCAGTTACTATTAATAAATTTAAAATAAGGGGAAAAGAAACTCCATCAATGGCAAGCAAAGTAGCATGCAATATATGCATAATTATATAAGTTATGGTTATTAAATTTTATGATGAGATTGTATTTTATGGTATGACTGGGGTTGGTGTCTAGGCAAGAGGTATTGAAGAGGATCACGTGGTTATTTAATTAGGTCCCTGCTTTGTAGGGGTAGCCTCCCACGCCCCACCTTACTTACCTGGCTGACTAAAAGAAATACTATAGAATTTAATCGCAGATAATGAATTTAATAATCATTATTATTGAATTATTCATATATATTATACTCTAAAATTTAAGTGGGAGTTCACAAATTGGTTAGTTTTATAAATATTAGAAATCTAATAACTTAGTGCTTTCTATTAAATTAAAATTAACCTATTATTGTGTAAATTTCATCAACATTCATAATTGAACATATGTTATTATTATTGCTTTCAATTTACATGTAAAGAATGTTGATTTTGTAAAATTATTAGGCAATTTATATTTAATAATTTACGAATAATCAAGTATTACTAGTTAACCCCAAAGGGTCTAGAATACTTCATTTTCAAAATTATTAAATAATAGAGAGAATACTTTGGTTTATTTTTTCTCATGATAGAAATTGTATTATAGTTAATTTAAACAATTTATGTTTAATAAATATTGATTACCCGTATATTTTTAGTTAACCCCAAAGGGTCTAAAATATTCATTTAATTAAATTTATTAAACAGTGGGAGAACATTATGACATATTTTCTTTCATGAAAGAAATTTCATTAAAGAATATTGAAATATAGTTCTGCCCAAAGGTGGCTATAATTCAATTTTGTCAATAGTTAATTAGAATTACTTAAATAAGAAGAATTTTTTGCCCAAAGGTGGAAATATCTTTAACTTTATGTATTCTTAATTAATTATTGGATATTATGGTTCTTCATAGCAAAATTATAAAATCATGCATTATGTTTTGTGTGACATTTATGAAATTTAGCTATGATGGTTTATTACTTGAATTGTCATATGGAAGATTATCTGAATCACAAAAGTAACTTGAGCTTAATTATGTTTCTTACAGCTAGGACTCCTGCTTACATTCAATCTCATATGCCTCACATTCCGACACTAAATGGGTCAAACTACACTGATTGGCATGAGCAGCTCTTAATTACCTTAGGCTTTTTTGACTTAGACCTAGCCCTTCGCATTGAAAAGCCTGACAAACTTACTTCTGAAAGTACTGAAAGTGAAAAGATGCAATTTGACAAATGGGAGCGTTCTAATAGATTGTCACTCATGATTATAAAAAGCACAATTGAAAGGACTATCAGGGGTTCCATTGCTGAAGATGACAGCACTAAAGCCTATTTGAACTCAATTAAGGAAAAATTCAGTGAGTCAGATAAGGCACTGGCAGGAATGCTCACAAATGAGTTGACATCAATGAAATATGATGACATTAGTGGAGTGCGAAAGCACATAATAGAAATGTCAAACATATATGGGAAACTTAATGCAATGGGGATGAAAATCTCTGACACTTTCCTGATTATGTTTGTTTTGAACTCTCTTCCATCACAGTTTTCACAGTTCAAAATTTCTTATAACACACAAAAGGAAACATGGACATTTAATGAATTAATATCCATGTGTGTGCAAGAGGAAGAGAGGTTGAAACATGATGGATCAATGGTCATTAATATTGCATCGATACTTAAGCAGCATAAGTCACAGAAAGGAAAGAGGAAGATGAAATTCCCAGTAAAGAAAACAAAAGAGGATGGACAGAAAAAGTCTGATGAAAGGTGTCACTTCTGTAAAAAGAATGGGCATTTTAAGAAAGACTATTTTAAACGCAAGAGTTGGTTTGAAAAGAAAGGTAACAATCATTTATATGTTTATTTTCAGACCAATTTCATGAATATTTCCTCTAATTCATGGTGTATTGACTCTGGTGCTGCTATTCATGTTACAAACTCTATGCAGGCATTCCTTTCAACCCACAAACCAAAACCACATGTTACAAACCAAATTTTTTTCTAAATTATGGCATAATAGATTGGGTCATATATCGAAGGAAAGAATGTTAAGATTGATAAAAGATGGAGTGTTACCTACTCTAGATTTTACTGATTTTTTCATGTGTATCGACTGTATGAAAGGAAAACTCGTTAAAACCCAGAAAAGGAATGTCATAAGAAGTGAGAGAATCTTAGACTTGATTCACACTGACATTTGTGGTCCATTTTCATCATGTATAGGAGATGAAAAATATTTTATTACATTCATTGATGATTTTTCACGTTATGGTTATATTTTTTATTACATCAAAAATCCGACTCCTTGATTGCTTTTAAAACATATAAAGGATCAATAAAAAATCAATTAGATAGAAAAATTAAAATCATGAGATTTGATAGAGGTGGTGAATATTATGGTAGACATGGTCAATTAGGTTGAATCCCTGGTCCTTTTGCTCAATTTCTAGAAAATAATGGAATTCAACCTCAATATACAATGTCAGGAACTTCCCAACAAAATGGAGTTGCTGAAAGGAGAAATTGTACTCTTATTGATATGGTGAGGAGTATGATTAGCAACTCATCCTTATCCTTAATTTTGTGGAGTGAAGCCTTGAAAACTGATATGTATATCCTCAATAGGGTTCCCAGTAAGGCTGTTCCTAAAACTCCATTTGAGTTATGGATGGAAAGAAACCCAGCTTGAGACATATGCATATTTTGGGTTATTAAGCAGAAACAAAGATATACAACCTACAAGAAAAAAAACTAGACCCAAGAACTATTAATTGTTTCTTCATTGGTTATCCAGAATGGTCTAAAGGGTATAGGTTTTATTGTCCATCTTACACTACTAGAATCATTGACACTAGAACAGCTAGGTTGATTGAGAATGGTGAAAATAGTGGGAGCACAACTTTACGGAATGTGGAGTTTGAGGAGATTAGGGATCCTTTCCCAGGTACCTCACTCACAAACGCAAGAACTGAGATTGTTGATCATGACTTGATAGATCAACAATCGGAGATTGTTGTGCAACCTGCCGAAGAAGTCAACAATGAACCTACATTAAATCCAGATAACATTTATTATGATGATAATGTAGATCATATTAATAAACCAAGAAGGTCTCAAAGAGTCAGAAGACCTGCTATTTCAGATGACTACGTTGTATATTTAGAAGAATGTATTGATGATCCTAGTATTGAAGATGATCCATTTACTTTCAAAGAAGCCATTAACAACGAAAGATTTGAATCATGGGTCAATGCTATGAAAGATGAGATGGAATCTATGTACAAGAACGCAGTTTGGGATCTTGTTGCGTTACCTGAGGGGTGTAAACCGGTCGGTTGTAAGTAGATTTTCAAAACCAAACGAGACCCTAAGGGTAATGTAGAAAGGTACAAGGTCAGACTTGTTTCTAAAGGATTCACTCAAAAGGAAGACATTGATTATAAGGAAACATTTTCACCAGTCTCTAAAAAAGATTCACTCAGGATCATTATAGCCTTAGTGGCTCATTTTAATTTGGAATTACACCAAATGGATGTAAAGACAGCCTTTTTGAATGGGGATCTTAAAGAAGAGGTATATATGATGCAACCAAAAAGTTTCGAAATGGAAGGAAATGAGTCATTAGTATGCAAAGTAAAGAAATCCATTTATGGACTTAAATAAGCTTCCCGACAGTGGTACTTAAAGTTTAATAAAGTTATCACTTTCTTCGTATTTACAGAAAATATTGGAGATCAATGTATATATCTGAAGTTGAGTGGGAGCAAATTTATATTTCTGATTTTGTATGTGTATAATATTTTGCTTGCTACTAATGATTTTGGTCTCCTACATAATACTAAGAGTTTTCTTTCTGAATATTTCGATATGAAAGATATGGGTGAGACATCATGTGTCATTGGAATTAAGGTCCAACAAAATAGACCTAAAAGACTTTTATGGTTGTCATAGAGGGCTTATATTAGGAAAGTCTTAGAAAGGTTTAATATGTCGAACTGCTAATTTTAAAGGTCACAAATATAGTTTACATCAATGCCCACAGAATAAGATTGAAAAGCAAGAAATGAAGTTCATCCCATATGCTTCTGCCCTTGGGAGTATGATGTATGCCCAAGTATGCACACGTCCTGATATTAGCTATGAAATGGGATTACTTGAAAGATATCAAAGCAATCCAGGAATGGAGCACTGGAAGGTAGTGAAGAAAGTAATGCGATATTTCCAAGGAACTAAAAATTATAAGCTCATATATGGTGAAACCGATCAATTAGAGGTAATCGGTTACACATATTTAAATTATGCTGGTTGCTTAGACAGTAGAAGGTCCACATCTAGATATGTTTTTTCTATTAGCTGGTGGAGCAGTTTCATGGAAGAGTGGCAAATAACATCGTGTTGTTGACTCTACTATGGAAGCTGAGTTTATTGGTTGTCATGAAGCATCCTCACATGCGTTGTGGTTGTGCAAATTTGTCTCAGGGCTTAAAGTTGTGGATTTTATTTCTAGACCTTTGAGAACGTATTGTGACAATTTATCAGCGATTAGTTTCTCTAATTACAGAAGAATTACTAGTGCTAACAAGCATATCGACGCAAAGTTCATGTCACTGCAGGAAAGGATTAGTGATCATCTTATATCCATTAGTTTTGTTGGCAGTAAAAACATGATAGCTGATCCCATGACTAAGGCTCTGGCGCTTCGCATTTTTTCAGGATATGTAAAAGAAATGGGTCTTATTGTATGGGATAATTATTGATATAATAGATATATATTTCATGATAGATGATTAATTTTTCTTTCTGTTTCAGTAACTATTATGTGTGGTTGAAACAGAAGAATATGTCTATCTGACATTAAAGTGGGACATTATTGTAAATATACCACATTATCACAAATCCACTATTAAAGAACTTGATTAAGTGAATGTGATAATATTATGATGCATGGAAGGAAATGTGCACATATTGCATACAACCGCCATGATCTTTTTTAATAGATTTTCTTAATTTAAGTATAAAGGTTGAAATTGCGTATTCGCTGACTAGGCATTTTTTAATGAGTGCACTCATCCGGAAGTTTTCAAATGCTGAATCTAGGAATTTTATTTTTTATAATTATTTTTTAATATATATATATTAGGCCAAGTGGGAGATTGTTAGAACTTGTAAAGTGGCCTAATATAATATATAATCTTAGATTCTGCATAAAAGTGGTAGCTTAGCATATTTTGGATTATGACAATTTTCTTAGTGGTTGATTTTCTTTCTATTTGAGCATGATGGGAAGGCTCTATATAAGTAAGGGAGTCTGGGTCCCTCCTACACACAATTTTGCACTTGTGGTTGCCCATCGACTGCTGGTATTAACGGGAGAAAGTACTGTAGGAGAAGACTCTACACTCAGTAAGATCGTTCCTGTCATTCTACATGGAATCTATGACATCGATGGATTCAGATACGCTTCCGCATTACCTAATTCCAACATTACCCTCTTCCTTCCTTCCCTTTTTAATCCCATTAATTGTATGGACTTATGGGAGTAGATAGGAGGCACATGTGGGTTTGGATGTAATTGAATATTTTGATAGTTGTTTCCAGATGATTCCAGCATAATTTAATTTTCTATGTAATTTTATAATGTATTTGGGAGGCCTTTAGCTATTACTGTTTTAAGAATGTCTTGATTTGAACAAAATTACCCCTGTTGTGGTATGCTTGGCACTTGATTTTGTCAATTAAGGGGAAGAATGAAAGGGTAACTCCTGCCATGGATCTTCATCCACTGCACCATGTCACCTTTATTATCTATATATGCAACTCTCCCATTTCTTCCTATTATGAAGCCCACCATCAATGTCAAACATTCGCTCTGGCTCAGCTGTTAGATCATTGTAGATCTATAAAGCATCCAGGTCCAAGGCTTTTTTCTTTGAAAAAAAACGCCCGATTTTGAAGGAGCTGATGGGTTTGTTGGAGAGGACCTCAAAAAGTTGGATGCTTGGTTGAAGAGAGAAAGAAAGGAGAGAGGAGGAGAGCTTTGGCCAGACTTGATGTGTGAGAGAGGAGAGACTTTGGACAAATGAATTTTGGGTTTATCGGTTTTCATTTTTGCTAAGGGTTTTTCTGAAAAATACCCAGGTTCTTCCGTCCAACGACACAGTGCAAGTTGCGCGCAATCAAACAAGATGAGTGATCCTGTTAGACCGGGCTAAGTAAATGTCTCACTTAGCCCACCTTAAAAAACCTATTTACGACAACTTTTTTTTTACTTTTTTCTTCGTGCACTTGTTTATCTAAGTGTATTTAACATATAGACCAAGTTTTACTATTTTTGAATATATTTATCTTTTTTTGATATTTTTAAACATCTATGTGTATATATGTATTTAAAATACTCTTATTTTTTATCTAAAAAAATATACACATATCCAAAAATGGTAAAATTTGATTTATATAATAAATACACTTAGTTAAACAAGTGTATGAAGAAAAAAGTAAAAAAAAAAGTTGTTTTAAATATGATTTTTGAGGTGGGCTAAGTGAGATATTTACTTTGTCTGGGCTAACAGGATCATTCCTCATCAAACGACAGAAAAAATTTACGTAGTGGGTGGATGAAGTCGTCTGGACTTCAGTCCAAACGCATATGATCATGTTCCTATAAATTATAGCGATATTGATTACCGATAATATGATACTTGCATATGAATCCTTGTATGTGTAGAGAAAGAATAAGAAGGGTGAGAAAGGTGAAATGGTTGTCAAGCTTGACATGGCTAAAGCGTATAATCATGTAGATTGGAATTACTTGTGCCAAGTAATGAGGAAGATGAACTTCAACGAAAGGTGGATTGGTTGGATCTACATTTGCATGTCCACAGCAACATATAAAGTCAATATAAATGGCTTCAAAACCTCACCTTTTGTTGTTGAGGGATTCATCATGGGGATCCCATCTCACCTTACTTATTTTTGTTATGTGTTGAAGGCATTTTAGCCTTGCTGTGGGATTACCATAGAAGAAAATGGTTAATAGGTGCCAGCATGTGCAGGTTAGGTCCAACTCTCACCCACCTCCTCTTTGTCGATGATCTATTATTGTTCTTGCAAGCAAACACATTGCAAGTTACTAAGCTCAAGGAACTAATCAACACATAAGAAGTTGGTTTGGGACAAAAAGTTAATATCAATAAAACTAGAATTTTTTTTAGCAATAATACAAAGCGGGAAACAAAAAATAGGTTGGAGAATATGATCAGATCTAGAAGCAGAGGGATTGACAAATATTTGAGACTTCCTGTGTGGGTGGGAAGATCTAGGATTGATACTTTCAGATATATAAAAGAGAGAGTGTAACAAAAAACACACACTTGGAGGAGCAAGCTCCTATCGTTGGGAGGGAAGGAAGTTTTACTAAAAGCTGTTAGTCAAGCCATACCTACATATGCCATGAGCCTCTTTCTTCTTCCTAAGAAGAGATGAGGAGATTAAATTCCAATTTAGCAGGTTTTGGTGGGGGAAGAGGGATGGGAAAAGGAAAGTTAGTTGAGTAGCTTGGAATAGAATGTGTAACCCTATAGCGATGGTTGTTTAGAGTTCAAAAAGTTGAGTTATTCAATCTGGCTATGCTTGCGAAACAAGTTTGGAGGCTAGCAACAAACCAAAATAGGCTGCTTTTAAGAGTATTGAAGGCAAGATATTTTCCCCATAGTGATTTTTGAAACCGCAACTTGAAATCAAATTGCTCTCTCAGTTGGCAAAGCATTTGAAAAGCAACATATCTCCTAAAAGTGGGGTGCAAGTGGAGACTGGGTAATGGCAGAAGGATTAATTTCTTTGGAGACATGTGGGCTTCAGAAATCCTTACTAAGGCTGGTCCTCTACCATTGGAAATACATAATGATAGCAACGTTTGAGAGTTTATTGACTGGCAAAATAGAAGATGGAAGATGACACTGGTTCTAAGGGCTATTGCTGAAAAGGGATGTAATGTTATTAGAAACATTCCTACTCTTGATGGTGCTAAGCAAGATTAGATACACTGGGTGCTTGAACATAATGGTGAGTTTAAGGTAAAGTCCGCATATAGATTTTCATTGTCACATTATCTGTAGAAAGAGAGGAATAGTAGGATGATTAAGGACCCATTGGTCCTCCATTGTTTGCAGAAGCTAAATATTCCTAAAAAGATCATTATCTTTGGATGGAGGATGCTTACAAATTCACTATCAACCAATGAAAATTTGGTAAGGAAAGTTATTATTTCTAACTCTATCTGTCGGCTATGCGGAAGACTACAATCATCTTTTCTTGAACAGCGGGGGGACTAGGGAAGCTTTGAGTGCTAATCTTCTAAAGATCCTCCCTACATCTATTACAGGCAACCTTTGGGAGACCTTTCAGGCTCTATGCAACAAAAAAAACTTGTATCATTTAGTTTTCTTTCTATTCACCTGTTGGCGAATATGGTTCCTGAGGAATAAAAGATACATGGAAGACAAAAGGATAAATTGGAGGGAGGTACAGAGCTAGACAATGGGGCAAATTCAGTAGCTCAATTCTATCAGGATGTTGAAGATGAAAATGCGGTTACTCGTGAAAGTCTAGTGAGGTGGACCCATCCCGAGCAAAACCTCATAAAGTTGAATGTGGATGTGGGTATATGCTTGTCCAGAAATTGCATTGGCATGGGGGCTGTCATCAGAGATTGATTGGGAAACTTTAAAGCAGCAAAGCACTAGAGATTTGATTGGTTGACAGATCCCTTTATGATGGAAGCTTTCGATGTGAAGATGAGCTTGAATTGATTTCTTCGCTTTCAATCCGAAGGATACATGTTGAGTATGACTCATTGATAGTATCTGAGCTAATGGAGGAACTATAAGATCACAAGTGGGTCTGGTGATTATGGAAATCAAGAGATTGCTTTTGAATTTTGAATTTTGTAAAATTACTCATGTATTTAGATCAGAAAATGGTGTTGCTCATTGTTTAGCTAACTTTGCAACACAACAAAACTAGGTGGAGTGTGAATGGGAGGATATCCCACCACAATGTATTACAAATACTCTTTGTAATGATTTTTTTGGAATGAACCTGCCTGTGGGGTTGTAACCGTCCTAATCTGACCAAGTGTTCAAGGAAGTTTAGGATTGATAGAGCTCTCAGGTTTTCCTTTTTAAAAAAAAGGATAATTCCTCTTATACCCATAACACTTGCACATAATTCATAATATATCCACAAAATTTTGTAAATTCCTTTTATACTCATAACATGTCACCTAAATTACTCTCATACTCACGCCGTTAAAACCACCATTATCTACTCCATTGAAAAGATAATTTTGGTCATTTAAAATTTTTTAATTGAGATAATTTAACCTTAACATGACTCAATTGATGGTAGTAAATCATTAATATAAGATATTAAATAACTTGAAAATCATATTGAGGTTGATTTATTTTAATTAGAAAAAAAATTAAAATGGCAAAATCGTCTTTTCAATGGGATATATAACGGTAGTTTTAACAGCGTGGGTATGGAAGGAATTTATGATGAAATGTTATAGGTATAAAAAGAATTTATGAAATATTATAGGTATATTAAGAATTACGCACAATTGTTATAGGTACAACATGAATTATATATATATATAAAAAAAAAAAAAACTCTCCTAATGATTTCAAAATGTTTCCGGTCACATTCCACAATCCCGAAAGGGCCGTTAATTGCCTCGTCAGATCGATACTTCATAAGACCCTATCTATCTCATAATTCGGATAGATTGCAGACGGCGGCTGCCGGAGCGTCCGGAGCATGGCGAACCGCGAATGACGTGCTACCACGTCTTTGCAAGCTCACTGGTGTGCTTTGACGGAGTCGTAGTCCAAGCTGCCAGCTTGTACTAGTATAGCCCATGGGAATGGAATAATTGAACACCTAAGTCTCCGATGGGCTCCACCTGCATCTGCATTCAGAAAAAGGAAAGTATTCGCATTCGGAAAAAGGGAAGTGTGCCCAATCAAAAAAGGAAAGTATACTGCCCCACTATTTTCATTTTGGAGCTTGTTGGATGTTTAGTGATATAAACAAACACAAACTATTTCCCTTGTATTATGAATCATTATATACAAAATACATGCGCCTTTTACTAATAAAAGCAAATAGATTTTGATACATGCATTGAAGAATTAACATCTTCATGATCGATAGATTGGTGATATTCTCTCCCTCAATGAATGCTTATCATTAATTTTAATTCAAATTTCTCGTGTACTCATGAATTTTATTCATTATTTCATTTATGCCCATAAATTTTTAAAAATATCTCTCATACCGACGAATTTTCATCCAAATTTCATATATACCTATGCCGTTAGAGATCAATAAGAGGTCGTTAACCCCTTATAAAATGACGAATATATGCATCAATATTTATGGTTTTATGGCTAAAAATTCATATTATAATGAATCTTTAGTAATTCTATAACTATAAAATAATATATTATTTGGATATAAATCTTTAATTTTTAGTAGAACAACTTCATATTATATTAATACTTGAGCATATTTGTTATTTTGTAGGGAGTAACAGTTCATTTAATAGATTTCTAATAGCATGAGTATATGTAGAATTATGATGAAAATTTGTAGGTACGAGAGTTATTTTTAAAAATTCAAGAGTATGAGAATTTGTCTTAATTTTATAAAAAAAAAATTAACTAACAAGTCCTTACGGCTAATTACCATTTTAAAGATAAAAAGGAAATTTTTTCCTAATTTTTTATTACTAGGAATTTCTTCTTCCTCACTCATGTAGCAAACAAGTTTAGCTTTGTTTCATTACGAAGAAGTGATACGGAAAGGTGGAGGTATGATTATATTGAATCTATGGATACATTTGTTTTTTTTTTTTTTTTTTTTGTCAAACCTACTTTTTTGTATTTTTTACTCTATAACTATCTTATTTTCTAATCATTTATTCATATATTTTTATATCACTACACTACTTTTCAATTATTTATTCATAATTTTTCATGTAACTACTCTATCTATTTTAACTTTACTTTTTAATTCCTTGTCATTTTTCAATTTTATTTTATTCTTCATTATTACTTCTATTATATTACATCATTTTCTCCTATTTTAAAATTTTTTCTTGCAAAATTTTTACCAACTATTAAACACTCCCTATATATGTTAGTTGTAGGGCTAATCTGAAAAAAGATCATAAGTGAATGGTCATTTAGAGAATTAGTATTGACAACTAATTTGTGCCTGGGAAGTCATTTATAAAAACGGTGTTGCCCGCTAATTTGCAAATGAAACGAAAATTGGTTGCTTTTGCGAACCAGGCATTTAAAATAATGCTGGCACAGAAGTTTCTCGTTGCAAATATGCTAGGTCGACTTTTATACTTTTTGCCAAAAACAGTGACGGGCGTAAGTTAAGTGAAAAATCACGGAAACTCGGGAGGTCATTTATAAAAGCCCTTTTTTCATAAGATATAAAGGCCATTTTGTTATAATGTTATTAATCAAAAGTTAGCGTCTAATTTACTTTCGAAAGTTCAAACTTCAAATAAATAAAATTAATAGCATTCATTACGCGCAAAAGTTAAACAAGAATATATATATATATATAGTATTTTTACCAAAATATCTTTCTTTGAATCAATAAATTCATGGGAAGCTTCTAATTAAATTAATATTAAGATCTTCTCCATAGTCCATACCGGAGTCTAATTGGTCACAGACATTTGCATGTGGGTAAGAAAGTCACTGGTCATGGGTTTTATAAACTAGATGGGATTAATTGCAGGGGTTTGATTAACTCAAACGTCATGTACGTACAAACTCCGGCCGGACCACACAGTTTGGCGCTCCTACTAAATGGGTTCGATTTGAGTGAATACTAGTTAGGAAAGTTCATAAATGGTTCCAAGATATAAAACATAGTACCAAGTTTGAGAAACATTGTTTTATTATTATTATTATTATTATTATTCAATCATACTTACAATATCTCATTTTCTCCATAATTATTACAAATCAAACTCATGAGAACTTTTACAAATTAACTTCATAATTCCAAGGAGAGGCTATTGCTCCCGGGATGGATTGAGATTGGAACCTTCGCGACAGCCTCGCGAGTCATCGCTTCTGGCGAATGGAGCTATGCTCGGTTGATTAAGAACATTGTTTTGTTTGTTTAGAAACTAGAAATTTGTACATGAAGATTGGGGGATTATTATTAAGTACTCGATTGAACTAGTTCCCCCAAATTCTGTATATGGATGATTATAAATAAAACCATTATTAATAATTCTAATTAAGATCCTAGTTAAAGAGAGAAAATAACCCCGCAAAAACATTTTATCACTAGCCAGGGTGCTTAATAGAAAAGTATATATGTGACAGCTCAGCCCCATTTCACCTATTCAAACTCGAATAATACGACGATTTTAAAAATTCAGAAAACAAAAATGGTAAAGTTTGGTTTATAGATTAAATACTTACAAAAATTATGAAAATGTTATTATGTCTAAAAATAAAAAATACTTAAAAATATCTAAAACATGGTAAAACTTAGTTTATAATTTAAATACACATAACTTTACATGTTCATGAAAAAATTAAAAAATTAAAAAATATTTTTTAGACCGGCCTAATTAAGGCCTATTAGGCTAGCCTAATAGAATCACAAATAATTTTATATGTATTTAGGTTGTTAGACAATCACACAACCTTGGGGTTCCTTAATTGAATGTTCTTATACAAATACTGCAACCCTTTTAAGTTCTCTTAAAGCTTCATCTTCTCAAATAAGTGTTGCTTCTTAACCCCTGCCTCATTCATATGAAGCTTCAAGTTACTCATAAGGGCTTCTCTTACTTGGCAAGAATGACGTTCAAAGCCTCTTAGTTTCACTGCTTGCCTCATTGGCTGGGAACTGTAGAAGCTTAGTCTCGAACTCCTTTAACTTCACTAAGTACTCTAAGGAGTCAATCTGCTTATTCTCATGTTGCATTCGCAACTTCAACTCTGTTGCCTTCCTTACCTAGCCTGTAAGTGCACGATCACAAGCCTTGAGTTCAACACGGGCTTGATGAATGAAAGTTTATGGACTGTGATGGTAGTGGCACAAGAGGAATTAGGGATGAAATATCGTAAATGTGTAAGAAAATTTAAATGTTGTGAGTATAAGAGAAATAATTATCAAATGTTGTGGGTATAAGAAAATTTTTTCCATATTTGTTTATTAAGGTCCATGGACAAAATGTCATTTCCCTTTCCAACTGATGGTCATTTATGATAGTGTGGGTATCGGGGGAATTATGGGTGAAATATTGTGGGCGTGTGGGGTAATTTTTGATATGTTATGAGTATAAGGGAAATATTAGCCAAAAGTTATGGATACTCAGAAAAATTTACCTTCATTTTTATAACTTAACATCTCAAAACATATTAAGTCTTTCTACGTAAGCCTTCTAAATATCCTAGTGAGCCAAATTTATCAAAATCAATCGATTTAATCACCCTTCACATGGCTTCTCTTATATATCTCATGTTTTATAAGCACAAAATGACCATTTCAGACCAGTTCAAAAATATATATTTGTTTCTCTTCTTTTTTGCAAATTAATCTAGTTATTTTTATTTAAAAAATAGTTAATCTAGTTATGTTAAACTATGAACCAATTTTCACCAATTTTAGAGATATATATATATATATATATTGAATTTTTAAACATAGGGGCATTTTAATCACATTTCAACAATTTAAAATGACTAAAATACCTTATGTTTAAAAATCCAAAATAAATATATACAAATCTCCAAAATTAATAAAAATTGATTTATAAATTAAACATAACTTGAATAACAATTTCGAAAAAAAATATATGAATTTTAGACCAGCCTAAAATGATCAGCCCTCTTTATATGCCACCTAAAACTTGACAATTTGGAAGATAAATAAATCTATATGACCACAACTTTGAAAATAAGTTGATTAGTGAAATCTTGGCTGTCTTTTTATACTTGCACAAGATGTTCTAATTAAAATAGTAGTATTTAAATTTAAGTTAAGTTAGCCTAACATAGACAGATATATATATATATGCAATCCTAGTGAAGTGGTATTGTACTTTTAGCCGAGGTTATAATGGAAAAGACACTATTTGAACAAAGAAGTCTGAGTCTCTTTCACATACATATAGATATATACAAGCAATTCTAATACAAGTATTATAAGGAGAAGTGCTGCTGGAGAAGACATTGTACTCTAGGCTTTATACATATTCCTTGCATGGAATCAAGTTTCCATATTACATAATTTTCAACATGTTTGTACAAAGAATAAAGTAGGACCAACTTAGCTGAAGTACTACTGTAACATTTTTATCTTGTCTTCTAATTCGATGTGTGTGGTTATCTTCATTTGTAAAGTTACGTTTGATAAGTGTATTTATTTAGTTATCGTAGTTTGAGCCATTATTGGATATCAACATTTGATTTGAATAAAACTTGATTTTTTAGTTAAATAATTTATTGTAAATGTAATAAGCGAATTGAATTTTGATTTAAGCAAAGGTGGGCCCAAAATAGGGTGACTTTATTAAGATATACTAAGATATTCATATCTTAATATCTAGAAGATTTTTTTTTTTTTTATCATAGATGGATATTTGATAATCCCATAGGATAGTTCGCTGATCCATTTCTAGTCAAAGTAGAAGTAATTTTTGATCTATAATTAAAATTCCCGACATATCCGCTTTTTAGGTTTAAAGATAAATGATCTAATCTGCTTAACCTAGTGTTCAAAATGTTCCTTTCATTTACAGAAATTATTAATTTAAATCCAATTTAGTTGAACTTATTAAATACTGGAGTTGATTGTATCTAATAAATTTTTGTGCCCATTTTTTTTAGCCTTGGATCTAGAAAAAAAATTCGAGAAATGGAATAAAGGTCCCCTTCAAATGAAGAAAAATTAATAGTTTCGACACTATTGAAACATTTCCCTTTCTAAAAAATTAATAGCAAGTATAATTATGCATTTTCGTTTGGCAAATATGACAATACTATCTATTTTGCTCCTAACAAATGTTCTATTAAAACCCAAACTCATATGTAGGGAATGATTTTTACAACCTATTCACTATAATAGAATGGGCTTTCGACAACAAAATTTTTGTTGTTGCCTTGTCACTGATAGGCTTATAGGTATGATCATACAACTTTAACAATTTAAAAGGTAAATCTAATTATGAGAGCAGCACCGTAGACACAAAAACAAAGACATGCCTTAGTTAACATATATATAAATGGATGACGCATTCAAATACTCATGTTTGGATGTGGACCAGCCTCTTTTTAATTTTAACGAGCATAATTTTGCATATTTTGTTGGTCAAAAGGTTTACGTAGAATGTAATTTTAACGAGCATTAGTTTGCATATTTTGTTGGTCAAAAGGTTTACTTAGAATGGATAGAGGGACGTTTCGAATAGAAAATATTGCTTTCTTTTCGTCTTTAGACAACGAAAGTCTTTAACCATTCCATCACTCTTTATTTAACTTTTGAACTCTTTGTTTAGTCGGATCGCCCGTAATCAAGCCGCATTTAACTGCTACGACTTCCCTGTTTTGGCCAGCGTGTCAAAATGGTTTCTTAATTAATTTGAATTGAGTGCACATAAGTTTTTGTGACGCACATGGGTGGCCAGAAAAATCAAAATATGCTACAACAAAACTTGTTACATTTTACAATTGTATGGCTACATAGAATTGGTCATATATACCTCAATGCAACAAATGAGTGCACGTGCAATCAAAATTAGACTATGGTTATAGAGGAGTGATGCCATGCGTCTAGTCATGGAGAAAACACACCTTTCCTAATTTTTTTTGATTTTTTTATAAACATGTAGAATTACATGTATTTCACATATAAACTAAGTTTCAGTATTTTTGGATGCTTTTAAGTATTTTTATTTTTAAATATAGTGGTATTTTTGTAATTTTTGACTTAGAAATTACAAAAAATATCAATGTATTTAAAAATAAAAAATACTTAAAAATATTCAAAAATAGTAAAACTTGATTTATATGTTAAATACACCTAACTCTACATATTTATAAAAAAAATAAAAAAAAATAAAAAATAGGTCTCACGGCAGAACCCTTGGGGGGTCCCAAGTGGCCGGCCATATGGGATCATCCCTCATATATATAACACATATTTATTTGTTTTATGTAAAAATTACACGCAACAAATATTTTCTACTATAATGTTAAATGAAGCAATTTTTTATTTGTTGTATAAAATTGTTGCATAAAATATTTTTTTGTTAAAAGCTCAACTGAACAATAAGTTGCTCTGATCAGTTTTGTCTTTTCAAACTCAACTTTCATAGTGTTTTACAATCATCTCCACCCCTAGATAGTCAGCTTACCATTTTTTCTTTTTTTTTTATTGAAATTAATAAATAGTCATATTTAGCTGCATACTTTTCAAATTGCATGGATAATATTACGATTGATTCTTAAATATCTTATATGACTTAGGCATCCTTTGGGCGTGCGTACGGGTGCGCTTTTGCGTTTTATGATCATTTGTACTCTCTATGAAAGTGAGATATTCCAGCTTTTATGTTCAGCGCTATACATTTGAAAATTTGCCGTTAAATAAAGCAAGACAGCACAAAACGACAGCCCAACATGCCAAATAAATTTCAATTTCTGACATCGTTTTTCCAAAAGCGTGTAAGCACTGCGAAATGTAGCATTGTAGCCTTTAGGTTTTGTTTCGCCGAACGGTATAAATATCTCACTCCAAGCATTATCCAAAAAGGGCTCATTTTGAGCTTAAACATTCCATGCTTAATGCGATTTTTTACCAACAAGTGGAGTAATTCTGCACTTTTTACGTAAAATAAATGGGCTAAATAGGCCCAATTACAACATTTTTTACGGCTCCTTGATTTTTCATGATTCTATAAAGCTAGATGCATGTGAACAACCGTGCATCCTGCTCAAAAATATATTTTTAAAATTTTTTAATGAAATTTTCATAAAATTATTATTCTATGTATATTTAATAATACATATATACCAAGTTTTAAATAACTAAAATACTTATACATTTGGAAATTCAATAAAAATACGTGTGCATTTTCGAAAATACTACATGTGCAAAAATACTAAAACTTAACATATGTATTAAATGGATATAGAAAATAGAATAATAATTTTATAAGAAAAAATAATAAAACAGTTTAAAACAATATGTTTTTGGGATAATGCATCAGGATGTACATAACTATCATCCTCCTTAATCAGGGCATATTTAGCCTAGCAATTCTCAAGGGCAACATAATTCACTAAAGTGCAACCGTAATGGTCGTTTGCCGTAACAAGGACATTTTCATATTTTTCAAAAACAAGTACCTCCGCTAATCGTATGTGGTGTATTTGTTTTCTTTTAAAAATTTCACTTCCCCATCCCACAACCCCCAAAACTGATCCTTGGAATAGTTTTTTTTTTTTTTTTTCTTGACAAATAATCAAGCCCCTATGCACACGTAAGAGAACAAATTCTCACTTATCTTTAAGAAAACTAAGCTCGTCATCTATTCTCATGGAGACCAAAGCTCCTGCCTAATAGTAAACCGTCGTACTATAGATGAAAATTATTTTTCCTACACCAAACGAATTTGAATACCATTTTGTTGGCAGTAAGCCACAGGAAAATACCAACCTACCACCCGTCTCGTGGCAGCGGCAGTCCTTATAATAGTCAATTGTTAACATTAAGCTTTATTGGTTTTACAAATGATTATACATTTGTAAAATAATTGATTTGGTTGTGTCAGTGGCTTTAATAAATATTCTACATATTTTAGATAAGAATCGCATTTTCTTAAATAGTTAAGCGTCTAATTTTTTCCAATTATCTAATTCATTGAATATACATCAAAATTTCTTATATGCAACTGTGTAACTGCAGCAAAATATCAATTTCGCTGCAAAAAATGTTTAACACACCAGCTTAAAAACATTTAAGCCAACCCTAATAATGTTTCCATCCAAACATAAACCACAACATTTGTATAATTTTACATGCATCAAATTTTAAAAAATGGTTGCAGCCAAACCAAATGTACCAACATTCATATTGTATGTAGTTAAATTAATTGTTGCATTTAAGAAAATTCGTTGTAGAAGTTTTATTAGCCTTTTGAAATACACTAAAAATAATAATTTTTAGCAACTGAAATTTTCTTGCAAAAGTTTAAAATTAGATTTTGCTAAACGAACTTAGTTGTCAATAATTTGTGGCGTATCCTATACATTAATGACTAAGAAAATGTTGGTAGTCGATAGTTTATGTTTTCTTATGCCGACTGATCACTTGTGCCTGATCATTTCCCCCGAGGTGCAAATGATAACTGTTTGCACTCAAATGATATTTTTATTTTTTTATGAAATAGCTAATATAGATTTACATAATCCATAAATTGAGTTTTATAATTTATCGAGATTTATATACATTTTCAAAATTTAAATACAAGAGTATTTTAGTCATTTTTTGTATTTGAAATTCAGAAACATATATGCATTTCCAAAAATAGTAAAACTTGATTTATGGATTATATATCTAACTTAATAGTTTTATAAAAAAAATAAAAAATTATATGCTCATAAAAGATAATGACCTTTTTTTTAGGTAACCAAAATTTGGTTTAGTTGCCAAAATATTATTCTAAATAAAGAATTTTTTTCTTAGAAAAACAAATCTAAGAAAATAAATTTTTCCTTGCCTATAAAAGCAACATCATAAGCAATAAAATTTTCTTTTATATGTATTTTCTTGTTAATAAAGATTTTTGTTCCTAATAAAGATCGCCAAAAATGTATTTTCTTGTAATGATATTCTTGTAATGATACTAAACAATGGTATCATATGCAAATCTAAAACTAAAAATAATAAATTTTAATTATAAAAGCAATTAGGCTATAAAATTTAAATAAAAATTCGGAAACGATCCAGTTTTAGGGGCAGTAATACTGAGGCTCTAGCTCACATCCATCAAGTCACTAGATTCTTGTGACTTTGTCTGGTTGCTTTCCAGGCATTTAAGGCCCCAAATGCAGGCCCTGAAGCCCGTGAACATATATAACAATAAATGGAGGGCAATCCAAACAATCACAAACGAGTTCTAATTTCTAAATCTCTTGGAGCTCAAGAAATAATTTTTATATGCATGTTTTTGTGATTCTAATTTTTGACATATCATATATGAGAGGACCTAAAATTTTCAAATATAAAACGACTTATCTGATTGCTTAATCCCGAAATTAATGGTCAAACCGTAAATAATTTTTCACCACTACACTTCTTTACCTACTACCGAATACCCTGAAGTGGGTTTTAGATGGAATATATATTTTACTCATTTTTATTTAAAACCTTGCTATAGGCTACCAAATAATCACACAAATCACGAGCAAGCGGAAAAGATCGACTTCTGGAAGAAAGTGATGCAACTACCGCAGCTTCTGGTATTTATCGCAGTCCAACCGAAAATTTAAAAAACCACCTAACCAACCCAACCTAACTACGGATTCAGTTTTCAACCTAACTTGTCATAATTATAAATAAATTTAATAAAATTATATTCCATTAGGGATAAAATCTTATTTATAAATTTTTTTGTAGCAAATAACGTGGGAAGGCAAGAAGGAAGCTCCGCCCTAATATCAAAAAAAAAAAAAAAGCCTTTATATATTGCTTTGGATATGCAGACAAGCGACACATACAACCAAGAACACATGGATATGCCTGATACATGGCATAATCCGCAAGCGTGTAAGCCACAATTACCCGATCTCAATGCATGAGAGAACTCACACCTCCTAAATTGCCTATCGAGAGTTTTTATCTCATTTATAACATGGCAAACTATTGACCAACTATATTCATAGATTATAATTTGCTACTTTATTTACTTATACTAAAAATAAAAATCGAAAAAAGAGTTCAATTTTTAAATGATGTGCCAGTCATTTTATTTTCAACTAGTATTTTTTTGTTTATCTACACAAAATTAGAATATTATTTTTAAATTTTCAGCAAAAATGCGGTAAAATGAATCAAATATGCTTTCGCTTGTGCTAAGTGCTAATTCAAAAGAAACTAAAGTAGCTACAATGTTTTTTGCTAAATAAGTTAAGGTTTTGCTTCTCAAAAACCTTCTTCTATATTATCTCTTCCATAGTTAATATCTTGAAGCTTAAGAGAAAACCTATTTTATTTAGTTTTATTTATATTAATATGGAAACTTTTTTATTTGTTTAGTAAACCCCCATCTACAAATGTATAAAATTAACATAACAAATTAGTTTAATGCTAAACATCAAATTATAAAGTTATATTTTCAATATCTAAATTATCTATAATATCATTACTATATAGATAAATAATTCTATAAAATATTATTATATTTTAATACATACGTAAATAAATCTAAGAGTTTTTACAATTTATACATGAATATATATATTTCAGCAATTGTGGCCCTTTATATATTTGATTTGAATGAAACTTAGTTTCATAGTTAAAGAAAGAGTGTTAAATATAATGAATTAAGTAGATTTTTTATGTGACATTAATATAATAAAAATAAAGGGGTCGCATGAAACCATTTATATACAACTTGATTGGGCTTTGCTTCTATCATAGGTTACTCTTTTTTTGATGATCTTATATTCATAAATTACTCTTTTTTCACATAAAACTCTGAATTTATTCACTCGATCTCCCTTCACTCTCGCTTGGCCAAATGGTACGAGTCCCTGCTGCATTCGGTGGAGCTTGGGACTAAGCTTAAATTCAATTTTTAACGCCAAATGTGAGGAATGATTTCTACTATTAATATTTAAGCATTTAATTTGGTTCAACCGGGCCTAGGATTAAATTTTAGACCTTAACATCGCCAAATCAAAACATACACTTATTGTTTTGTTAATTTTTTGGAGATTTCTGCATCCGTACTAATAATGTTTGATTGAAATTACAAGTTATTATACATTTAAACCTAAAGGTTTGCTTGAAATTGCAAGCATATTACTTAGGATAAATTTTTTAAAAATAACCAAAATACCCTTGTAAACAAATAAATCATAAAATACAAGAAAATGCCTTTAAAATATATTCTTTAAAATATTTCTCATAAGAACATTTTTAAAAATAAAATTATTGTATTTTAAGGTATATTCTTATGAGGAATATCTTAAAAATAATTTTTTACATTTTAAAAACATTTTTTCACTTTATAATTTTATTTGTTTACAATGATATTTTGATCATTTAGTATTTTTACCATTAATGACATGCCTTTAGATTTTGGAAAGCCTTACGGATATGGATGTAAATTTTGTAAAAGTCATGACACAAATACACTCTCGGCCAAACTCAATATAGATGTAAAAGTTTCTTATTATTTTCAAATCTAAACAATCTATTGTAAGAACGTGGCATAATCTAGTCAGCTAAGTTGTAGTTTGTCGCATATGGCAACCACATTGATGTTAATTGTCGCATATGGCAACCACATTGATGTTAAAATTCAATCCATGCTTTGGTTTAACAATATTAGTCTTGTCCTAGTACTAAATTCAATTCAATCACATTCTTGTATTTTACCTGCTTAAAAACATGTATAATCATGTATGAATCAAGAAAATTTTTAGCTATATTTTGAAAATATACCAGAATGTAATAAGATTTTATAAAATCATTTATTTGCACTAACATGATGTTTTAGATGGATGACACACCCTGGATCTTTAAGGAAATTGTGCATCCATTAATCAAGTATTGTATATAGAGGAATGATCCTGTTAGCCTAGGCTAAGTAAATGTTCCACTTGGTCTACCTCAAAAAACACATTTAGAACAACTTTTTTTTGTTTTTTTTATACAGTTATTTATCTAAGTGTATTTAATATATAAATCAAATATTATCATTTTTGGATATGTGTATATATTTTTTAGATTTTTAAAGATAGAGATATTTTAAATGCATATATACACATAGATGTTTAAAAATCTCAAAAAAATATATAAACATATTCAAAATGGTAAAATTTGGTTTATATGTTAAATATACTTAGGCAAACAAGTGTATGAAGAAAAAAATAAAAAAAAAAGTTTTATAAATGGATTTTTTGAAGTGGCCTAAATGAAGTATTTACTTAGCCTAAGCTAATATGATCATTCTTCTTATATATATTGTCATATACTATTGGTATAAGAGCCAATGTTATTCTAGATTTTCTCCTTTGGAGATCAATTTATCACCTACTTGGAGAAATAGTTGATATCATCTTATCAGAGTATTTCGGTACTCAAGTTATTTTTTATTAGTAAGCTTTGTTGAAACTTTTTACTAGTATGCTCTGGAGTCACCATTATGTTGAATCTTCTATATTAGAACGCTTAATTCTCTTCAATTAAATGACTAAACTACCGGATAATGGTTAGAAAGCAAGTATAGGAGGGAAGGCAACCATCAAAATTGTAAGTTCTTCATTGAGCCTACTATTTGTTGCAAACTAACGAGTAGAACTCTATAACAATGATATATTTCATGTTCTCTAAGTAGGGGGTAGTTATCTCCTTCTAAGCCTACTATTTGTTTCAAACTAACAAGTAGAACTCTATAATAATGATATGTTTCATGTTCTCTAAGTAGGAGATAATTATCTCCATCTAAACTCCAATGACAACACCTTCTTCTTCTAATGCCCTTATGAAACCACTCACATCCTTGAGAATTTTTCAACCCTTAGTCCAAACTGACCTTGATTAATCCATATTCTATTTTTTTTAAAACTAATTCCAAAAACATTTTTAAAAAATTCATGGACACATCTAAGCAACAACTAGATAAAGAATATGTTTAAGCCTCAAAATTTGACCAGCACTTGATTTCGGTAGAGCAAAATGAAACTTTCATAACTCTCTAAATACTAAATGATTTTCCTCTTGCTTGGAAAAAGGAAGGGTATACTCACCTCCATTTTGGAGTAGTACTTACTTTAACTTTTAATGGAAGAAAACATCTTTCGGTCACTTCAAGGATTGCTCTTCTTAATTCTCAATTCTTTCACTACTAGTGTGCTCACATTGGAACTATGCAGACCACTTTCAATGCAGGAACAATATTTATGATACTATTCCCTAACTTCAACATGCCGCTGAATGATTCCTTCTCCTCAAAGTACTAAAAATCCAAAACTCGGATTGAAGGAGCAAAAATGGTTAAAGGTTCCACATATACAGTCACTCTTCATCATCAGTTATGCTACCAGGTTCAAACTCATGCTAGTGATCATATTATCCCTGGGTTGGAAATAAGGATTTAGTATTGCTTTAGGTGAATTATTCTCAAACTTATGTATATACTTATATTCCTAAGTAGTAGTCACGAGAATAGGTCATATAGCTTCTTTTGAAAAAGGGGTAACGACTTATGAGTAGATTCAAAGTCCTCTTCAGCCTATTCTCAAGACAAATACCACCATAACTCAAAGTTGAATAATCATGTTGAGATTGTATTTCCAAAAATAGAAACTTCCACCACTTCCAAATATATCTCATCTATTTTCACTTAGAAATAAACATGATAGTCATTTCCCATCTCCCAGATTTCCTAAAATCCTAATAACCTCTTTCAATGAAAATGGATCCCTTATTTATCAAGGAAAGCTTGATGATGAGCATCGATGGTATGATCCTGCAGCATGTGCTTGTGATGGCTAACTCTTTGGCTCTGATAATGATGATGATATGCTTTCAAGGAACTCCTTAAATGATCAACTGTGATAAAGATATTTAGATGGAGACCTCTTAATTGGTCTTTTGGCTAACGCTTAAAAATTCGACTATTATGTCACTTACGGGTCAAGCAAATCTTAGTACCAATCCAAAGCCAAATGCCCTAACCCAGATCTCATAATTACAATCTTTATGACCACCTTCATCAAGCCCAGCTTTGGTACTAGGCTATCATATGCTCGCTCTAGAAGAGTACGAGAAGCTATTTTCTCCTTTAATGTCCAACTAAGATGTAGATGCACCTTTCTATCAAGGAAAGAGTCACTCTTATAGAAGCTGTCATCAATTGAGCAAATGAAAACTCGATTGTCCAAAACAATGCTCTTAAAATTATTTATTCCACTTAGAAGCAACAACTCAAAGATATGAACAAAAGATGGAGTTCATTGAGTCTCTCATTAGAGAGATCCAATTTGAAACTACAAGTAGTGGAAGAATAATTGAAGATGATTACTCGATCTACCACCACTTCGTCATACAAAATGCATTATCTCATATCAAGCATATTGAAGAGAAGAAGAAGCATTTAGAGATACAACTAACCTCAATTTAGAAGAGATCATATTTCCCATCATCATCATCTTTCGCTATTCTAAAGAAATATAAAACTATTTTTGAGCCACCACTCCCAATCCCTTCTTCACGGCTAAAAGCTTCAGCTTGATACCAAAAAAATTTTCAACCCAAACCACTAACCAGGAAAAGCTACACTCCACGAATACCAAACTTAAAAATTCTAAAAATCCCTAAGATCTTGATGATATTGGAGGAACATCCTCTATATAGCCACCCACATTTATCCGTATTGAAGCACCAAACCTAATTTCTCAGTTACTTAGAGCCATGGCCCTCAAGCCACTTGAACAGAGTGATGGGGCTAGCCAACATACAGAATTAACAAACTCTCTCTTCATGGCTAAGAAGCTTCGTCATCCCAACAAATGCCAATGGTAGAATAGCTTAAAGAAATGTATGATGAAACTACTTTTGTAAATGATGCTCCAAAATATTCTCCAGCTCCAAAGTTCACATTGAATGACATACCCCCAAATAAATGGAGAGCTAAAATCCATAAATTCACCACCTCGATGAGTACTTAACATACCGTGGAGGCCTTAGCATACTTGAAGTCATCCAAGCCTTCATAAATGGTTTCTCAAGAAGGTTGAATGAATGGTACATAAATTCGAGTGATTGCATACTCCCCTCTAAAGAGAAAAAGGAATGACAAAAGCAGTTCAAATTCAGGCATAAGTACCATAATACAAAACTATATTGGTTTTTCAATAAAAGAAAGCCAGAAAAAGACAATAGATTATTGTTTCAACTATAAAAAAATTGGAGCATTTCACAAATAATTTCCTAAAGAAGGACAAAGGAAAAAAAACATTTCAATAAGTCTCCCTATTATTAAAGAATTCTTGGATATTGAGTCAATTCTATCCAAAGAAGAAGAACTCCTAACACTATTATCCTCCTTTCTGATTATTCAGAAGAAAGCTCTTTGGAATTTTAATCAAACCTAGAAAGTTTTTTTCTAATCTTCAAGCCAAAGCTACTAGAAGCACAAACATTCATACACTTCCCAAAATCTCTGATTGCTTTGTCATTATTTATCCAGATAAGTATACCAAGACTATCAAGGATCCATCTCTGCTTGATATAGATACAACCGTTTCCATAGCCTCTCTAGATCTTGTCCTAAAAGAATACTAGAAACCTTTCCACGGGGCTTTCAAGGCAACAAATAGAGAAATATAAAAATGCAAGCTTAAAAATAAACTAGTCACCATATAGATTTTTCCAAATTTGAAGATTCATCACGACTCATTTGGATAAACCTTACAGGTAAACCACTATTCTTGGTTTTGACATTTTATAATAATTTCATCTTCAATGGTCGGCCTTAGGACTACATTTTGGAGGACAAGTCCTCCTTTGGAATACAACCTCTTCAATTTTCCATTTGAAGCCATTAAGCAAGCTATATTGCTCACCAATGATGTTGAAAGTCACATAGAGTTTCTCTCCAAATGCACTAATCCATTGCAAAAAAACTTGTCTTTTTTAATAAAGCTCCCATTCAAAACAAATGAGGACGTGAACCCAACAAAAGCCATTCACAGTGGGATAAACTCCACACATTGTTAGATGGCCTTGCAGGAGTTCACTTATCCATTGCCAAAAAACTCGTCCTATTTAATAAAGCTCCCATTCAAAAGAAATGAGGATGTGAACCCAACAAAAGTCATACGCAGTGAGATAAACTCCACACATTGTTAAATGGCCTTGTAGGAGCTCTAGCAACTCCCAAATAAAGGACTCATTAAGGATGCCTCCTTATAATTGGCATATCAGGCACTCTATGTCAACAAATGTGTTGGGTAGAAATGGGAAAAACTCCGACTGATCATCAACTATCAAACTTTAAATCACTTTCTAGCTAATATTAAGTTCCTGCTTCCTCATCACAACACCATTTTTTAATAACTCAAAAGCGCAACAATCTTATACAAATTTGATTTAAAAGCAAAATTTTGGCAGCTAGGAATTCATCTAGACAACAGACCAAAGACAGCTTTTTGTTTGCCTAAACAACACTATTAATGGACAATCGTGCCCTTTGGACTTAAAAATGCTCCATCCGAATTTCAAAAAACAATGGTCATAAATTTTCAATCCCTATCTTATTTTATTCTAATTTACATTGATGACCTACTCCTTTTTCCCGAAGATTTAGGATCCCATTAAAACAACTTCAAAAGTTCCATCAACTTGTCCAGCAATATGGGGTTATCCTTGCTCCAAGAAAAATGCTCCTTGAAACTATAAAAGTAGATTTTTTGGGGATGCATTTCCCTAATAGCACGGTTGTCCAACGACTATATGTTTTTAAACAAATTTACACCTTCCTTGATCAGCTCACCAATGTGAAACAAATTTAACAATTTTTGGGATTGATCAATTACATCACCGATTTTATCCCATGGATCAACAAATATAAAAGCACCTTGTCAAAACTTCTCGAAAAGAATAACCTAGAGTGGGAGCACATTAAGAGTACTAAGACACTCAGATAGCTCAGTAAGTCTCTTTTAACACTATTTATTCCTAAAGGAAAGGGAATATGATTCTTCAACCTAATGCCTCAAATGAATACTAGGCTGCATACCTCTTTAAGGAAATTGCTCACAAAAGAAATCTTTGTGCCGATAAGAATGGATAATTTTCTTCTGCTAAACTCTATTATCACTTCATTTTCAGGAAATTTTAGAGGTCAAAAGAGGAATTGAGAAATTCCAAAAAAAAATTTTGATTGAAACAAATATGAGCTCATTCCAAAGGATGTTTTAGTTTAAGCAAAAAATGGTTGCCTCACACCTAGCTCCTCAGATGGGCCGCATGGTTTTTCTAGTTTCAATTTGAAACAAAATATACAAGCTAATCATACCAACATATTTTTTCTATCATGGACTATTTTTCTATATTTCTAGAGAAGTCAAAGACATCATTATTCTCAAACTCCTTCCCCTTAAAACTACTCATAATATGAATTGGTTTTGGGAAGTTATAATTAGAAATCATGGTCTTTTCATTAAAGGATTGTAATTTCATCCCAAATTTCTATTTCTCTTTTTATTCTCTAAGTGAAGACCATACATAGATTTCCTTAAGGATGCCTTATACTTATTTTGGTACCTATTTGAGAAATATCATATTCCACAGATTCCTCTAGTTCTCTTGTCTCACACATTACTAAACTAATTCCATTCCTGAGAATTAGCAACAATTGTTCAAGCTTTTATAGTGGTTCGCCATACTAGAATATGGCAAAGGTAGATCAAAACTCATCACGGATAGTATATGTTTGTAGGGTTTCAACTAGCTCTAAGGAATTTGATCAACTAGCTCAACATCTCAACCTTCATACAAGTACTTTTCCACCCACCAGAAATCTCTGTGGAAGCTAAGTATGATTATGATCTTAGCATATGGAAATATGAACTAGATTGGTTAAACTTCAAGCAGACCATGGAGATAGTGAATGGGCATAATTTAGACAAGATACCTGTAAACTGAAATGTGGTTAATTATAAATCAATGATGATTTTTATGGTTAACAACTCAATTAAAATAAAATAAAGCTATTAACATGTCTTGTATTAAGTGAATGCAAGATTAAAATAAAAAAACAAACGTTCAAGAGGAACATCAAAGAACATACAAGTGCAAAATAGGCGAAGTTGCAATTCAAGTTGACCTCAACATCAACTTGAGTAAAGTTGCAACTAAAATCAACCTCAAAGAGCAACTCGAGCGAACGTCAGAATAAAATTTTCAAATTTAAAAGTAAGGTGACACCTTAAGTCAACCTCAAAATGCCACTTGGGTAAACTCGCAACCTAAATCCACCTCGTCTGCGACTTCACAAAAGATCAAGAGAGAAGACAATAACTCAAAGTATACTAGAGTCTAAATTTGCACCTTGAGTTGACCTCAACATGAAGTCGCATTCTAAGTCAACCTCACATGTGATCCGAAGATAAATCAAGAGAAGAGACAAGCACTTGAAGTGCACTGGAGTCTAGAGTCACACTTTGATTGACTTCAACATGTAACTTTAGTGAAGTCGTGACCCAAGTCAACCTGACATGAATCAAGAAGAGAGACAAGAACTTATAGTGCACTGGAGTCCAAATTTGCATCCCAAATCGACCTTAAGTGCAACTTGAGTGAAGTCGTACCTTAAGTTGATCCCACTTGTTACTAAGAAGATATTCAAGTAAATAGGTTAAGTTTTGAAACCACTGGAGCATGAAATCGCACCTTGAGTCAACCCAGTATGCAACTTTAGAATAAAGTCATGTACCAAGTCGACTCCAATAGTGACTTCAATTATAATGGTGAAAAAAGAATCAAATGTTAGCATATTTATTGCACACCACCTATCACCAAATGACCATATTCCTTTCAAAGCTTTAAATATCGCAACTTAAGAAGTTATGAAGGTTAGCTAGAGAATTGAATGAGCCTTCGCCTTCCCATTTTTCAAGCATTAAAAGTCATATACTCAAGATTTCAAAGACATCTCTTCTATAATCAATAAGAGCTAGTTGTGCTTCACTTGCTTACACGAACTATTTAAGTGTAGTCTTCTTTATCGATAATTTGGTTGTGAGTTGTTGATTGGTTTAGTATTGGAGATCGAGGCCAAGTGATTGGTACCAATTGAATTTTATTAGAGCAGTGGTCACTAACAGTTTGTAATTTGTGTAATAGATCCTCTAGAGCTATCTAAAAGAGAATATAAACTCTAAGTTGTATTAGGATACAATAGTAAAATACAACACACAAAGAGCATAGCTTGGAAGAGTAGAGAGGGAGGGTTGTCTGAACCAATACAAAACCTTATATCTCTTTGTATATGTGTGCCTATTTACTCTACGTCTTGCACTACACTTGCTCTTTAACTTCCAGTGCGTTTTATGCAAAGGGAATTATTTTAAAAATGAGTTGATATTAACCAGGAATAAATTTTTAATAACTCAATTCATCCTTTCTCCTCTTAGATTAAGCTAACTAAACGAGACTAATAATACCCCCACACATCATGCATGAGGATGACATACTTGATCCAACTCACTTTATTAGTGCGTAAGTATATTGAAGGCTCATGTAGTATATGGATCAATAAGAGGAGCAACAACAAGCTCAAATGATGAGGTTGCCACCTTCACCATCCATCCCAATAAATCCATTTAATAGATCTAATGCTAGTGACAACCCTAAGTACTATCTAGGATTTGACTCCGTGCCACCTATCAAAAGCAACATCTAAAGCTACCATAATCTTATCTCTTGAGCATCTGCATTTTCTAAAGCTTTTAATCCACCCCAGTTTTTTTAACCTTATCAACCTTATTGTCATTTCACTTTTTTACTTTGTATGTGTTTGTGCCTTGTATGTACCGAGAGTACAACATTTGTACTTTTTGCTTTTGTAAAGCTTCAAATTTGTGTGTGTGTGTGTGTTAATTCCGGATGTTCTATAAATAAGGTAACAAGACTCTGTGAATTCAAATAAGTTTGTGTTTTAGTACTATTAGTGAAAGTTGTGGTTCAATAAACCAACAGAAGTCTTGACTATGGATTGAGTGTTAGCAACTCTAGATGTGAAATATTAAATAAACGTGGCAATATATACAATACTTAAATAATGGGCCCACATAAGAAGACTGGAATGGAGTATTGGGTCGGTCCGAACTCACCCGACCTGACCTAGTTTCAAAATTGAATTTGAGTTTTATTTTTGAGAATTTTTTTAAGATAGACCCGGTTTCAACCTGACTTGGGAGAATCCGAAACCAATACTAGATTTATATCAATCCTGTACCAAAATCTAACTTTGTACCAAAACTTGACCTGGTCTAAAACCTAAAATTGTCAAAAGAATCATATTGGTTTATGTATTAAGTATGTTAAAAAATTATCTTGATTTATGTATTAAGTACTTTAACTATAATTATAATAAATCTTTTCCATGTAATGATAACTTAATTAAATTGCAAAATATTTATTTTAAAACTTAAATGTCATCTGTATTTGTTAATAAAAAGTTGAATCTTTTGCATTTACATCAACTTAATTTGTAAATAATAATAGATACACCAACTCTTTAAAATTATTATATACATGGTAATTAACTGTAAGATATATACGTCTCACTTTTTAAAATTGTTTAGATAGTAATTTCACGTAATTCTAATTATTTTTATTCCCTTGATTGTTGATAGTAAATTTATTATTTTATTATACTGAATATCATCTTTTAATTAGAAGATTAACTTTCATCAAAATAAAAAAATATCATAGGTAATATAAATATATACATGCGTAAATTATGAATAAATAGGTTATCATAATCAAAAGTGTATTTTAGAATCGGTATGAATGCAATAATGTTCAAATAGTTCATTATTTCTATTCATAGTTTCAACTTCTTTTAGTTTAAAAGTAGTTCGAAATTCAATCTGAAACCAAGACCAAAACCCATGTCAAGCCAGTTTGAATTTGCCCTGAAACCTGAATTCTAATAGTAGGGTCAGGATTTGGGCTCATCTAAATCCGATAGACTTACGATTTAGATTTACTTAAATTCCTTATAACCCACCCCAAGTTGCACCCCTAAATTGAAAGTAAAGTTCGCATACCATTGAACTCCCTAAAAGGTCAGGGTGTGTGAAATAAATGTTGAATACAAATCCTTCAATATAGAATATATAGGTTAATAAATAATTATGTTGATTTTAACTATTTTTTAATGTGTATTGTTTCAATACACCCAGGTGCAAAATCTATTTTTAAAACTTAAATTTTTTTTTATAAAATTGTTAATTTAGGTGAATTCAATCCATCAACTAAATTTTATCATTTTTGATATATGTATAAGTCATTTTAAATGATAAAAATACTCTTATTTTTAAATATTAAAACTTAATACATATATTAAATACATATGGATTAATGGTTATATAAACAATTTTCAAAAAATAAAAAATGGATTTTGTATTTGGGTGTATTGAAATAAAACTAATTTTCAATATTGATATTTATATATTTGATGTAGATAAAATTTTATTTTTAATTAAATAAATGATCCTAAACAAATTAGTTAGTGAGTTGAATTTTGATTTATGGTCAATTTAGGGTCCGTATGTAGGCCAAATCCACCATAACTAAGGATATATCCCTTTGCCACTGAGGTCGTGCCTCAGTGGTGCATGACATGACCCTATAAGTTGGGTGGTCCTAGGTTCGAGTCTCCCCAGCAGCATTCTGAAGTGGTGGCGTTGCATGTCTCCCTAAGTTTGTGGGAGTTGTCCACAGGTGGAAAATATTAGAAATAATAGATAATTGTTAGCAAATTGTAAGAATGTCTCAGAATTTAATTGTAATACCAGTTGAGATTGTAATGTATGAATACTCATAAAAAAAGGATATATCCCTTTAATATAATTATCCATATGTATTTTATTCATATGCTAAAAATCATTTAACTTAGAGCTTAATAAGTTGTATTTTGATGTCTCTCACGTTTGCTAATGAAAAATTAGAACATGTATTTTTATGCATCCCATGTTTGCTAAAGAAAATTTAGAACATGTACTTTTCACATTTTTAAATTACATTATGGAAGTATACATTTTTTTGAAAATAAGCAATAGCATTTACAGCTAATGGCAGGACATTTTTCCAAACCATGCAATTTAATTTCTAATTATGCAAGATTAAAGTGTCTAATTTGCAAAAAAAATCCCATTTAAAGTATGAGTATGAAATATTAAAATGTTTGGTAATAATTCAAAATCATTAATCCTAAGGCATGAGACTTAATCTTTAAAAGCGTTTGCATTCAGAGAGAAATGAGAATAAATATGAAAGTAAGATAGATATATAGAAAAAAAATTTGGTTATTTTTTCATTTTTTTGGTTCACTAAAATCAAACATAGTAATTTTTTTATTGTTTCAGGTTAGAATTATACTTTATAAAATTATTTTTTCTTATAATATAATTGATTATCTTAATTAATTTTTCTAAAATTTTATTTAATAGATGGAAAATACCGTGCAAGTAATAGCAAAAGATAATAGCTACATGAGAGTCAATATAAGAATCTCAAATACCAATAAAGATAGTAAGAGTGTGTTTGACAAAAGATAAAACTTTTCATTTAAGGGTATGTTTGGCAATTTAAAAGACTTTTAAAACCAAAACTTTTCAATATCCACAACTATTCTATTTTTGAATTATTTGTTTACTTTTTTTTAATACAATTATCCTGCTTTTCAATCATTTCTACATAACTACTATTACATTTAACCTATCTATTTTAAATTTATCTTCTTTACTTCTCTATCTGTATCATATTATATTATCTCGTTTTAAAAATTCTGACACAAAAACTTTTTATACAAAATTTTATTACTTTCTAAACACACCTTAAAACTTTTTAACTTAAAAATTTTCACTCTATTCAATTACCTTATTTTTAAATAATTTTTCACATTTTTTATATAAACTACTCTACTTTTCAATCATTTTTATATAACTACTCATATAACTAACTTATTTCTTTTAATTTTATTTTTTTTATTCTTCATCATTAACTTTATCATATCATATCATTTTCTTTTATTTCACCATTCCAAGTTTTATGAATTCCCAAGTTCATCTTAAAAATAAAATATATAATTTCTTTTTTAAAAAAGATAATAATAAAAGAAAAGAAGATGAGAGAGACACGACCGCGGCCTTATCATGATTAACAAGACGAGCCAAGCCAGCATTCGTACCATTTGTTATCTTTAAACAAAAAAACTCAACAGTATAATTAGGAGGAGTTGGGGCGGTGCTTGTGTGCCGTCGATTGGTCGGGAAAAATGGCGAAGCTGTATGTGAATGCTGTGCCACCGCTGGATCTGAACAAGAACACGGAATGGTTTATGTATCCAGGCGTTTGGACTACCTACATCCTCATCCTATTCTTCTCTTGGTTAATCGTCCTCTCTGTCTTCGGTTGCACGCCCGGCATGGCTTGGACCATCGTCAATCTCGCCCATTTCGCCGTACTCTCTCCACCTTTTCTTTCCTTCCTTCCTTCTTCTTCTGCAGTCTGCATGCTCTTCGATCCGTTTCTTGATTTGGGGATTTCTGGATTTTAGGGATTTTCGTTAGGTTTTGTCTCGATTTTGACGGTTTAATTTTAAATTCTAGATTTCTAGTGTAGGATATTCATCTCGTTGTGATTAATTGCATTCATTTATTGGATTGGGCTTCTGGCGAATAAAAATGTTATCTTTTTGACTTTATAACGGTGTCGATAGCTTCTCTGTGGATACAAATATCGTTTTTTTTTTTTTTTTTTTTTTTTTTTTTTTTCATTTTTAATGTTTTAGCTCTTATGTGTCTTTTGTGGCTTCCGTTGCCCTCGAGCTGTGGTTCTGTCGTTCAAATTTTTCTTCTTCTTTTTTTCTGTTTTGTAATTTTGAATTGCTTCGTCGCAAGAAAATATTGAGGGGGAAAGGGAAACTGATGGCAGCTTTCTCTCTTCTGGGATTTGTATGCTTTTTTTTTTTTTTTCAACTCATGGCGATCTATAGCTTTCTACAACCTGTTTACGGTAGTGTGAAGCGCTAGATTCCCCTGTTGTCAACCCATGGTGGGCTTTCTACTGCAGTGCAACTAAAAATTAATCGAGAGACGGGAGGGATTTTCCCGACGGGTAGTTAGCTGATTAGTCCCTGAGAAACTGGCCCGTGTACATATGGAGGTGACCAATCAGTGTCCTGTTTTTGTACTCCAATGGGGCAGATTTCATTATTTGTGAAAATTTTGCAGCTTAGATAGTTAATGATTGTGTGTTTTTTGTTCAAAGCTGGTTGGGAAAAAAATATGAGCAAGGTAGCTGACAATTTGAAAAAATGATGCGTCCATGTGGAATAAATTTGTCGGTCGCTGCACAGCGAAGTGTTTTTTTCTCCCTCATATATCACACTTGGGGAGGAATGTGATTCATCCATAAGCCCTGCTTGGCCTTTCTGTGTAATCCCATCCATAGTCCAATTGGTAGTAGACTATAATTTTCATAAGGAAAACTTAATTCAATTAGGTTATCTGGATTGGCTCAGTATGAAAAGCAAGATGAAGGTTAAAGCTGGACTGCCGCATCTCATGTTGATTTCAACATGGATGCAAACTGATTCCCATATATATGCTCCATTTGATTGTCTTTGGATTACTTTGTCGAAAAGATTCTACATCAGTCAGATCGTAATCTTTCTGCTGCTGTATAAATTATAAGAGGGAAAAAATGAGTTAGAAATGCTGCTTCCCTGAATTTCACCTTTGATTTGTTGAACGAATGGTGCCTGTTTTATTGTAACCCTTCTGATGTCATGTTATTTTAACTCAGTGTGATCTAGAGTATCAACATTTATATGCCCTCATGTCTCTTTGCTTGTTCCATTTCTTATTTGGTGCCATTGGATTTTCATTTCTTCTCATCTCATGTGCCATTTCTTATTTTGTGTCCATGTGAATTTTAGTTTTTGCTATCAAGAATGTTTGACTGTGGTACACTTGTTTATATTGCATAGAACGAGTTGTCGGATGAATCATGGATCTGAATATTGGTTGATATGCCCCCGTTTTAGCAGTATCCTATTCATATTGGCTATCTCCGATACTGTATACAGGGGTATTTTTGCTAGGGCTTCAAAAAATTTGACACATTAGTTGATATGTTCGCATGTCGGCTGTGTTGACTGGTGTAGGCATGTATTGGCTGGATGAATATAAATGTGAAAAATTATATTTCTTTTACTCATTTGCATATATTTTCTTTTCCAAACCCCTTCTTCTTCTATACTCATTTTTGGTGCTTAACCTACAAGAAAAACGAATCAAACCATTCTTTTGCAATTTTATTGATTCTCAAAATTGACCAACATTTTAAGGATTAAAACCCCAATATCCCTATTTAGTTGGAGATTCGAGGTACATAGCAACTTTGGGGCATTTTTACTATTGTAAAATTGAAAATTTCGGGAAAACTCATTTATTGGGCCAGAATTTAAAATCTGTGAAGAAGAAAAGTTTTTGTGAAAGCTAGAAAAGGTAAGAGTTTTATTTCTAAATGTCTTCAAACTTTGGATTTATGAATGAAATGATGATAGATTTGTGTTTTCTTGTTTATTTAAAAGTTTTTTATTATTAATGTTTAAAATACATTCTGATTTTTAGGAATGCTGGTTAAGTTGTTTGCAACATTTTTCTTTATGTTCCCATGTTTATTAAAAAAGCTTCATGATACTTTTATTTATTTTTAGAAAATTTCAGATATGAAACATGAAAAATAAATATTTTTTTTATTGCGTACCACAAGCTAAATGATAATGCATACATGATATTACAAAATATATTAAGACATCTGCATGACATTTTTGGATTTTTTTATTTGTTTATTTTATACTTGATATGGGTAGTTGTGAACTACGGGCCTGTTTAGGATTAGGTAAAAGAAAAAAAAGCCACTTCTTCGTATGCAATTTGACATTTTAACTAACTACTTGAGTTTTTCTATTATTATCTCTACATTCCAATCATCTTTTCACATATTTTCATGCAACTATTTATATATTTTAACTCCATTATTTTTACGCAAGACTATTACCTCTATCGTATCTGATGGCCCTCTCACTTTTTTTAAAAATTTTTCATTCTCACTTTCTCACTTTACCTTCACATCTTCCCAAACAAGCTTTAAATATCTCATCATTGATAATGTGGAATGATTTTTCTTATACAATTAAAAGATGTTAGCTTCTTGCTTAATATTCTAACAAATAGTTCATATATGGCAGTCATATAAAGCTAGTCAGCTATTTAGGAGGAGAATGTGATAGAGTTCGGAATTCAAATGATGAAATCTCAAGGAGAATTTTATTGAATTGATTGATTGTAACTACAATGGATCTGGAACGAAAGAGACAGCTCTCGACTAATAGAAAGCAGACATTCATTGACTCGACACGCCCATTAACAGCTGCTCTGCCTCTTTTATAGGCATGAGGACCAGCCACTTTAGCCGTCTGCATTGACAGCTCAGCACCCACGTGGGTCTAGTTGGCATCCCATGTGCTATATCAGCCAGTCTGCATTAGACACACATTGCGCTGAATCCTCAGCCTTACTCAGGGTGGCAAATAGGATGGTGGATCCTATCAGAAGGGCTGATACACTATTATTTACATAGGAAAAATGTAAAATGACAATATATTCTTTCATTTCTCATTTTCCAGAACTTCCTGAATATATATATATATATATATGTTAGTTTAAGTTAGAAAAACCTGTGCAATGCAGGTCAATGTGGTCTGATATTGATACCATATGGTCATATCGTATAGGGGACCTAATATGCTCCCTGATATTGATATTCAGGGCCATGAGATTAATGGACTGACTGACTCTCTTTCCATTTCTTGTTTAAAGTTTTCCTTTAATATTATTGAATTTATGTCAGCTCATGCTGCTTATGGTTTTATAGTGTGTATGGTTTTAATCTATTGTTGTCAAGATTCAAGAAATGGATGTGTTTTACATGTAAATAATATCCATGAAAGTATTATATGCTTATTCATGTTTGTTTTGAGCTTCAACAACTCATCTGGGTTTTTGTTCTTGGGCTCTAGCTATTTGATTATTCTCTGTTTCTTCTTTGTATTTTTGATTATATGGTTGTATATTCAATGTAGATGGACTAATTTTTATTTTCCTTCAGATCACTTATCACTTTTTTCACTGGAAGAAGGGAACTCCATTTGCTGAAGATCAGGGTATTTATAATGGTTTAACTTGGTGGGAGCAGATAGACAGTGGGCAACAACTTACTCGCAATAGGAAGTTCTTGACTGTTGTTCCTGTTGTGCTGTAAGTACATGTACTTGTCCTAGTTTGACTTGATATATTTTACAGTCTGTTGTGTACATTAATAGCCCCTCCTTTGTTACAAAGGAATGTTAAGCCTGTTACTGATGTTTAAACTATGTATTTAAGAATCATTTTTCTTGGCTGTTATCACATTCTTATTATTTTTGTTTGTAAGTTCGTGATTGATGTGGTTTCACACTTGCCGGAATGCACACCTTTGTGTATATTTTTCATGCCTCTTAGCTGATTATCATTTTGCCATCATGCTGAGTTACCTTTGCTAAAATTTCCAAACCTCTGAGGTTTGTTGATTTTTTATTTGTTCAAGTATTGCATTAGTTGTGAGCTGGAGTTTTTAAATTTTTTTAATAATTTTTATAATTGTTATTCTAGTAGGGAAGTGGCATTTTTAGTGTTGGATGATACCCTGGTTCATAAAGCCTAGGATTAGCTTGAGAATTTCCTTTATGCATTTTCTTTATTACTATTGTATTAAATGCAGAAAACCTTTGATATCAAAAAAAAAAAAAAAAAAAGAAAAAGAAAAAGAAGAAGCGGAAAACCTTCATCTCAGAAAAAAGAAAGAGAGAGAGAGAAAGAAAATGGAGAAAACTGCTTGCATCGTTTGCTGATATGTGCTCGCACTATGGCATCTTCAAACTGTTGTTTCGCAGGACCCCTAAGGTTTGCCTTGCCACAAATACAATTAAGATTAAGATCTCTGTGCAATCTGTGCACTGAAGGGATATCCAGTCAAGAATACCTGAATGCTAAAGTGTCTCAGTGCTTTTGGAGTCAGCAGAGTATGCATTTGTTAAGCATGTGGATATTCGCATTATGGGCTTAAATGTGTGTGATGGCTGTGGTATTCAAAAGCATTGTTAATGGCTCCATTTGGGAATGAGGAAAAAAAGGCTGAAATTTTTCCAAAACCACTTTTCCACACTTTTTAATGTGGCTTGCCGCCTTAACTACTTAACAACCTTGTTTTTTTGTCATTACCTATATCTGTAATTTTCCTATATTTTGATACAAAAACCTTACTTATTTTGTCCTTAGTTGCTTATTTCTTATGATTATCCCACAGTTCCTTTTTTTATATTCCTTTCTTTCTCACCTTTTTTCCTCATTCTCAAATGGGCCCCGATTTACTAGAATCAGGAAAAGTGTCAAGATTTTGTTTTAACATGTCTGGGAAAGTCACCTACGATGCCAGCTTTGGAGCTACTTGTGAGTTTTAACAGAATGGCTTTCTTTTCAAAATTATTCATTTGAGCTGGATCAAAAGGAGGATTCTTTAGTCTTTGTTGCTAAATGTATTTAATATCAAGCTGATTTTGTGAGCATGTTGTCATTCATGAATTATCAAATGCTGATAATTGATTTGGGATAAAATCAATAATATTGAGAACGAAGTTTTGTTCTCTCTCTTTCTGTTTCTCTGCATCTTGACCTGTCGGTGGAAAAATTAGGGACATAGAAGATTGGCATTAAATGAGACTACTTTGCTCCCTTTGTCTTAATTTTCTTTTACTTGTAGAGCTTTTAAATTCTTCTGCATGCTGTTTTTCTCTGAGTTAGTTTGTATAAGTATTTGAACCTTGTCAAACTTTCGAACAGAAAAATTTTTGCACCTGATTGTGAGTTAATTTTGGTGGCGATCATTTCAAATAAATTAATTGAGAAACTCCTAGAAGATCTTCTACTTGACCATTGGTGTGTGGAAGTTTTGCCAATTATGTAGGGTGCATGAGTTTCAACCCATGCAAGCATTATACTAATCATTTTTCAAGCAAATGATATGTAGTGCTGTCCCTTAAATGTCATGTCCTGGATGAGACAGTCCTCTCTTGTAGCCTGTGAAGAGATGCTTAATTAATAAGCATGTAAGTAGTGCATGTTCAACTAGAACGGGCACCAGATTCCATGGCCCAGATTGACAATTCATGTACTCAGTTCTCACTTGTGTATGCGCTCTGAAAGACCTTGGCTTTCCTCTTTATTTAGTTCTATTAAAGTTTAAAATCTCTGATATTGGCGTTAGAACTCAAGGACCATGTACAAGCCTTTATTGATTTCCTGAGAACTGTCAGTGGTTCTTGCACAGCCTATAGAGTATTATGTGATAAAATCATGTAATCTGTGCGCTCTGAGGAGAAAGAATTTAGGAAAACCTGATCATTAGTCAATATTCATCCTCTACATCGATGGTCTGCTATGCGGGCTTATTTATGTGGTCATATTTGTTAAATTCATTCCTTCAGAAATCTTATGTTTCACCTACATTTCTGCTGTTTTGTTTTGCTTCCTCTTTTTCCTCTGATGGATGTATTTGGTTTCCCTAACAGGTACTTGATCGCTTCACACACAACTGACTACCAACATCCTATGCTCTTTCTCAACACACTAGCAGTGTTTATCCTAGTGGTTGCCAAGTTCCCTAACATGCACAAGGTTCGTATTTTTGGAATCAATTCTGATAAGTGAGCAGTTTTGTAAACAAAAGACAGTTTATATGTAGAAGCCCAAATCCTTTTACGAAACAGTTGTCCCTGTACAGTAGCCAGTACTGAAAGGGTGCTGCTTTCGATAAATGATATTTTAGCGAGACTGTTTGCTAAGCGGTCTTTGTTAGATACTTAAAATTGTATCAGGCTACCCTTTGTACAGTTATCAAGAAAACAACTGTGAATTCTGTTTTCTTACTATATGATCTCTGATTTGTTGTGAGCTTCACTGCTGCAGTTTTTGGACAATTTTCTGAGGCTCCCTGTTTGTGAACACATGTAGTCCGTTGGTACAATGTGTTAAGAATGGAAAAATTAGTGTTGAAAATGGGAAAAGTAAGATACTTATGTGTTGAGAATGGGAGATCATATTGAAAATGGGAAAAATGATTTGAAAATGATAGTCTCATCTCATTTCCAACCGATTCCTGCTGATGGGATGATTTTGAACAGGTGAATGAATCATGGGCTTCACGTAAAACATTATGGCCCTAATTTTAGATACTTTTACAAGATAAAAAAGCATGATTCATATCATTATCATAGCATATTGTCTTGGTATTTGATGCCTGGAATCCAATGGGTCACCATAATTCCTTGGTGGGTCCTCGTGCTATTCATGCATATTCCACAGCTTGATGCTTTCTGAGAGGAAGGATAAAAATAAGAAAGGTTGAATTACCATTCCTAGACCGTCATCTTTTGTGATCGTATTTCATTAAATTCACGCATGTTGCTGTTTTCAAATTTCATCATCCTATTCACCGTAACACATTGAGATTATTTGAGAAGCATTCGAGTGCCCCAAATGCAAGGTGAGAGGATTTTTTTTTTTTTTCCTCCCCCCTCTCTCCCGACGATCTTGTTAGAAAACGTTCAATTATCTGCCGAGAATGGCGTGGCAACATAATTTTTCTGGATGGATGCAGCCTCGCATCGCATAACATTTTTTACCGGTCGGGACTAGGACGTAGAGCTGTTTTTTGAGTTCTGTAGTGTTCTCGTCTCTCACCACCGCTGTGAAGGAAGGGGAAGCCACTTTAGGCAGTGGAGACAGTGGCCGTCTCTGCTCTCGCCACGTTTTGCCGTGTGTTGACAGCCGTCCTTTTACGTGGCAGCACAGGAGGGTACTACTGTCACCTTGGGACACTGCTACCGTGTCCTAAGTTGGTTCCGAGGGGAGGATTCTCTTAAACCTTACCATACTATCTGCCCACATCTGACATAAAAAAAATTTAAGCTAGAATATATGGAGTATTTTCTAGAATTTTATGAAATTGGAAAATGCAAAAATACATGATTGCTGTGTGTTGGGCAGCGATTGTTTGGAGCCCTCCAAGGCGACTTTGGTGAAATCGAAGGCCACTTATCTTGCTTGTAATAAGGTTCTATTCTTTGTAAATAAAACTTTATATATATATATATATATATATATATTCAGGTGCAGCGACGCTGCACTCCGGTGCAGCGTCGCTGAAATGGGCCCCGCATGATCATCAAATCATAATCTACTCCACCCATTGCATTTAGAATAATGTATTCTATTACCATACTAATTTTCATCCCAATCAGATACTTTAAAGTTGTTATTTACATTAAACTATTTTATTACGTTGGATTTGTACCATTTTCAGATGGGGCCCATATATATCTGATTGAGATAAAAATTGGTATGGTAGTAGAATACATTATTCTAAATACAATGGGTGGAGTAGATCATGATTTCATGATCATGTGGGGCCCATTTTTGGGCTACTGCACCGCTGTTCAGGTGCAGTAGCCCAAAAATGGGCCCCACATGATCATGAAATCATGATCTACTCCACCCATTGTATTTAGAATAATGTATTCTACTAACATACCAATTTTCATCTCAATCAGATACTTTAAAGTTGTTATTTACATCAAACTATTTTATTACGTTGGATTTGTACCATTTTCAGATGGGGCCCATATACATATCTGATTCGGATGAAAATTGGTATGGTAGTAGAATACATTATTCTAAATACAATGGGTGGAGTAGATCATGATTTCATGATCATGTGGGCCCCATTTTGGGGCCATTGTACCGCTGTTCCAGTGCAGCGTCACTGCACCGGAACAACTCTCATATATATATATATATATGAGGAATATTCAGGTGCAGCGGTGCTGCACCGGAAATTCCCGTGCAGCACTGTTGAAATGGGCCCCACGTGTGTGTGAAATCATAATCTACTTCACCAATTGTATTTAGAATAATGTATTCTATTACCATACCAATTTTCATCCCAATCAGATACTTTAAAGTTGTTATTTACATAAAACTATTTTATTATGTTGGATTTGTACACCGTATAAAGCATATAGCATGTTGATGCAACCCCTCACATGAAAATTAGCACAACCTGTAAAGTACTAAACATTACATATTCTAACCATTGACCTGACAAGCAACACTATTCACAATGACCTGTAAATCCATTTCAACAATTGACCTGACAAGCAACACCATTCACAATCTGCGATCTAAGCATGACTTGAATTCAAAGTATAAACATTTAAAAACATAAAGAAAGAAAGTTCCTTACTAACATATGTCCTCCAACATAAAAGTTATGAATACAAAAAGTATCAAGAAAGTAGGCTAATAATAAATCTTCTAATGTACCAAACTTAAAAACATGTAAGAAACAACATGGAGTGATCAAAACAAGTAATGCAGGTCCACAACTTTATGTTGTCACTTTCCTTCATTGTCATCTCTCTGCAACACATTCTCAACACTAACAAATCTCTTATCAATGCGATTGACATGCTTAAGGACTTGCTCCATTACTCTAGCAAGACGTGCTATATTCTCAGAATATGAAGCATCGACGCAGACATTGTCTGTAGTTGGTAGGTCCGCAAAGGAGGGTGACAATGGGAGTGACAATAACAGATGTGGGGGTGATGATAACAGATGTAGGGGTGGCAGTACCAGAAGCAGGTGTTGCCTCCACGGATGTAGGAGTGAAATCGACATCTACTGTGAGGGTAAAGTTTGTTGGAGTGACTCTGGGTGGGATCATGTATGAAGATATAAGCTGGGAGATGTGAGACTTGATTTCTCTCTTCATCTCCTCGATCTTTGCACTCAACATCTCCCCCAATCTACTTTCCAGGCCTGGTGGCATACGTTCCCTTGCAACCGATTCCTTTGGGGATGAATGAACACCAGCATGGTCATGTCGCTCTTCTTCATCATCATTGATGTCTTGCTCTGGTGGTGTTGTCGCCTGCTCACTAGTACTCGGCACCTCTGTCTGTCTGCGCAACTGTGCCTCCTTTGGTGCAATAGGAAGCCACTCATTTGTCTCCATGTTAAGCGCATATCTCAACCTCCCCATCAAACCGCCATCAATTTTGTCTGATATGTTATACTTTGTCACATCCTCTCCAGATAAATCCACTCCAAAATGCTTTAAAATTCTAGTTATAGCCATCCCATACGGCAAAGCTCCATTCTTCCGATTTCGACACTTTAGTATGTGGTCGAAAATCTCTACGGGGGCAGCGAGTTGCATCTCCTTTTCATGTGCGCATAAGATGTAGGCATCATGGATTGACACTTCGGATACAGATCCAGCTCTCGGGAAGATGTTGTTCACAGTCACGTAGTGCAACAATTTCATATTCAGAGTGAGCAACTCTCGACTAGTTAACCTGACTGCCTCCTTTCCTTTCTCTTTGTCTCCGCTTAACATGGTAAATGACTCCTCCTTAGTGATCTGCGGGGGATCGTCACCTGTCCAAAGAGGTATGTCGAATACATCCTTCAGCATTTGATCATTCATCGGTATCTGCACTCCCTTGACATATGTAATGACTTCTTTATTCATGTTACAGTAGAACATCCTTACCAGATCAGGATAAATATCCTCCTCAAGTATCACAAATTCGAATAATCCACAATCCATAAGCCACTTTGAGAATGGAAAATCGCTGAAGTCATCAATGCGGAGTGGACGACCCTTTATTACTGGTCTTGATTGAAACTTTTCCTCATATATCAACGATGTCCTCAGGTCCTGAAAGTATAATGTCTTCTCACTACTACCTTCCTCATGAACTTGAGCTTTTTGTTTCTTTTTGGGCTGATTTATACCTGACGGTCCTACTTCTCGACGTTTAGGAACTTCAGGAACTCCATGCTCCCTACTGTTTTCGTCATGAACTTGGGTTTTCTGTTTCTGTTCAGGCTGATTAGAGCATGACGATCCTCCTTATCGACGTTTAGCAACTGCATTCTTTTCTGGCCTGTCATTGCTTCGTGTCCTCACCATATTCTATTCTCTTCACCTTCATCCTGAAAATTAGAAAACAAATCAATAAAGGATCATTAAAAACTTGTGATGCATTATTTATTATTTCTTCCCATTTCACATTAGCATGCTAAATTGTTAATCAATCAAACAATGTTCAACGCAAAATCACATCGCCTGAAACAATCCATAGTCAACAATCATATTTCAATGTCATCATGTAATTCTTGAATTTATCCATACAATAAAACTGATAAGAAAGTGATCTAAAGAGAATGAATGTACTTCATGTGATTCGGTTCATGCTGAGTAGACAATAAGCATGTTGAGTAGCCAATACGCACAAAATAATGGTGCAAATGGTTACCAAAATATATACAAATGAAACAAATTCTTGCTTGATTATAAAATAAGTCGGATCCGTAGTTGAAGGCACCCAATTAGCATGCTGACTCAACATATAGCATATATCAAATATGGCATGAAGGACTGGTTTTGAGTTCATTGAGGTATTTGTGAAAACAATAAACATGACACTGGCTACACAGCAGTCACTAGCGCAAAAGCGGTGGAGAACTTGAAAACCCTTGTCACTCAACACAGCATGCTGACTCAACATATAGCATACCTCAAATATGACATGAAGGATTAAGTATGAAGTTCCTTGACAAATTTGTGAATACACTAAACATGACACAGGCTATGGATTCATTTAAGCAGTAACATGCTATTGATGAGGTTATGATAGAAATTCAGCATGCTCATAGTAGCACATAGCATGCTTAGCAACTATCATTTCCTTAATTGTAAAAATATTGATAGGTTTTCCAAATATTCAAAAACTTAATGATATCATTATTTAGCACTAAAATTGTCAGCAAACAAAATTGTGGCACTGGCTATGAATTCATTTAGGCAGTAACATGCTATTGATGAGGTTATGATAGAAATTCAGCATTCTCATAGTAGCACATAGCATGCTCAGCAACTATCATTTTCAAAATTGTAAAAATATTGATAGGTTTTTCAAAGATTCAAAAACTTAATGATATCATTATTTAGCACTAAAATTGTCAGCAAACAAAATTGTGGCACTGGCTATGAATTCATTTAGGCAGTAGCATGCTATTGATGAGGTTATGATAGAAATTCAGCATGCTCATAGTAGCACATAGCATGCTCAGTAACTATCATTTCCTAAATTGTAAAAATATTGATAAGTTTTCCAAAGATTCAAAAACTTAATGATATCATTATTTAGCATTAAAATTGTCAGCAAACAAAATTGTGGCACTGGCTATGAATTCATTTAGGCAGTAACATGCTATTGATGAGGTTATGATAGAAATTCAGCATGCTCATAGTAGCACATAGCATGCTCAGCAACTATCATTTCCTTAATTGTAAAAATATTGATAGATTTTCCAAAGATTTAAAAACTTAATGATATCATTATATAACATTAAAATTGTCAGCAAACAAAATTGTGGCACTGGCTATGAATTCATTTAGGCAGTAACATGCTATTGATGTGGTTATGATAGAAATTCAGCATGTTCATAGTAGCACATAGCATGCTCAGTAACTATCATTTTCTAAATTGTAAAAATATTGATAGGTTTTTCAAAGATTCAAAAACTTAATGATATCATTATTTAGCACTAAAATTGTCAATAAACAAAATTGTGACACTGGCTATGAATTCATTTAGGCAGTAACTGTTGGAAACGTGGAAAATAAGCCAAGTCTATGTTTTGATGATTAACAAATCAATTTGAGTAAGTTTTGATTACTAACATGTTTGTGGAAATGATTAAAGGTTATAAAAATGAAGAATATGAAGCATGACAAGTCAAGTCGATTTCCAGGTTGACTCAGGCATCGATTTAGGCCAAGTCGATCCCCAAGTCGACTCTAGTAGCGACTTGGAGGCGTCGCTTTTCGTCCAGAGTTGAAATCGGGGACGAGAGCTGCCGAAGTCGCATCCCAAGTCGACTCCGCTTGCGACTTGAGGTGAAGTCGCAGACCAAGTCGACTCCAGTAGCGACTTGGAGGCGTCGCTTTTCGTCCAGAGTTGAAATCGGGGACAAGAGCTGCCGAAGTCGCATCCCAAGTTGACTCCGCATGCGACTTGGGTGAAGTCGCAGACCAAGTTGACTCCAGCATCGACTTCAATCGGATAGGGCAAAAATTTCAGAAGTTAAGTCGAGGAATAAGTTGACTTCAAGATAGACTTGAGTAAAGTTGAAGACAAAATCGACTTAGATATTCGACTTGGAACATATGAAGACTAATCCAAGTCCAAAGCAAGCAAGATGCATGAATTCAATCATTCTAATCAAAATATATACATTGGACTTGTTCATGCATACAAAGATTCAAGATTTCAAGGATTTAAAGTTTGCAAGTCACGGAGCTAAAAGGACATCAAGCTAAAATGATTATACTGAGTTGCAAAAGATATAATCAAAGAAAGAACAACCAAACATAAAGAAATTCAAGCAAGCAAAGCATTCCAAGGATTTCAAGTTCAACTAGCAAGCTGAAGAAATGAAGTCGCACCTGTAGTCGATTTCACCTGTGACTTGGGTCAAGTTGAGGACAAAGTCGACCCAAATTGGAACTTGAAGAAGTTGCGGAGAGCCGAAGTCGCACCCGAAGTCGACTCCATCTGCGACTTGGGCGAAGTCGCACCCGAAGTCGACTCCACCTACGACTTGGGTTGCAACGGTCAGAAAATTTCCAAACGTTGGCGCATTAAATGCGCGATACCTACTTCCAAACGTTCGGATTCCCTCGCAAATTATATAAGGCATTCAATATGAACGAGGAGGGGAGCTGAGAAATCATTGAATGAGCATAACTCCCATCTTCAAGAGCATTAAGTGATCAAGCCATCATATAGAAGAAGAACTTTGCTTTCAAACTGCCAAGAGCTGCATGCTAAATCATTAAGTCTATGCTATAAGTTCTTATCTGCGCCAAATCTGCCTCTACACAACAGTAACGTGTAGAAACTTTCTTTTACTTTTACTTGTTGTATTGAACTTGATTTAGTTTGGGTAACTAAGATCAAGTGTAAGCAAAATAGTGTGGGATTGGAGTGGAACTCGTCACCTACTTATGCTGTGAATTGTTGATGCCCCCTAGAGCTGGAATCTAGAAGAGAGCAGTGGCTCTAGTTGTATTTGTGAAATACATAGTGGAACCCAAGTCACAAGAGGTGTGAGCTTGAAAGAGTAGAGTAGGGAAGGTAGCCCGAACCACTATAAAATCTTGTTTGTTGATATTTATTTCTGCTCTCTGCACTATATTTCTTTCCATTTGTTTCTTCATAAAAAAAGGACTAGATTAATCCGGGGTAAAGTTTCTGTTTAAGTTGAAAATTTTAAATACCCAATTCACCCCTCCCCTCTTGGGTAATTGCCATTAACTCGGGACCAACAGTAACATGCTATTGATGAGGTTATGATAGAAATTCAGCATGCTCATAGTAGCACATAGCATGCTCAGCAACTATCATTTTCTTAATTGTAAAAATATTGATAGGTTTTTCAAAGATTCAAAAACTTAATGATATCATTATTTAGCACTAAAATTGTCAGCAAACAAAATTGTGGCACTGACTATGAATTCATTTAGGCAGTAACATGCTATTGATGAGGTTATGATAGAAATTCAGCATGCTCATAGTAGCACATAGCATGCTCAGCAACTATCATTTCCTAAATTGTAAAAATATTGATAGATTTTTCAAAGATTAAAAAACTTAATGATATCATTATTTAGCACTAAAATTGTCAGCAAACAAAATTGTGGCACTGGCTATGAATTCATTTAGGCACTAACATGCTATTGATGAGGTTATGATAGAAATTAGTGAGCTATCTTTGTAAATGGAATTCTTATCAAAAGATTCAAAAGGATAAATGAGATTAAGCTAGAATTAGTGAGCTGTTTTTGGAAATTTACTTAAATTTCCAAGCTCTACATGCTTATTTATGTCTCCAATCCAATCATCTCTATGTTAATCTGCAGTATATTACAGATTAGCATCTAAACTAATTTGAACTCTACTATAGTGTAATTCCACATTAATTTCAGCTTTAAATTACTAATGTGCACTCTAATAGAGCAGAATTTGAAATAACAGTTGCATATTTGCATGATTTGATGATTTACAGTATGTCAAATCGGGATTTCGAATAGTAAACAATGAGGTCCTTACCACCGATAGCCTTCTCCTTCCTTTGCTCCAGCGACTTCTCTTCCCGTATTCCTCTTCTCTGGTGACTGGCTGGCAGCGTTTGTGCCGACCACAAGCTACAGGGGCAGCGTTGGTCCTTGCAAGGGGGCACCATTCTTCCTTCCTCTCCTTTCCGATAGTTGTTCTCTCAACCTCTCCGTCGAAGTTTTCCAAATGCCCTTGCCAAACCCTCACTGTTCCCTCTCCCCTTCCCTCCCGTTTCACTTGTCGTTCCTAGCAATGGCGACTTCGGCAGCGTTGGAAGGATCCAACAGCGTTCGTGCGATTCCCGCCGCGAATCTCCCTTCCTCTCTTTTGTCGCCATTCTCTCCCTCCTTTGTCTCCGGACTACTGCGCCGTTCACTCTCCCTCGAATCCAGCCGAATCTAGCACAGGCGCACGTCTCGAGCACGTCTTCTCCTGCATTGAAAACCGCTCGGTCTCGAAAACAGCAGCTGCAGCTGCCTCCCTACCATACATGCATACTCAGCACGCTACATACCTGCGGCCTACTCGCGGGAGGATGAGAACGGCCAGGATTTGATGTGCCAACTCCAACGGGCTGGATTAAACAGGCAGCGCGCTTGCACGGGAATTCGGGTGCAGCGTTCTGCACCTGAATATATCCTTATATATACATCAAATTTGATTTAAAAGTAAACAGATTTATGTGCATTGTCAAATGACTTTAATTTTATGGTATATTATATTGGGACGTGACACAGTGTACCCTAGTTGCACTTAGGTGCAAAAGCTCATTTTTCAAAAAATTTTAAATTTTTTTTATATAACTATTAATTTGGATTATTTAACATATATAACAATTTTTTACCATTTTTAGATACTTATTTATTTTGGTCTTTTAAAATTAGTGACATTTTTGTAATTTACGAATTACGAAAATGCCATCGATTTTAAAAAATAAAAAAAAATATCTAAAAATCTCGAAAAATAGTAAAAATTGATACACATGTTACATACACCTAGACTAACAATTGTATAAATTTTTTTTCAAAAAAATAAAAATAAATGGGTGAAATGCACTTGGGTGCACTGAAGCTGAATGCACCCGGGAGCATTCGATCACCCCGTATTATATATATATATATATATATTTTGATTGTTTCAGTTCGATACATTAAAATGTTCTTAAAATAACCTTAGTAGGATCTAACCCCGATGTTTCCACTTTAATTTATGTGAAAAATGGGTATTAATTGTCTTGTATTTTCCCAATGAGTTTTGCTTTTAATAATTCTGGCGGTGAATAAATAAGAGTTGACATTAGTTTTTTATAGGTACTTATGTGTGGGGGTGCAACTTGGATAGGGTATCAATTAGTACCCACCGATCCGATCCTAAATTGGGTAAGATAGGGCCGAAATTTTACTTATAGGTACAGGTAGTGAAGAAATTATTATTCAACTTCTTAGATAGGATAAGGATAGGGTAGACATGCTGTGTATTCAGAACTAACCTAGATGAGTACCCGCATAAGTACCTTGATATGTAAATAACTATAAATATGTTTATATAAATTAATGTATAATAGTTTCTATTCACCCTTTAACAAATAAATTATTGTTGGTTTGATTTCCTTATTTATTTCTTATAAATTGTATAGGATTTCTATTTGCAGTGACAAATGATCATAACAAGATGAGAATGATGATATCAATGTGATTATTAATATTATGGATAATGAGGCTACAAATACTGTGGAAATAGATGTAAAAGAAATAAAATGAAACAAATTATAAATTTTAAAGTCTAAAATGTAAATCAATATTCCTTTATATTATTTAAAATAACTTAAGAAATATTTTTCACATGTCGTCATTAATTATTGTAGGAATTGATCTGTAAATGGAACTAGAACTGATCCTGTGGGTAATGTGTAGAGTAATGTATAATAGGAACTGACTCTATAAGTTGGTAGGGTAGGATAGAGTTTTTGAAAATAAAGTTGAGCAGGGTAGACTATTATCCAAACCTAATTGACCCAAGATGCAACCCTACTATGCAAGGACTAAATCCTATTTAGTCCTTGGAGAGGAGTTTAGAGAGAGACTGATGAATCATCTTGTAATTCATAGGGTGTTTGACAGGGTGATTGGGATGTGCATAAGATGTCTAAAGAAGGAATATGAATAATTAAAAAATAGAATGAATATGAATAATTTAGTATATTTTTTAACCTATTTATCATATTGAATTAATATTTTTTTATTTGAGGGGTTTTTCAGGTAATTTTATATACTATGGGTGTGTTTGTTAGACAAAAACTTTTCAATTAAAGATTTTTTTACTCTCCACAATTACTTTATTTTTAAATTATTCTTCAGATGTTCATATATAAACTTTACTTTCAATCATTTATACACAATTATCTATGCAACTAATCTATCGATTTAATTAACTTTATTTTCTTAACTCATCATTATTACCCATATTATCTCACATCATTTTTTTCCATTTGAAAAAATTTTATATTAAAAATTTTTCATTCAAAAGTTTTATCACTTCCCAACCACACCTTTTGTGTATAATCTTTTCTCCATCGGTTACTATGTATATGATCTTATGATTGTTTATTTGATTTTTATTGACTACTGGTTCCGAAATAAGTGTTTTTAGAGCCAATTACGTTTACAAACAGTGGGAAATGCATCACTGCCCTTCATGTTTTGCACAGATGTAGGATGGCGCATCAGTCAATCGCATCGCTGTGGGATGGTGCATCGGTGTGTTTATTCTCTAAGGAAGCTACTAAGTAAGATGTATATGATCACCATATCACCATATATATGCAATTATGCATTGCAATATCACTACAACCAAAATAATTTTACTTTTGGCAGCAAAGTTCGTTGCCATTGGTGTTGCCAATTAACAGTGTCAACCCTACCATTGGGCAATGAAATAAACTACTAGCAACGACAATGACAATAAAATTGTTGCCAAAAATAAAGTTTAGTGTAGCATATAAGTTCAATCTTTGAATAAATAAGCACACAATCACTCTCAACTTACGATCGAACAGAAGTAAGCAGGACACTTGAAATATACTAGTGGTGATTCACATTAACAGTCATTATGTGCCGTTCCTAAATATTCTAGAACAAACAGTTATATTTCGGTTGCTAGAATTTTTTAAAGAAAAAACTTGGGTGAAAGAACTTGGTAGCCAATGAGATTTAGGATAAGTTTTATCACAAAAAAATGGGTGGCAACACTACAAAAAAATTAATTTTTGGCCATTAAAATGTTCTTGCTAAAGGTTAAAACTTAGTTGCTAAAGAAAAACTTGGTTGCTAATAATTTGTGGCTTATGTCAGATAGCAACCACTACAAAAAATTTGGTTGTCGTGATTTTTGTATTTGCTCAATTAAATTTTAATTGGTTTCCAAAACATCACCATATGGAAGGAAATTGTTCTATAAAAGCATCACTATAAGTAAAGAAATTTTATCTTACCAAACAAGAGAATTTTCATAAGTAAGGAAAATTTTCCTTGCAAAAGAATTTTCCTTGCTAATAGCATTTTTTGCTGCTAATAAGAGGTTGCCAAAAGCGTATTTTTTTGTAGTGCTGCAATGGCTTTAGCGATTAAATTTTTATATAGTGGCAACTTTTTACTTTAGTAACCCAACGCTTTGTTGCTAATAGATATTAGACAAAAATGCTAATGTAACCAATTATTTCATCACAAAAAGAAAAACCAACACTCTTGTTTCTGCACCAACCACGCAGAGCGGCTCCATGTAAGGTGCTGGTGGCTGTTGTGCATGGGATCAAATCCCACTGGGTGAGATTTTCAATCTAGTTGTAGATTGGGAGTAGTGATTTTACCTATTGATAATTAGAAGCTTGTAATCTTTCTTGTTAATATTTGAGAGCTTGTGGTCTCATTTTAAAAAATTTATAACAATTATCTTAGAGTTTGATGGTAATATGAGTTGAGATGTGTTGAAAATATATACCAATAAAAAAAAACTCTTGTTTTTACTACTTTGGAGTTAACAAGGAGTTTTGTAACAAAATTCTACTTCCTTGCTAATAATAAATAAACTTATGCATTTTGGCAACCATTGGTTTTTGAAAAAATTATGACTATAAATCTTACAATATAGCTTTAGTAATAAATATTTATAGATAAGAGTTTTTATTGCTATGACTTCATTGAAAAAGCTTCCAATAAATAAATTTTTTTTTGGATATATTTTCAATTATAGACAAACATAGTTGGTGTATTTGCGAATCACTCAAAACTTTTATTGTAAAAGAAAACAAAATTTAACAACTAGCAACAAAATTTTTTTAATGAAAATTTAACTTTTAACGACAAACATGCTTTATTATAAGAAATATCAGTTTAAAGTTAGCTATATGTATATAGAATTTATTTCATACACCTTCACTCAACTAAAATTTAGCAATTATTTTGTTATATATATATATATACACACGTGCTTTGCTTTTATATTATCAGGATATATAGAAGTGGGTCCATGTAATTAGGTTACATAGAAGTAGTTTTATGTAACTTTTTTTTAATATCTTAATATTTGATGAAATATCTACTTCGTTCATCATATTTAACATTATTTTATTTATTTACGAGACTAAATTTCATCAAAATCAAATATGTGCATGAGCCATATTTGCTAAAATAGATATATTATAAAAATTATAAAAGTGTTTAAATACATTTATATATGTATTATAATGAAGTAATATTTTATAGAATCAGTTGTTTACATAGTAATGACGTTCTAGATGATTTATATATTGAAAATACACCTTTAAAATTGACATTTAGTATTAGATCATTTTATTAAGTTTATTTTACTGATTTATAGATGAGATTATGCTATCAATCCTAGAGAAATAAAAGAGTTTGCAATATAATATAAATAATGTTAATATAATAGATGAAGTAAATTTTATATCAAGCATAACGACATTAAAATGGAAAGATGTCACGTAGAAAAGAAATTTCATAAAAAGCAAAGCCCAAGATTGCAACATATATTTAAATCATTATTTACCTTATTTATAAAATTTTAAATTTTATTGTTATATTTATAACTTGTCTGAAAGTACAAATTTTCTATCTTCTTCGATAGATTTTTTTTTACCTCAAATAGTAGGAGACCACACTCCTAATACAAATGAGAGACATAAGCTCTCACAATAAATGGAAGAAAAATGCTCCCCTCATAATAAATGGAAGACAAATGCTCCCCTCCCGTTCGAACCCAAGTTGATTGGCATAAAGGCCAGGATGTCACCTAGTTGGGCTACATTATTTATAAAATTTAATCTAATAGGCCTTTCAAAAAATATAAAAATCATATTTTAGGAAACTATATTGATTTCATTGAAAATTTATCAATAAAATGGAAAATTAAAAGTAAAAATAAATAAAAAGAATACATAATAATAAAAATAAACACACATTTCTAATTGAAATACATGAAAATAGTTGTTAATAATATAAGATAAGTGTATTAATGAATTATTAAAAGTCTATCAGGATTTTCTAAATCAACTCCAATCATGTTAAGTGTTTATTTCAAAATTTAAGCATATTACCGGCCGCATGGGATCTCCCACGCATCCGGCCGTGGGACCATTTTTTATTTATTTGATAAACATGTAAAGTTAGTTGCGCTTAATCTATAAATTAAGTTTATCATTTTTTAATATTTTTAGATATTTTTTATTTTTAAACACAATGGTATTTTCATAATTTTCTGCACAAATATGTAAGTGCCACTATGTTTAAAAAGGGTTCGATGGCAGAATGCATGAGAGTCCTGTGCAGCCAACTGCATGAGGTTACGCCTCTATAAGTATTATGTCTTATTCTTGAAATAAAAGTGTGTAGTTAAAAGGTAAAAAAAATACCACTTAATATTTATCTCTATGTACTTAGAAACAAATTTTAATAAAAAAGATCTTGGAAAAATTTCTAAAAATCTAAATTCTTTATTTTATATGGAGCACAAGAATGATTTCATGTTACAATACAAGAAAGCTAACATTTTGCAATATACTTTTAGTGATACTTAACATTTTAGTTGCAAAAGATACTATTTATTAGCATAAATAATTATTGTCACTGAAGATTAGCTTTTAGTGATGATAATATAATATATGTTGCAACAAATAGCCTTTTAGTGACAAAACTTGTTATTAAAGGTACGTTTAGGAAGTGATAAAACTTTCGGATGAGAAGTTTTTATTTAAAAGTTTTTGAATCTGAAGAAAATAATATGACATTCTGGAGATAATAATGAGAAATAAAGAGAATAAAATTAAAATAAATAGGTTAGTCTTATGAATAGTTGTATAGAAAAGATTGAAAAGCAAGGTAGTTTCATAGGAAGATGTGAAGAAGTAATTAAAAATATGATATTTGTAAGGAGTAAGTTTCGGTTTGAAAAATTTTTAGTATAGCCAAATTGAGCTGCAATTGTATGCACCTGGGTGCATTGAGCTTCCACCCAATTTTTTTAAATTTTTTTTATAACTGTTAATGTAAGTGTATCTAACATGTGTATAAATTTTCATCTTTATTTGGAAGTTTTTAGATATTTTTTTGGATTTTTAAAGATTAGTGGCATTTTAGTAATTTTAAATTTCTAAAAATGCCATTGATTTTTAAAAATCCAAAAAACTCTAAAAATGGTAAAAATTGATAAACATATTAAATACATATATATTAACAATTTCATGAAAAATTTTTCAAGAAAAGTTTTTCAAAAGAAATTTAAAAAAGGGTAAAATGCACCCAAGTGCATTTAGTCTTAATGCATCTAGTGCATTAAACTGGGCTCCGGCCAAATTTACCCTAAAAGCATAATTTTTAGCAACTACTACAAAGATTGTCGTTAAAGCCTTTTGTGATTGATTGATAATAATTTTGCTTTGGATTCATTTTCCTATAGTGTTATAAATATGATGTATGATTTTACTTTTTTCTCTTATTCAAGATAACATTTTATGCTAAATAAGAATTAGAAAACTTGTGATATCATTGTTGTTTTATCTTTTTTACTATACCAATCCAAAATAATTTTATTTGTGATATTATTGTTAATGAAATCAAGATAGCAAACATTGATATAAAGGCAAGAAATAGTTGCTTTTGCAACCAAAAATATAACATAATTAATTGCATATAAGTTGCACATGCAACAAATGTTGGTGTGTTGCGTATATGCATTATATGTAACAAATAGTTGCTACTTGTGATGTTATATGCAATGAACAAATTTTTTGTTGCCATTGTAAGATGTGAAAAAAGTTCACCCATGTAATGTATCTTGTAATATGATTTGACATTTTAACTATTTAATTGCCCATTTAGATCCATTATTAACTTAACATTTCAATCAATTTTTGCATTTTTCTATAAAATTATCATATGTATTTTATCTTTATTCTTAATAATTATCCAATCATATCACATTACTTTCTTTTATTTTAAAATTTTCCATTCCATTTTGCATTGAGGAAAAAATAAGGGAAATTTATATAGAAGATTTTTGAAAAGTGAGAAAATAAAATGACAGATAGTATGGAAACTTGTAACGAGGCTTTTCTCTCGGAAGAAATCAATTGATCTAATGAATTCGGCAAGTTCTGGCAAGACTTTTAACACATCATTTCTTCTTCATTAAAATATTTTTCATCATTATTCAATTCCATTTGTTAAAGAAAGGAGATAAAAACGGTTAGGACTTATAATGATGATCTAGGCCACAAATTAAATGAAGTTAAAATGGATAGGAGATGATGATTAAGAATATAAATAATAATAGAAACATATCTATCATGGTAAGAGCTGTTCAGTTAGTGGAATTTGGGATCCAAAAGGAATGGAAATTTGAAAAAAACATGATTGTTATATATAGTAGGCATATATCAAATTATATATACAAAATAGGAAATATATGTAATAATGAGAAAAATCTGGTTGCTATATATATTGGGAATGGAGACAATTCAAAATTTTTAAAAAATAAAACCCAATCCAAAGCAGCTAAATATAATTAAGCCGTAAACGTATGTATATCAAATAATACATAATTAGAAAGTTCATTTTTATGGAAATGAAAATTACGATTCCCTTATCATTAATGTTTCAATCTTATGGTAATTTATCCTTTTCCATTTATTTACTTTTCTACATTTCTTCAGTTTTTCACTAGCTTTTATATTTCCTTATTTATTTGATATATGTTTTGGCTTTTACCCTTTGAAATTGGACAATCATGGTGATTCTTTCTTAATATATAGCTGGATATGTACCAAAAGGCATTTATTTCTTAGTAGTTTATAAAAAAACATATACATTCAAGAAAAAATATCTTGTACAACTGGACAATCTGTTGTGTATAATCAAAAATTTATCGCATCTAGTTATAAGGACCAAAATTTTTGCTATTATGTAGGTTGATGGAGTATACTTAAATGCAACAAATCAATGTATATGTAACCAAAACATGCTATGGACTAGCTACACATGGTATTATGCAGCAAGCATAAAAAATTATATGCATGTCTGCTGCTTATAATATTATATACGGTAATTTATTTATTTATTGGTTGCATAAAAATTATAAACGTTTTTTTATTGCAGTGAGAAGCTAACAGTTCTTAGTTACAGAAGAAAAAATGACCTTCCAATTAGTGAATGTCGATGACACAAGATTTGATTTTCGAGAAATGCTTAACCTTTGAGATGAAATATCTGAAAACATTAGAGCATGCACATCTCTTTAACTGCACAAAAATTATTATGCATCTTTCTCCGGAATATGATCATGTTTGGATCTTGGAGAAGCAAACGAATTTCATAACAGTCCTGGAATGTCAATGATGCAATTGTGAGTAATTAAAATAAATCTCTTAATATAAAGAAAAGTCCAGAAATTACATCCGCACTAGTCTGTATTAATTCTGATGTGAGAATTATCAATTTTCCATATGCCAACACCCCACTTGCATTGAAAGCCATTTGTGTGTTAGTGCATTACAGTGCAGCTATTTATTAATTTTCAGGAGAGAGAAGGCTAGACTCTTATTGCTGAAAAGCTCCAAAGACAGCAAAATATCAAAAATGAGAATATTATAATAAATGAAGGGACTGTGTTAGAATGAGCTTGTGTGTACTGGGGAAGAGAGATAATATTCCTTAGCTCTCATTCCGAGGGGAATGTCTTCTGTGGGCCTAGACCTCTGTTAAATAAGGAAATGGCAGGAATGGTGGCATTGCCAGTCTCATAAAGAGAAAGGTGAGTTGGAAGCAATCATAGATGGAAATGGAATGGATTCATTTGTGGATTTATAAATCATTAAATAGGCTTTTGGTTGAGGATTTTGAACACCCACTGCTATGTTTCTTTTGTATTGTTTCTCAAATATATGAAACGGAAAAAAGAAGGAATAAATTTTTTTCTTAAAAAAAGGATGTGTACTTCAATAATCATAGTGCTGGGTTTTACATCCACCTAAAGGTGGACTAGCGTAATGCATGTGAAGAAGTGGATGTTGGACATATATTCATACCTAGTAAAATTCTCTCTTCAGCTTCATTGAGATGGTTTCTTGGCCGGAAAGAATCCTCTTGATGGTCATCATGATGCCTGTTCCTTAATTAAAGAACAAGAAGGAAGAAGAAAGGAAATAAAGGAAATAAAGACCATTTAGATCTCTCAATATTACGTCCCATCACCAAAAAGAATGCCAAGCAGCCCCCACTCAATAAGTTGTAAAAAATCAAGTACAACATTCACAAGCTTTTGCTAAAGAAACGGGATTTTATTTCCACAATCCTACCGGAAAACATTTAACATTTAGGTGCCTTTTGTCTTGCTGCTTATGGAGATGAAAATCCGTGGATGTTGTGCCATGGTGCAGGCCTTGAGTTGGGCATCTTCGGCATGCCTACCCTTGCAGAATTCCCAGATACTTCCGCACAATCTAAGTCCAAGTCTTTTTCTCGACACCCTTTTGAAGCCAACCTAAAAGAAGCTTCAAACTCCCACAATATGACAGAAAAACAGAAGGCAGCAAGGAAAAAAGGAAAAAAAAAGAAAATTCCATGTATCCTATTTGTTAGTACTAGACAAGTCCAAACAAGTCACCCCACCAATTGAAAAAGATAAAAAAAGGATTAAAAGAAAATAAAGCTGGAAAAGAGAGAGGAAAAAAGGAAAGTAGCTATATGTTCTTCTTCTACCAAGATCCACCTCCTAACATTCCACTCCAATAGCCAGATGAATCTCCATGCCCTCTATTCTGATCAAAATCGGTGCCTGAAACAGGTTTTAAATCTTCAAATGGAAATAGTAGCCGGCTACCACCTTCTTGCACGCCTTGGATGCTTCCATATCCTCCATCGTTCAAACTAAGCCCATCTAAGGGGAAGCTTAGGCCTGGATGTCTTAGATCATGCAAAGCAAACCCTGGTGGGTAGACCGCGTTCGGATCTGGTGGGATCGGTATGAGAGAGCTCAGTCCCCTTGACGACATACCACTCCTCAGCAGCTCAAGAACGGAGAAAGTGGTAGAAGGAGAGGAAGAAGGCTTGATGTGACTATTCTCATCGCTGGCTAGTTCAATAAATTCAGGCATCCTGTGAAAATCTGGGTTGGGTTGGAATGCAATGTTTAGATCCTGCCCTTCTTGGATCTTGGGGTTTTGGGAAGCAGACTGTAAGGAATTTGGGGGGTTGAGATCACACAATTTCTTGGAAGAAACTGCTGCTGCAACAGATGGTGCTGCTCTTTTGTTCTTCCTTGAGCCTCCACCAACAGGCACATTCCTGAGGGATCCTCCTTCAGTCCAATACCTTCTGCACGTCTTGCAGAAGTACCTTGGCTGTGTGAGGCTGTAGTTGTTGTAGTAACAGAACTTAGTGTTGGTGGAATTGCACCTTGGACAGTTGAGGGCCTGCTCTTTTTGTGGTCTTGCTCTCTTCTCAGGTAATGGTCTTGAGCATGCTGTCGGCACCAATTCCTCCATGGGCTTCACCAGTCCAATTCCCTGAAACCCAATTCCCAAAAAGACAAACCAAAGAAAAGAAAAATACCTTTAATTTGGGTGGATAAAACATGACTACCCAAATCCAAAGATTGAAAACTGGGACATATGTTAAGTAATTCAGTCAGGTCTCGTATATATATAAAGAACAAAACATCAAGCACAATTCAGACTCTTCCTTTCCCATATCCCCAAGGAAAAAGAAAGAAAAAAGTAAAGTGCTTTTGAGATTAAAAGGAATTCAATGATAATACAACAAAGAAAAGGTGAATACTGCTTTACGTTGATGATCTAAAGAGACCCACAACAAAAGAAAACCTCAAATCCTTCATCAAAAGGGAAAGAGAAAACCAATGAGAAATCATTCAAAGGAAAAAGCTTGGCAATTATAAATGGCCAAAGAAATTTACAGGTGACAAGAGAAAAAGGAAAGAGAGAAAAATAAAGGCATCTGGACTCTGGAGAGGAAATGAAGCGAAATGGAGAATGGTGTGTCAGTTACCTGCGGTGGCCATTGAGCAGTATCCATGCAAGTTGGTGGAGTTCTTGAGCTGAGATATGGATCTTTGGTTAGAGCTCTTCCTTGTATAGCAAGGAATGTTGTCGAGTGGGCTTTTGAAGGGAAAGATTTTATGTCTTTGGCGTATCATATCCTTGCAAGAGAAGGAGAGAGAGGCGTGCCTTCCCATTTAATAAAATAATGCGAGAAGGCGATTTTCATTCCAGGCGGGGCTTTTTTTTCATTATTTTAATGTGAAAAATGCTCACATATATCCAAGTATTGCTTGGACGGTAAATTGGTATCTATCAATTACAAACTATGTATCGGTCATGCGGGCATGTGGCCGGACATCTGGCCAACGCTTCAACAAAAGGGCCTTTTAACCATGCTCAAAAGCTTCTCTACGGTATATGAGAAAAAATTGTGGGTAAAAATGTTGAAAAAGTTTCAGAATGATGTGATGTCATATGGCCGGGGAATGCATAATAATAGAGAGAATAAAAAAAATAGATATGATAAATGTATAAGACAATTATAAAAATGATTGAAAATAAAGTTAATAATAAAAAGTAAGATAGTTAGATAGTTAAAAATGTTAAATGATATTAAAAGATATGCAAAAATGAGTAAAAATTTTTCTAGATGCCAAATCTGCTTAATTAGTTTGTAAGACTTAAGCACCATTTGGTAACAACAGAGGAGGTAAGCTATTATCTTCATGCTTTTAAAAAATAATTTGACCTCTTAATTACTTAACTTTTATACTTTTTTTTTTTCATTTTACCTTGCATCCAATCATTTTCTTCTACACCGATTACATTTTTCCTACTTTACCATTATTATACTACGTTACTCTCAAAATTTTCAAAATTACTTTCTTTTTATCAACTTCTCCACTCCTTCACTATTCGTGTTATCAAACAGCACATTAGTGACAATTTAAGTACAACTTTTAGGTTTTCATCAAAAAAAAAAAAAAAAGTACAACTTTTAGGGATAAGTCATGTCTCCATTAACCTAAAGCCAGCTAAAAGCCAGCTTTTAGCAACGATAATATTTGACATTATAAGAATTTAAAATTAACAAAAAATTAAGGGGTGTATTTGGAAAGTGGTAAAACTTTTGAATAAAAATTTTTGGTGTAAAAACTTTTGAAATACAAAAATTGATGTGATATGATAAGATTAATGATGATGAGTAGAGATAATGAAGTTAAAAATAGATGAATTAGTTAATGGGTAATTGCATAGAAATGATTGAAAAGTAGGCTAGTTGTATATGAATATATGAAAAAATAATTAAAAAATAGGATATTTGTGAAGACTAAAAAGCTTTACATTTAAAAATTTTAATTTGAAATTTTTTATAGATAAACAAACAGCCCCTTAATTTATTTTCAAAAGTTGATAATTAGCAAAGAAGTCTTACTTCCTGGTTAATGATGAGTATATTACTAAATTTTATCCTTTGTTACTGTAAGTTCATTGTAAAATAGTTATAGCTAAGAAAAAATTCCTTTTGTTACGAACGAAACAAAAAAAGTTTTCACGATAAGATATCATATGTAGTTGCATTGTTTATTCTCAATAGATTAAAAACATTTTGGAGAAGATTATCATGAGCGCAATTTTGGAGTCTTTTTTAAAGAAAATTTTACAATAAAACATAATTACTGCAAGAAAATGAACATTTTGCAAGATGTGAAAAAGTTTTCCGTTAGCAAGGAAATAAGAGCTAGGAGGAAATTTTAGGCATTTGAAAAATTTTCACCGTCTATGCCTGACATTTTGTTTTAATGAATAGAAATCGAAATGTGAGCAGGTTAAACAATTCAATCTCTTGGTGTTTGGAAATAAGAATATATTAGTGTGTTTGGCAATTGACAAAAAATGTCAAGTTAAAAATTTTCAATTTTTCATCAAAAAAAAAATTTTCAATTTAAAACTTTTCACTTTCATAACTATATATTTTTTAATCATTTTTTTACATTTTCCTATACAACTACTATACTTTTCAATCATTTCTACACAATTATCCACACAAGTAACATATCTATTTTAACTTTATTCTCTTTACTACTCATCATTACCCCTATCATATCACATCATTTGACAACTTTTACTTTCCAAAACTTTTCATCAAAAGTTTTATTCATTACAAAACACACCTTTAATGAAAAGATAGTACTGGATAATGACATGGAGTATCTAATTTAAAGATTACATATAAATATGGGAGGAAAATGAGCCAATTTCAGAATTTTGAAAGTTATTTCTAATGATTTCTTACTAGAATTTAATGTCATTGATATGTTTGCAGATAGTTAGAAATATAGAGGATAATTTGCCATTTTAAAAATTATGGGGTTATGATCAAATCATGTATGTATATTTGCAAATAACCTTGTAGATACAAAGGTGAAAAATCATAGAGAAAAAAAAAAGACATTAGGTATATATAATCTATGAGAAAGATGAAATGTTTACGCGAAAAGACGGGAAAGAATGTAAATTGAGGATGTACATGGATATATTGTAAGCAGATATTTTAAACTTTTATCAAGAAAAAAATGTATTTTATTTGATCACCTAGTAACAAACTAAGAGATAAAATATTTGACTAATGTCACTACAAGAAAATGTACCTGTACCGTTTTTTTTTTTTTTTTGGATAGAAGTACCTGTACCTTAAGTCACGCTAGAAGTTGTTAACACTACTGTGTCACTTCCGAAAGTATTAAAATAAAATTTTAAATTTTGTCATACTTTTTATTGAAAATATTTTTTTGCCTCATTGCTGGGAAAACTACTTTCTACAAAATTTATCGTATTATTGTTGCTTAAATTATGTATTAGCCGCTAGTTTCTTTTTCAATAAAAAGAACTAATATCCACTAAAATCACGTTGCAAACGTCAATTTCAATGCAGTGTTTAATTAGGATAATTCGATTGTAATAGCACACGTTCAGACTATGCAATTTATTTAAGGTAAAATGTATGAGAATTAACATTTTCTTGACAATGCCATTTTTTAAGACATGGTTTAGCGGCACCAGTCCCAGGCCAATCAATTCCCATAAATTTTCAAAAATCCCTTAGTTTAATATTTAAATCAGTTTATTTCTAAAATCCAACCTATTCGTTGTAGTTGAAATTGCTTGATTAGTTGGAATGCAGTTGTTTTTGATTGGTATTTACATACTATGACAATTAATATTATAATTCGGTATTTTTTCATAATTCATAACCCTCACACCATCAAATGAATTTTCTATAAATACCTTCCCCCATCAGGGGGAATCGCAGCTGTAAGACCAGCACCATGCGGCATTCGAGACCCTGCTAGCATGCCGCCACACCGGAGGGTTTACCATTTGTGCCGCAAGGACGGTGGCAATGTAGTTACTACTTCAGAAAAAAATTTTGGTGGACCACAAGACAAATTCACCAAAAAGCAAACATTTTAAAGAGTAAAAATGTCTATCGGAGGTCATTGATTTTTTTAACCCCAAAAATTTTATTTAAATGATAATTACATTCCTAGAATACTATAATAAATGGAGTAGGTTTCATACATTAATTAAGCCAATAAGACGTTAAACCAACTGATCATTCCTCCGAAAATTTCCAAGGAATCAGTTCTTGGAATCATCACTGATGACTTAATGCATATTTATCATAACCAATCATGCTTTCTAATTATTACCTACGTATTCAATGATTATATCATTAATAAAGATAATTTTCTAAATGCTTAATGATCATTGTTACTAAAGCCGTGTTGTAAAAACTTAGTTTGCTTGTAATGTATCATAGTTGTGCTTGCAAATTGTTCTAAATTATAGGAGGATAGTTTATCAGTAACAAAACTATCGGGTATATGGGCAATTGTAATCAAAATGATAAAAGAAACGAAAAACGTTTCAAGTGTATCGCTGTCCATTTGAAAATAACCGGGTGTGTAATTAATAATAATTAATAAAAGTCATAACCAGGGGCTTAGCCGGGTTGATTCATGTTCCTGGCCTGTGTGCCAGGGCAGCTTCTACAAATCATTTGGATGAATGATTCTATAAATCATTAGGACATTCAAATATTCAATAGACGTGTGAGTAGAGAACGGCTTCGATCCGTTGTTAATAAGAATCATCCCAAAAATTATTATTTTAATTTTATTTCAAAATTTCCATTGTATAATATCATACAAATCAAATAACAATGATAAAAAAACTATGATAGAAGTATATTAATGGTATACATGCTTTAGATTATAAGTAATAACTACCATAAGATTTTTATAATCTTAAACATCATATACGTGCATTCTATTTAGATTAGTCTAAAATAGATTTTTATGTTAATAAAAATATAATATCATTTTTATATGCTAAATTTATAATTTTCATAATTTTTAATTATTTAATATCATATTTGTATGTAATTTAATTTTCACTACGAGAAATACAAATTATATTTAAATAATATGTATAATAGAATTTTTAAATAAAATTAAAATACTAACTTTTATGGATTCATCCCACAACGATACTGCCCAAGACATTCTCATGTGAATGGATCAAGTATTTTTTTTTATAATTTGTATATAATTATATATATATATATATTCACTTCAAAAAATTACATATATTAAAACAATAATAATTGTTTAATATTAGTTATAAAAAATTGTTTAATATTAATGTGAATAGGTATAGCCCAACCAAGATTTAGATTGAAGTGGTTTTGATCTTACAAGAAAACAAAGAATTAAAATAATATCAAAATTTCATTATCAAAGTGGGCACATCTTTCGGGACAACTTCGTGGAAATCCCTTATTCATACAGATTGTCTTAGAAATAGTTATGTAAATATACCGTGTGAAAATCTTTCATAAATCAATCAAGAACTAACCCTCTATCTATTTTTTTATTCATAACCATTGACTTTATTATTATTTGTCACTCTCTTATTTTAAAATTTTTTTTTCACATTTTTCATATTACCACTTTTACTTTTACATATTTCCAGAAAGACCACTAGTTAATGATACATCAAGTTAACCAAAACAATCTATTAAAAAAAGTTAATAAAGCAAAATGCAAACGGTGAATATCCATCTTTCCATCTAGAGGGCTACCTAAAGAGCAACCCTGAATATTGTGTACATATATGTGTGTGTATACACATATATATGCATTCAAAATTATTTATTTCACTATGACGGAAAGTTTCATGAAAATCAAATATGTGCACGACCCCATCTATAAAATGTACAGATGGATAAAATTATTTAGTTTGTGTACTAAAAATACATATATTTGAAAGCAGGTACAACGGACCTAAAATTTGGATTGAAATGATTTTTGATATCATCATAAAACAGACGATTTTAAATCATATGATCGATGTGATTGCAATTTCGGGGACTGATTTGCAGCCAACTGCACTCTCACTGTACCGCTTTAATATGTAAATATTGAGAGAATTATCCTGTGCATTTATATATACTCGTAACTTATGTTACATTTGACTTAAAATGTGCACTACTTGTATTTGTATTTAAATATACTAATATTTTATATAATCATTTGTCCATGTATAGCTTATTTCCTACATAGTTTACACATTAAAAATAACTTTAAAATTATAATTTACATCAAACTATATTATTATATTGAATTTGTACCATGTTTAGATAAGACCTATACACAAATCCAATTTGAATGAAAATTGATATGGTAATAAAAAATAATTCTAAATATAATGGATAGAGTAGATGTACATTTTATGATCACCTAGGCAATTTCGAAATAAATGCACCGTAAATTGCTATATAGTTAGCTGAACTGGATAATTTCTCATATATGTATTTATGAGATATGATTATATACAAAATATTGTATATATGCTTAACTTACAATATTTATTTTTATTTATTTTAATTTTATTTTATAAATATGTTTTCCTAAGTGTATTTAATCCATATACCAAAATTTTTCATTTTACAATACTTTTATATATTTATTTTTAATTTTTAAAAATACGAATTTAAGGGGTGTTTGTATTTTTAAAAATTAAAAATAAATATATAAAAGTATTGCAGAAGGGAAAATTTATATCAATTAAATATACTTAAAAACATGTTTACGAAAAAATAAAAATGATAAAATTAAAATAAAAAATGAATATTATAAGTTAAACATATGTATATTATAAGTTAAACGTATGTATAATATATTGTATATAATCATGCCTTATACACACATACATGAGTTCTGATTCCATGTTTGCGTTAAGTTGAGCTTTTTTTTTTTTTTCAAAATATTTGGTCCCAACTTAGAGTATCCTATACCAATCTTTATGTTTTATATTTAGTCAATTTTTATTTTATATTTTAAAATGATATTGAAAATATAACTATAAAATTTTCTATAACGTGCAATTTAAGTTGGGCTCACATATTTTTTTAAAAAAGAAAAAGTCCACCTTGCGCAAGCATATAGTTGAAACTCATATATGTTGCGCACGTTATTGTGACAACGGAATTCACCTACGGGAGATTGTCCACCAACAACAACTAGTCTAAAAAAAATTAAACAAAGATATTAACAAATCATAATAACAATAACAACAATAATAATAGGATTACTTTAAAGATACCCACACCGTCAAAGATTTTCATGTGTTTCTCCATTTTGAGCCCAGATTATTAAATCAAAACTTTATTAATTTATTTTGATTAACATGTACTAATAATTTATGAAATCATTTTTTATCCACTTAGGACTGCTATTTTAGATGTTAAGTGTGCATCCTTGAAATTAATATATAAATTGAAGTATTCTATTATGCTACGTTTTGCACATTTTTCAATTATAGACTATGCGTATCTTTGATTTAGATAAAATTTATTTTTTCCGGTTGAACGAGTGCTGTAATGATTGGGTGGATTGAATTTTGATTAAGCTAAGCACAAAATGGAATGGAATATTGAAATCTTCAAATGTTACTAGCGATCATTGAAGTATTTCCCAACAAGCTGTCAAGTTTTATTTATTTATTTATTTATTTGCCGCACATGCGTGCAACTTTAAGGGTAGCAAATTGAAAAGAAAATAAGAGAGTGAATACACATAGATTAACTAGTTTATAGAAAAAACAAATTTATTTTAATACACATAGGCTAATAAGATCATAACTCATATATAAAGTGCATATACATAGAGAACCTATTCGGTATAAACTGCACCATAAATACGGTATGGTCTGATGCAAAATGGCCCTATATGTATTAAAATATAATAATATTTTATATAATTATTTATCTATATAAAAAAATATATTTTTAAAGTTTAAATGTTGAAAATACGATTTTAATATTGATATTTATATTAAACTTTTTTATCATACTGATTTTGTATCATTTTAAGATGAAGCCCATGCACATGTTTGATTTGGATGAAAATTATTATATTATTAAAGTAAATAATTCTAAATACAATAGGCGTGATAGATATTAACTTCATAATCATGTGGGCCCACTTGTTATATTGATTTTGTACAATTTTAAGATGGGGTCCATTTATTACGTTGATTTTGTACCATTTAAGCTAAAGCCCATACACATGTTCAATTTAGATGAAAATTGATATGATAATAAAGTAAATAATTTTCAATACAATAGGTGAGGTAGATTTCCTATTCATGATTAAGCGGGCCTCACAGTGCATAGTCTTGATGGTGCAGTTGCATGCGCTTGCTAATTTTCCCATATATTATATGTGTATCAAGCCCGCCTCTTTGTAGTCAAGTTATATAAAAGTGATTCCATATAACTTCTTTAAATTTTAAGTTTTTTAATGCTTAATAAAAAATCCAATCCATTTCTTATATTTAACATTATTTGTTTATGTAGGAGACTAAGTTTCATTTAAATCAAATATATGCATGAGTCATATTTTCTAAAAATTAGGTATACTCATGTGTAAATTAGAAAAAGTTAAAATCTATTCACATTTGTATTAGAATATAATAATATTTTATAGAATCATTTATCCATGTAAAAATGATATTTTAGATTGTTTAGATGTCGAAAATATAAATTTAAAATTGATAATTTAATATTAAATTATTTTATTATATTTATTTTATATATTTGTAGATGGGGTCCATGCATTGTGATACCAAATAAGTGAAAAGGTTTCTAAAATACTATAAATGATGGTAAATACGATAGATAAAGTAGATTCTTAATCAATAATCAAAATACTCAAAATGGGAGGAATTAGATAGAGGATGAGTTTTATAAAAGCATTCTCATATGAAACCCCTTTCTTTGTGGATAAATGATTCTATAAAATATTATTATATTTTATTACATATGTGAATAGATTTAAACATTTTTTCTAATTTTCATATGCATATACTTATTTTTGAGCAAATATAACTCATGCACATATTTGATTTGGATGGAACTTGGTCTCTTAAATAAACAAATGATGTTAAATATAATTAATGGATTAAATTTTTCATCAAGCATCAAAATCTTTAAATTTAAAGGGCTATGTGGAACCGTTTCTATGTAACTCAAAGTGGGCGTAATATATGTATGAGATATAACTTTTTGCAGATGAGCTACACCATAATTATGGTGCAACCCGCTGCAAAATGTAATAATAATATAGTATACAATCACTTATCCGTGTAAAAAACATACTTTAGATGGTTTAAATGTTAAAAATAATACTTTAAATTTGATATTTACATTAAATTATTTTATTAAATTAATTTTGTACCATTTTTTTTTTTTGATGAAAGAATTTTGTACCATTTTAATATGAGACCTATATGCATGTTTTTGATTTGGATGAAAATTGGTATACTAATAAAATGAATAATTTTAAATGTAATGGGTGATGTATATTTTTTATTCATGATGAAGTGAGTCCCACAGTGCATGCAGCCACTAAATAAATTTTCTGTATAATATATATATATAGAGAGACCCGATCCAGTGCGGTCTGCTGTAAAATGGACCCCACACATATTAGATTTTAATAAAACTTTATATAATCATTTATCCATATATAAATCATACTTTAGACGGTTTAGATGTTGAAAAAACCACTTTAAACTTGATATTTACATTAAACTATTTTATTACGTTGATTTTGCACCATTTTAAGATGGGGACTGCACACATGTTGGATTTTGATGAAAATTGATATGCTATTAAAGTGAACAATTCTAAATACAATGGGTGGGGTGGATTTTCCATTTATGATCAGGTGGGGCCCACAGTGCATGGACTGCACGGTGCAGTCGCATGCACTGGAATAAATCCCATATATATATATATGGATATATTCAGGTGCAGCAACGCTGCACCCGAATTCCCCGTGCAGGTACGCCATCGCACCATCCATTCCAGCGCGTGAGATCCTGGCCGCTCGTTCGACCCTACGTGGGAGACTGCGTTTAGCCCGCAGCTGCTGCGTGTAGGTTAGCGTGGGGAGCTGGCATGCCGATTTTTGTGCTGACTCCTGTCCTGTCGTGGAAACGTGGGGAAGCGAGAAGGTGACGCGTGGGGAAGAGAGGGGGAGAGTGTTGGGAAGCAGGAAGGTTGAAGCGGGAAGAAAGGAAGAGAGGGGAAGAGGAGGCTGGAAGCTGGAAAAAGAGAGAGGACGAGCGCAGGGAAGAGAAGGCTGGCAGCTGGGAAGTAAGAGAGAGCGGGTGGAAGAGAGAGGGAGAGCGCGAGGAAGAGCAGGAACGCAGTGCGAGAGGGAGATGGTGGGGAAGAGAAGGCGGCCACATAACGCACTGCAAAATGCTGTTGCGCTTCAATGCTCATGCAACAGTTAGTATGCTGATATGGATGAACAAAAACCTTCAATTCTAAAATAAACGCTTAGCATGCTGATGCAACACTTAGCATTCTGATAACCAGAGGTGAAATAGATGTCCTGCAATTTCACTTTACACAATGCAGGTATAGCATGCTCATTCAACACGACAAGAAACTAATAGTCACAAACAGATGACCTTCAGTAGCAGAATACACACTGACTTTTGTATATAGCATGCTGATACATCATTTAGCATGCGGATAGCCAGAAATAGATGACGTTGAATCTCAAATATGATACTGCACTCAGCACGTCTTCACATCCCATTTCACGTCAGAAATAAATGCTGCTACTGGTTTTTCTCTCCTTTTCTGGCATGGGACGGCTGGATCCATACCCTTTGCGTGCCTAAGTACACACTGCCTTGAAAACCGAGATTCAGCTCTCTCGGCATTCCTACACGCCGTCCCTCACTGTCATGGAACAGTACACGCATCTTATATATTCAACGGCCTGAATTGTAAGCGCAAAAATGGATGATGGGATGGCACACCTGCACGGGAATTCGGGTGCAGCTTTGCTGCACCTGAATATATCCCATATATATATATATATATATATATATATATATAGATCTGTTCCGGTGCAGCGTCACTGCACCGGAACAGCCGTGCAGTGGCCCTAAAACAGGGCCCACATGATCATGAAATCATGATCTACTCCACCCATTGTATTTAGAATAATGTATTCTATAACCATACCAATTTTCATCCCAATCAGATACTTTAAAGTTGTTATTTACATTAAACTATTTTATTACGTTGGATTTGTACTATTTTCAGATGGGGCCCATATACATATCTGATTGGGATGAAAATTGGTATGGTAATAGAATACATTATTCTAAATACAATGGGTGGAGTAGATCATGATTTCATGATCATGTGGGCCCCGTTTTGGGGCCACTGCACGGCTGTTCCGGTGCAGTGACGCTGCACCGGAACAGCTCCTATATATATATATATATATATATATATATATATATGAGCACTGATCTTCTACGACCGGTCGGAAATCCGGTGATTTCCGACCGGTCAAAAAATATTTTTTTTTGTTTTTTTTTTGAAAAATAATTTTATAAACATGTTAATCTAGTTATATTTAATCTATAAACCAAGTTTTATCATTTTTAGATATGTATATATATTTATTTAGGATTTTTAAATACAGGGGTATTTAAGTCATTTTAAGAATATTTAAAATGACTTAAATACCCCTGTATTTAAAAATTCAAAATAAATATATATACATATCCAAAAATGGTAAAACTTGATTTATAGATTAAATATAACTAGATTAACATGTTTATAAAATTATTTTTCAAAAAAAATTAAAAAATATATATTTTTTGACCGGTCGTAAATGATCATTCGGCTATATATATATATATATATATATATATATATATATATATAAAGATTCTTGCTCCCCCTTCTGGTCTCTGCTATTGCTCATGTGGTCGTCCCCAGAATTCCAGCCCATTTCCGAGCTACCCAATTCGTGAAATATATATCGAGTGGACCCCACATCACACATGCATGTGCTCAGCATCCACTCTGCGTCTCCCACTCCTTTAACTACCAACTTCAATTCCTACTCCATCCATCCAATCACCCAATCCCACTCTACAGATACATAAACACACACCCCTAACATTAATTAATTAACTAACCAATGGGGAACTAGATGATTAGAGCAACCACTAATTAATTTCCATGCGAGTTTGTTGTTTATGATGGTTGGATTAGATTAGATGGTGGTGACCATGGGTGCATGTGGATTTGTGAGGGATTGAAACAAAAGAAGAAAAAGGCCAAAGCCGACAAAAGCTAGTGTGGTGACCCACAAAATGCGCGGAGGATGGACAGAAATTGGGGCTATGATAAGGACAGAGAGACTGCAAGTTCATTGAAACCGCCCAAGCCGATTTTTATTTCAAAGGATGAGTAGCTAAGGCAGGCAGTGCAGTTTTTCGGTGGTAAGAAAGAAACGAATATATGCTCGCTCATTGGCTTCCTAAGCCGGCTGATTCCTTGCTGGCCCACCATCTCTCTCTCTCTCTTCACAATCCCTACCATCCCTGCTATCCCAACCGTTGGATTCGGCAAATGCTAGCTGTATTTCATGTATATATGCAGTGCAGGTGGATTAATTGGATATATATGTTGCCGTCATGAGTGGAAATATGTCACTTGGAACTAAGGTGGGCTATATATTTTAGCGGCAAAACCGGACCAACTCAATTTCCACTACGTCGGTCATCCCAACTGAGGGGTAATAATTTGGACGGCTGTCCTTTTCTGGGATCCATGGTCCGTTTTTGATTTGCAGACAAATATTATAGCAACTTAGTGCACTTGGTTAAATGGCCATTGGATAGCTTTTGATGACGGTAGTGGTTGGGTTGCTGTAGCTACAACAAATTTCATTAAAAGCAACTAATTTTTCGGTTGCATATAACATTTATTTGGCTTATATATACATATTTAGCTTCCTGTATGCGGTTGCTTTACCAAAGGAAATGCAACTAGTTTTTACCTTAAATGCAGCTCAAATTAATATTTAACGTAGCCATGTAGCTTTATCTGCAAATAATATTGACATCTTAATTGCAAAAGTATCATAAGCATATATAACTTTGAGGAATGATAATGTTAGTCGAAGCTAAGCAAATGTCCTACTTAACCTACCTAAAAAAACTCAGTTAAAAATAATTTTTTTACTTTCTTCTTCATACATTTGTTTATTTAAGTGTATTTAACATATAAACTAAGTTTTATCATTTTTGGATATGTGTATATATATATTTAAAATTTTTAAATAAATGGGTATTTTAATAAAAATCTAAAAAATATACAATATCCAAATAGTAAAACATAATTTATATATTAAATATACTTAGAAAAACAAGTGCATGGAGAAAAAATGTTTTTAAATGAATTTTTTGAAGTAGATTAAGCTGAACATTTGCTTAACCCGAACTAATAGAATCACTTCTCTGCAACTTTTATTGTGTGAGGATCACGGCATCTCATAGGCAAAGAAAACTAAGTGATTAATCTTAAATTTGTTATTTTACAATTTTTATAATTAATATAACTTTCCAACTATTAATTTTGTAGTCCCACTTATGAATTTTTCGAGAAGAAAAAGAAAAAAAAAACTATATTAGACAAAAATCGTTGAGAATAAATTTTGGCAGAAGTCAAAATCCGATTGCCCCGATTTGATTAAAATCAAGCAGAGCAACATGGCTTTGATCCTTTTCCAAGGTCAACCATAAAATTTTAGCTAAAAATCGATGACTTGGGTGCTTTTGCAAATGACATTTTTTTTTTTTTTTTGATGAAGCAAATGACATTCTTACACCAAAGCATTGTTGCAAGATCAATGGTCAGTAAAGTAAAGACTTCAAAATCCCAGAAAGTAGGCAAATGCAAATAACCTTTTTTAAAAAAAAAAAAAAGGCCTTTTTCTGAGTGGGACGTGCTGTCAGCTGCGCTACAAAGTCCAAGACCGTAGAACATTCGCCTTTTATTAATTAATTCATTAATTACAGTTACTTACAGATAAAAACAAAACAAACGTTACAAAATAAGCAATTTTGAGAAGCCAAAAAGAGGCCTTTGTCTTGTTATTCTTAGGTGTAGTCGTTGTTTCATATTCCTTTTGCCGATGGATAACCGGAAATTAAAAGAGAAAAGGTAAAAAAAACCTCTGATTATTAGGTGTACAAACACCATTTTTGTGTAGACAAAGATATAATTCCTTGAAAAACGTGAGTCCCCACTCCCAATAATAAATTAATAACAGCGGCTGAAACATTTTCGAGCCTGTAAGTCCAAGGCGTGTTGAAAAATACAAAATCTGATACGATGAAATACTGCAGCAGTTGGATTTGAAGTCATTTTCAAATTATCATCATCGAATAATAACACTAAATTTCAAATTTTATGGTCTCCACGTAATCATTTCATGGGTATTATGTATTGTAATCTCTTCTTTGAAATAAGTACTAAGTAGTCATGCAATCCAACCTCACTCCAAGAAATGCCAAAATTCCGTTGTTAAAAAGTAAAGGTTCATAATTTATTGCAAATAAATTGGTGGAAAAATACTTGTGGCGTGCGCATCAGCTAGCACATATATGTTGTTGGCAATAGATCTTATATTTTTTTAAATTAGTATAACAGTACGTCTCATGAAATCATACTACGTTCGGGTACAGGGGAGATAATAAGTTTTCACCTATTTACACAGGCTCCCTCCAATATATATGGGACCAAAAGCTCCCACTCCCACTAAGGAAAGAATATGAGACCACTTGGTTGCTATGCCAAAGTGTTGACTAACCAGACTATTGCCTAGCTGGCCAATAGATCTTATATTTATAGCATAGAAATTCAATCTCTAGAAATTTATGATTGAGCTCTTACCATTCATAACATGAAATGATCAAAATAAACTCTTAATAATCTATCCAAATTCTAAATGGATAGTATAATTTGAAATGAAAGAAGGACAATTTTAATAATCCAATCCAAATCATTTGCTTTCATAGAAGGGCATTTCGGTCATTTTGTGTCATAAGTTAGTGACATTAGTATTTCCCTCAAATTTTAAAAAGCTTAAAAGTTATATACAACATACAGGAAATTTAAGGGTCAAACTATGCAAACTTCTCGAATTTGAGGGACCTATAAGCAAAAAATGTTAATATTTTCTTTACTTAACATAAATTTCATTTTGTAATTTGTAGTGCCAGTATTTCCCTCAAAATTTAAAAAACTTAAGAGTCATATACAACATACATGAAATTTAAGGGTCAAACTATACAAACTTCTCAAATTTGAGGGACCTATAAGCAAAAAAATGTTAATATTTTGTTTACTTAACATAAATTTCATTTTGCAATTTGTAGTGCCAATCCCATAAACGTGTGGTTTTGAAAATAATTATGTGTTAAGGGAAACCTTTATCATTGTATAATTGTTATGAGCATCATCAATGGCCATGATCACTTCGTCAAGTGGATCATACGCAAGCGAAACGCTATAAAATATGTAAAAATTAAGGATTTAGGTTCCAAAACTTGCTATGTGGGAACCTTATCCTCATACCATAATTCCAAGATCTAAATTCCTACAAATATGGGCACCAACCATTCTTAAATCATACTTAGAATCTTTCCTAACTTTCTTTTTAAAATTTCAAGATAAGGAAACTCATCTCTTTATGATAGTATCCTCATCTTATTTATGGATTAGATCAAGTTAAAAAAATGCACTTAGCGTGTTTTCATTTGAAACTCATATCATCTCTCTCAAAAAGTCTTAGCTATATCTTTAATCCGTTAGAATAACCTAAGCAAGCTCTTCCATATTGTTAATCTGCTAAAGTTAATTTAGTGTAGCCCAGTCCTACTATCACTCCTTTGTAGTCAGTTTAGTCTAATCTAGTAATACCATCACTCTGTCAAAATTAGCTCAGTCCAACTCGGTCATATCAACTCTGTAGAACTTTAGCATGAGAGAAATAACATTTCTCGTCAACCCCACCATTAACAACTCAGAACTAGTGTCTCTAATTAGGAGTACAGTATAGCCGACAAGATCGTCCCTTTTTTCTAAATCAGACTCTAATGTAGATTAACGTATTTGAGTTATCCTTGGGAGAGTCACCTCTTCAGCTAGAATAATTTGGGTGTCTTTATATAGAAAAGCATAGGGGTTAGTTACCTCCGCATCCAAAATAACTTGGGGTAGTATCTCTAGCTTAGAAACACCATGGCATTGGCCACCTTTTCATCCAGAACATTTCTAAGATTGGTATTCCTAATTCTAAAATACTCAGATTCATTCATCTTTCACCCACTAAGGGTTGTACTCTCTTAACTACGCAACCTTTAGTACACTCATTACTACGTGCATCAAGCCATAACCTTGTACTGCACATTCTATCATTTATTTCTTGCTTTATTTTACATTTCATATCACGTAGTAATAAGGTTATCCCTTTCAATTTTCTTAGTCAGGGGTTTTCTTTCTGAAGACATAAAATATGGATCACAGAATATATATATATATATATATATATGCAATTCTCATGTATCTTCAAGTATTATAAATGAATAGTGCAATTCTATATGAAATTAGCTTTGTAGTATGTGTTTAATTTATGTTATTTTGAGGCATTGAGCCTATGGGATATCACCTCTTAATCTTACTTTGAAGGCTCTGTAAGCCAAGCTTCCTTCTCATGTTTAAAACAACCATGTACGCAGGGAGGGACATGCACCAAATTGATATATGATGTCCCCACCGTTTTCCAATGCCCCAAAAACATAGGCGTGTGGGGTGCAGTAGACTAATTTAGTACACAGCAGCTGATAGGGATGAGAATTGTGGGCTGAGGAGTAAATGACTCTCGAACAGCACCAAGAAGATGAGCAGAGGCCCAACACGTCCGCCAAACTACTGGGAAAAATTCAATTCAGTGTTTAGGTTAAAAAAAAAAAATTAGATTTTTCATGGGGAACCCACATCTTTAATGAATTTTCTATGCATAGAGAGGTTGAATGGTTGATGGGGTCCTACCCGATTCAGAGCCCTGATTTTTCAGAGTCGTGTAGGGTTCAAAATTGAAATGTGTATGAAGCAACTAGGCAAGTTGGAATGAGATCGGCATCAGTCTCTCTATATTTCACTGAGGAGTGGCATGCAGCTGGAGCTCCGTGCGTTACAGCTGTTGGCCTTTTTATGGAGCATGAGTCATGGCCCTCCCAGGCTGAGCTTGTGTTGGTTATGCTGTCCATTTTTGCATACCTTTTTTGTCGATGTTATATTTTTGGCCGAGATTTTGCGTAAATGTGCTTTACCAAAAATAGAAACCCTCAGTTTAAGTCGCACCAATATAATTTTATGAAATTCTAAACCATTTAACGGCTGTGTTTGAGAACAATAAAAAATTCGGCCGCTTTTACCTGTTTTCAAATCATTTTTTCACAATTTTTATACAATTTTTATGTTTTTTAATTATTTTTATATATTTCCATACAATTACACTATCTATCTTCTAATTCTTTTTACTTCTTATCATTATCTTTATCATATCACATCACTCTCTCACATTTATAAAAAAAAATTTCATCAAAACTTTTTATACCATTTTCTTAAACACTTTCCAAACACACTCAACATATTAGTTATTAAGTAAGAAATCACAGTAAAATAATTATAATAGTGCAAACGAAAATCATTTGACAATATGTATAATACTAAAGTTTAATTATTTTGGAATATTTTGTTTATAATATACAAAGGCTAATTTGTAAATATCCCTACTTAGTTTGATTATAATTAGGAACATACCCACATTGTTTTAGAAATTGCAAATAATCACTACATTGTTTGACCATAATTGCAAATATACCCACACCATTTTGGCATGGATATTTGAAAAAATATGCAAACTATGTGGGTGTATTTGTAAAAACTAAATGTACACGCTTAATTTCTGAAATTGCAAATATATTTATGTAATTTGTATATCTTTGTAAATATACTCACATTCTGAAGATGCAATAACAACGTAAATATATTTACAATTATGATCATAATATGTAGGATTATTTGCAATTTGTGAAATTATGCATATATATTACAATTATGGTCAAACCAAGCGAGTGTATTTGCAAATCACCCATACATAAATTATTATTTCAAACAAGATGAATAAAAGATTTCATAAATTACCTTGATATTTCCAAACTAGGAATTTCTACTTTTGTGGAAAGTGGGAAATATTTCCAATCAATTGTTTCCTTTACATTTTGAAATACATGAATGATTCAATAATCATCTAAATACGGAAGCCTTCATGCTTACATTTCGTTTTTTTATTTTGATTTTTTATTTATCTATACCATTATAATCTTGCTTTTATCATCATTATTTGTGCTCTTAATTAGATTTTCTTTATTTGCATTACGAAGTTTATTTTGGTGAAATCTTCTTTCTTTTTATTTAAAATGCTATGAAAGGTTTTTTATAATTTTTAGTTTATTTTTTAATAGTTTCATATCCACTGAAAAATGATTTCAAATATTTATACGTATAAGTTTCCAATCAAAGTGAATTTTTATATCATAAATATATGTACATAGAAGAATATTATAAATGGTTAAGGTTTAAAATAATAATTTTAAATATAAAGAGTAAAGGGTTGTTAGTTAACTATATATTATGATCATTACTCATGGAAGTACATGGAGTACGTCGATACTGCATGTTGTTGTGCCAAAGTAAATTGGTTTATTTAATTTGCTGAGTTTAGGCTCCATTGGAGTGCTTATATAAGATCAAACTCATTCCTCAGTTTCGTTATTACCTATGTATTTAAAAATTCAAAAATATATGTACACATCTTCAAAAACAGTAAAATTTAATTGTATATAATCATTACTTTTATGTATATGATAATGGTTAACTATTTACTTAAAGCGTGAAGTAGGCACCATTTCTACCGTTGTTTTTTGTATTAGAAATAATTTTTAAAAATCTAAACTATTGATGTTGTTAATAAACGAGTATTTATTTATTATCCAATTAATATATTGCAAACTTTTATTTATTATGTTTATACCATACATTTTTCAATAAACTGCGATTTTTTACAAATTAGTTTTCAATAAAAAATAGTTTTAATATTGTGGCAAAACAAAATGTATTACACATGATAAATAATTTAGTTTTTCATGAATATATTTTAAAATTAAAAACCAACAGCAAGCATGTAGTCCGCATGCTAAACGAGTCCGCACTAAAAGTCTAAATAACCTCATCCATTTTGGCCTATTCTGAAATGGATGTAAAATTTGTTGTAACAATCCAAAATCGAATTCTATATTGCAAAGGGAAGATAGTTACTGAGGATTTATAAATGGATTTAAGCTTAAACATAATGTAATGCATTTTAAATATGTGCAAATTTTATAAAAAAATGAAGATAATTCCTGAGGGTTTATGAGTAGGTCTAAACTTAAATATGTTATAATACATTTTAAAATTGTGCAGATGAGTAGTCCGCTTTGGTGGACAATAAAACATTGTTGGAACATAAGCTCATAAGCCCAAATTGTTTTACCGGGTTCGGGCATTACAGATGGTACGAGAGAGGATCTCTCTAATAAATATGGGATAGAGGCCTAGAAGGAGTTAAGTTATGGTTTAAGGACGAATTAAGTGAAAGTTGAGCAGTTTGTAAGAGCTTAAAACTGAATCTCGCATCGAAAAAGAGATATAGTTCTTAAAGTTTTATAAATGGGTCTAAGTTTAAACATGATGTGATAAATTTTAAAACTGTATGACCAAACTGTAAGGTCAAAGCAAATAATATTGTTAGACCCACATGCCCAAGATTGTTTTTTTGAGTTTGTTACGTTTATTTAGCTAAGAGACTAAGTTTCATCGATATCAAATATGTGCATATGACTATTGATTAGATTTATTCAAATGTGCATTAGAATATCGCTATATTTTATGAATTATTTATCCACATTGAAAGGTATTATTTATCTTCATTGAAATTTTAAATAGTTTAGATGTTTAAAATACAACTTTAAAATTGATATTTAACTAAAAACACAATATTATCTTAACTAAAAAAATCACAATATTATCTTACTGTTCAGTACAATTAAATTAGACAACTTTTGCCACGACGCAGGCGGCATAACGGTCATGGACAGGGCAACGGGCTCAAATGTTCGTGTTCGAGTCCCCTTCCACACATAGAGAGATTTTTGCAAAGTAGTCCCCTCTTATTAGGGGTGCAACTTGGTATCGGGTCGGTCCGAACCCGACCCGGCCCGGCCCGGTACCAAAACAAAAAATGAGTTTTATTTTTTAGATTTTTTCCAAAATAGACCAGGTTTCAACCCGACCCGTAGAAACACGAAACCAAACCTGGGTTCTCACCAACCCGGTACCAAAACTCGACCCGGTCCGAACCTGATGTAATTTATATTATTTTTTCATAAATTATACATATTTTTTTGTAATATTAATATATAGGTAGCCAGTGTATCAATAGATTGGAATGTTGAACAATTATACTTAGTGTATTTAGATTTAGTTGCTTTGAATAACTGTTATGTGAATTATGTTTGAATTTAAGTTGGCATGATAAATCTATTTTATATCATACTTTCTGTTAGTATGAGAAATCTATTTGTTTGAATTTCAGATTGTAGTATAAATTTGATTCATATTTTAAGTTTATTGGTATGATAAGTGGTCAATTTCTATTTTAGCAATTTGTATGATAATGTTTAGTTTCAACTACAATAGTTTGTATGATATGTTCATTTTCTATTTGCTTGCAGAGTTCATTCAAAGAATATTGTAGAATTCAGCATGATGTTGTAGAATTCTTTGAAAAGATGTTGCAGAATTTAGTGTGAGGCTTGACCTCATAAACACAGGTATGTATATTCCAATAATTTTCTTTTAGATTACAATTAAATTTGGAAAAAAACAGTTTTTTAGTAACCCGAATTCTAACCCGAAATCAAACCAAAATCAATGCGAACCCGATCCTAACCCGGATTAAATTCTTAGGGTTTGGGTTTGGGTTCGGGTTCACTCCAACCCGGTATAACCCGACCCGAGTTGCACCCCTACCTCTTATGTGGGGGGTTTTATAATTTCCCACTAAATGAGGTTTTTATAAGTTTTTTTTCCTAATGTAAGAGTATGCATGGATAACTTTTCTTCGGAAGTGCGAGGGACATGAATGTGTCACATTGCAATATCATGATGTCAAAATTTAAGATACCAATAAAAAAATTATATTACTTTTAACCGTCTTTTGGACTCGGTGGAGTGCTTATTAATTCATCATTCCGGCGGCGTAATGATCAAGTTGATTGGAAATGTACTGGCATGACTTTTGTACGTGTAAAAGGAAGGAAGACACTGACCTTTTCGATCATTCATACACATCTTGCTGCCTCAAATCTAATCCTCCCAAAAAATCCCTCTATCTAAATGCACATACTTTTGGGTTATCCAATTCTAAAACTGATCAACGTCATCACTGATGACTGCCTTCTCTGCCAGACCATCTTACGTTACCCAAAAATAAAAAGAAGCGGAAGAAAAAAATAAAAATAAAAATCCCGACCGTGTGCAATTGGAACGTTACAAGCAAATTGTGAGACCCAATTAATTAGGAATTTGCAGGTAATGATCCTTTTAGCTTGGGGGCCACAGAAACTCTTGTTACTCAGGGCACATATATCTTTTTTACTTTTCATGAAAATGTTACTCAAATATATTTAATTTAATTCATATACCAAATTATATACTTTTTGGATATATATATATATATATATATATAAATACGTATTTTTTCTGAATTTAAAGAATCAATAATTTTCGGATGAAAATTACTTAAACATCCAAAGTGGTTGACTTTGGAAATTCAGAGAAAGTATATATTCAAAAGTTATAAAATTTAAAATGTTAATTAAATCTACTTGGGCTAATATTTTCATTAGAAAAATGAAGAAGCACCTATGTGGCGGGTATTAACAAGAAGAGTTTTTGTTAACTTTGGGTTAATAGTGCCATAATCCCCAGTACCTTACGTGACAGCCATGTGATTAAGAACCCACAAATAATAAATCTGATAACATCACAAAGTTAGGCCAGCAAATCTGAGGCCATGTACGTATTTTAATATAAAATCCGTACTGATGAGCTAAGTTGCTTGACGATTGCCAATCCCACCACTGGTAGCCATCAATCATTTTCATGTGAGCTAGCTAGCTCTATATTTTTTCTGATATTGGCCACCCAAGTCCATGTGGGTGGACTATAATATTAATGTTGGCGCCGGAGCAATTGCCGCATGCGCTTATCTTTGTTGGATTTTTCATTGCTTCAACGCACCAGCTGACTCACCATAAATAATCCACCAAATCTTCTCAAGATTTAGGAGTGTTCGGCGCCACACATTTTGCATTTTTCACCCAATCCGCAAACAGAATGCTAATTTATGTTAGTGAAAAGCAATGTTATCAGAACCGAACCGGTGATCGAACTGGTAAAGGAACTGGTCTGGTTCAAACCGGTTTGAACTGGTGACGTCAGCATGACATATTTATGATGTTATAAATATTTAATTATTTTTAATTAACATATTGGTAAAATTATATATATATATATAACTCCTAAATCTAAATATTAATTATATTTCAAAACTATGCAAACCTTTAAATAATTTTGAAACTAAATAAATATATAAAGTTATAATTAAAAATATTAACTAATTATGTGAGCTCTTAGCCTATTGATAATTTTCATTTTATCTAATACTTTCATATTTTAAAATATTTAAAATTGTATTTATAATAGATTTCATATGAAAATTGTTCCAAAAACATACTTTTGAGATTTGGTGAGATTTTGTAAGTTTTTAAGAGATTTAATGGCCATATTTTATTTTTTGGGGAATGCATGTGCACCAATGTTATCAGAACCGAACCGGTGATCGAACCGGTAAAGGAACTGGTCTGGTTCAAACCGGTTTGACCGGTTAAGCAAACCGGTTTGAACCGGTGACGTCAGCATGACATATTTATGATGTTATAAATATTTAATTATTTTTAATTAACATATTGGTAAAATTATATATATATATATAACTCCTAAATCTAAATATTAATTATATTTCAAAACTACGCAAACCTTTAAATAATTTTGAAACTAAATAAATATATAAAGTTATAATTAAAAATATTAACTAATTATGTGAGCTCTTAGCCTATTGATAATTTTCATTTTATCTAATACTTTCATATTTTAAAATATTTAAAATTGTATTTATAATAGATTTCATATGAAAATTGTTCCAAAAACATACTTTTGAGATTTGGTGAGATTTTGTAAGTTTTTAAGAGATTTAATGGCCATATTTTATTTTTTGGGGAACGCATGTGCACAAATAAAAGTATGCTAGTGGAGCACCAAGCTTGGTGCTCCATCACCTTCCTTTTCCCGTTTCCCCTCGCCAGACGATGCTGCCCAGTCGCCGGAAACAGCTGTCCGTTTTCGGGAGCAGTCCAGCCGTCCGCTGAAGCTGCCAGCAGCCTCATGACGCCGTTGTCGGCATCCAGTCCGGTGGAAACCCGGCGCCTAAAACCAGATGGGTTTGGCGTTGCCGCTGCTGGAAACCAGATCGCCGGTGCCGCCACCTAGTCCCGACGGCCAACCACTGCCTCGTCAACGCCCTGACGACCAACCGCTGCCCCGACAGCAGCATCATCAAAGCCCTTTGCCGGCGTCCTCTCTTGCCGGCGTTCTCTCCGAATGGGTTTTCCCGCCGCCACATCAGCGCCAGCAGCATTCTTCCGGCACCCCCTTCCAAGCGTCCAGTGGCATATCGCAGCGGCAGCATGATGAGTTTTAATGGCGGCCGCAAATCTGAAAGTCCCATTGCCGGTGCTGCTGCCGCCGCTGCTCGTCACGGCTGGAGCATGTTTCCTTTATTCGCGAACCGGTCTAACCAGTTCAATCGCGGTTTCCGGTTGAACCAGCGGTTCAACGGTTCAGGCGGTTTAATACTATCAGACCGAACCATGTGAGATCGAACCGGATGCATGCCCGGTTCCCGGTCGGACCAGTTCGACCAGCCGGTCCGGTTCGGTTTTAACAACACTGATGTGCACAAATAAAAGTATGCTAGTGGAGCACCAAACTTGGTGCTCCATCACCTTCCTTTTCCCGTTTCCCCTCGCCAGACGATGCTGCCCAGTCGCCGGAAGCAGTTGTTCGTTTTCGGGAGCAGTCCAGCCGTCCGCTGAAGCCGCCAACAGCCTCACAACGCCGTTGCCGGCATCCAGTCCGGTAGAAACCGGGTGCCTAAAACCAGATGGGTTTGGCGTTGCCGTCGCTAGAAACCAGATCGCCGGTGCCGCCACCTAGTCCCGACGGCCAACCACTGCCTCGTCAACGCCCTGACGACCAGCCGCTGCCTCGACAGCAGCATCATCAAAGCCCTTTGCCGGCGTCCTCTCTTGCCGGTGTTCTCTCCGAATTGGTTTTCCCGCCGCCACGTCGGCGCCAGCAGCATTCTTTCGGCACCCCCTTCCAAGCGTCCAGCGGCATATCGCAGCGGCAGCATGATGGGTTTTAATGGCGGCCGCAAATCTGAAAGTCCCATTGCCGGTGCTACTGCCGCCGCTGCTCGTCACGGCTGGAGCGTGTTTCCTTTATTCGCGAACCGGTCTAACTGGTTCAATCGCGATTTCCGGTTGAACCGGTGGTTCAACGGTTCAGGCGGTTTAATACTATCAGATCGAACCGTATGAGATCGAACTGGATGCATGCCCGATTCCCGGTCGGACCGGTTCGACCGGCTGGTCCGGTCCGGTTTTAACAACACTGGTGAAAAGTAGGCTGCTCAGTTAAAAGGAGGCCTTATGTAAATTGTAATTAACTTCTGTTTACGCTAGTGTGAATAGGTCTCAGCCTTGATCGAACTGACCCAACCCCGTTTATAGGAGGATTGAGAAAAGGTATGCCCGGTAAAAAGAAAAAAATAATCAGGTGGACTAAGCCCGGGTTAACAGAATCATTTCTCCTAAAATAACATATACAAAGGAATGATTCTTTTAGCATAGGTTAAGCAAAAATCTTGCTTAACACACCTAAAAAAACTCATTTACGATACTTTTTTATTTTTTCTCCGTACACTTGTTTATCTGTGTATTTAACATACAAACATCATTTTACTTTTTTTGAATATAAAAATCTTAAAAAAATATATACACATATCCAAAAATGGTAAAATTTGATTTATATATTAAATATGCTTAGATAAACAAGCGTATGAAGAAAAATATTATAAATGAGTTTTTTGGAGTTAGCTAAGTAAGGTATTTACTTAGCTCGAGCGAACAGGATCACTTTTCATATATACGTATATCTAAAAATAGTAAAACTTGGTTATATATTAGAGGTATTTATTTATACCAAAAATATTTCAAATTAAAACTTTCTACTTTCCACAATTATCCTCTTTTAAATTATTTTTACTTCTTCCACACAAGTACTCTACTTTTCAATCATTTCTCATTTAAAAAATATTTTTTTAACTTTTTCTTCATTAACTTGTTAATATAGATATATTTAACATATAAACTATGTTTTACTATTTTTAAATACGTGTTGGAAAATGGCCAAAATATCCCTATATTTAAAAATATTTAAAAAATTGTATACACATATCCAAATATGGTAAAACTTAGTTTATATGTTAAATATATCTATATTAATAAGTTAATAGGGAAAAAGGTAAAAAAATATTTTTAAATGATTTTTTCAAGGTGGACTAAAAAAGTCATTACTTTGCCCGGGCTAACTGGATCATTTATCTTAGAAAAAGGTTTTGCAACCCAATTTGAATTAACACAATATCAAAAATGGGTTGGTGTGGGTTAGTGCTAGGCTGGTCCACCTGACTGATTTGTATATTAATATAAAATACAATATATTATAAAAAAATAAACATCAAGATTGACAACATAAAACATTATTGTTAGTTTTACATATATGATTACAAGATACACATATTGATTAGGCCTGCAAAATTATTTTAAAATAAGATTACTTTTGCAATCAGTTGCTATATAACTCATGAACTTGAAGGTAATTACATATATATCCATTTAGCTTCAAAAATTACCAATAGCCCTTACATGGTTTAAACATAATTGCAAATATTCTTACACTATCATAAGTTTGTCAAACATGGGTATCTTCACAATTATAGTCAAATTATGTGGTGATTATTTGCATTTTATAAACTAAGCGAGCATATTAAATCATGTAGGTATATTTGCGAATTAGCTTAAAAAGATTAATTTTTATATTTTAGTATGAATTTATATTTTAAGGTTCGTTTAATCAAGTAAAAATATTTTAAATATTGTATATTTATTAATGCAAATTCATGCATACTAAAACGAAGACAAAGCATAGACATAAAAAATTTAAAAATGAATTTTTATACGTAAATGTCACTTGTTACCACAGCCTCTATATCAAAATTTATCATTTAAATATTTTATTATTAAGCTTAACTCCTGGAAAGATATAATGATGTAAATGACATGTCGCTTATATAATTTTCGAGTAAATTTTGCGAAACATCTAGGAAAGGCATTGTTGTAAGAATTTTATAATAAAATATATAAGAAATTAAGCTCCATAAATTATTTAAAATTTTAACCCATGTTATGAAAATATTTTGATCGCCCTACTTTTATATAATCAAGTTAAACAAAATAGTTCCATGTCACTTTGTTCATTTTTAGTATGTTGATCATTGATGTAAAATTCAATCCGTTATTGTATTCAATGTTATTTATTTATCTATAAGATTAAGTTTCATCAAAATCAAATATGTTCATGGGTCACATTTGCTTAAACATAGATATTCATTTGTAAATTAGGAAAAATATTAAGATATATTTCCATATATATTAGAATATAATGGTACTTTATAAAATTTTTACATGCATAGTAATGGTATTTTAGATAGTTTAGATATTAAAAATATTACTTTAAATTTAATATTTAACATTAAACTATTTTATTAAATTTGATCCTACACATTTTTGATGAGGCCCATACATAATGATAATAAAAAAAATAGAAATTTTCCATGATAATATAAATAACACTAAATACAATAGATGGATTGAATTTTAGAAGAGAATTTCATAGAAATATAGCACTAATTATATATAATATAGATAGAACTTTATAATATTGAATTGTTTTAATAAAATAATACAAATTTTGTCCATGAAAACAAATTGAAGCTTCTTATTTTGTCATTTTCTACTTTTATTTCTTTTTTTCTTTTTCCCTTATTTCCCATTTTTTCTTCTAATTGTCGATTAAGTCAATTGGCAAACAAAATTTAATTGACTGCAATTGGTTTAGTTTAGGGTTGTATTGGAGTTTGAAAAATATGAATAAATATAAATTTAAGTTAAGAGTTAACAAATATGCTTATGGTTGAGAAAATCACAACATGATTCAAACCAATCATTTGCCAACCTAGTTTACACAGTGAAGACTATGAGAGGAGCACTAATGTTACGTGCCTCCAAAACTAGTTATTTATATCTGAAACGCCTTAAGTAAATTAGCTATATAGGGTGTATTTGGATAAGTGTAAAACTTTAGAAATAAAAAATTTTTATTCTCCGCAACTATTCTATTTTAATTATATTTTACTCAATTGTTTGTACATAATTACTCATACAACTAATTTATTTATTTTAATTTTAATATCTTTACTTCTTATAATTACCACATCGTTTTCTACTCAGAAAATTTTACACTAACAATTCCTCACCTGAAAATTTTACCACTTCCCGACAACATTTATATGCTGGGAATGGATTGACTCCGTATCCGCATGTAATTAATGCTAGATGCCACACTTCTCCACTCAGGGCATAACATGAAATGTGCATAAAGGGCGTGTGCCATTGGTGCCCAATAAATATATTTTTATTTTTTTATAAAATTGTTAATCTAGGTATAAGTTAATTTTTACCATCTTAGAGATGTTTAAGTATTTTTTGGTTTTTTAAAAACAAAAATAATATTGTAATTTTTCAACCTTTAAAATGACTAGAATGTCCTTGTATTTAAAAATAAAAAACACCTGTGCATCTTCAAAAGGGCAAAAATTAGTTTATAAATTAAATATGTATAGATTAATATTTTCTTAAAAAGCAAAATAAATGAAAAATAAGTTTTTGGGGCCGGCCTATTCTAGGCTAAGTACAAAGGATTAATATATTTGCGGTAAATTTATAGTAAATTTATAAACCACTTTTTTTATTTTTCGAGATGTGTAAGTATTTCTTTGATTTTTGAACATAAAGATATTTAATTCATTTTACCCTTAAAATGACTAAAATCCCTTGGTTCAAAAATTCTAAAAAAATACTGGAAATCTCTGAAAATGATAAATTTTAATTTATAGATCAAATACACCTAAATTAATATTTTTATAAAAATTAAAAATTTTAAAAATAAAATTTTAGGCCAGCCTTGCCATAATAGATCATGGCCCATAACATAAATGTTACTACATGTGTGAATGTAAAGCAAAAACTATTTAATTGCAAATCCTTGGATTGTAAAGAGTTGTAATAATTGACACCAACACTGTGGGGTCATGGTAATCACATTAGATTCTCATGCCTAAGGTTCAGGGTTCTACCTTGTGACAACTCAAGTTCGGGGTTGGTGGACCCTGTGACAAATTTTTGAAAAAAAGTTGTAATATTTACTCGAATTATATTTCATCGTAAATTGTGATTGTCGCTTAATTGCAATAGTATTAATGGTAGCTAAGGGTGCTAATGGTCCTGACAACTTATCAACCCAATTATAAATCGGTTTGGATTAAGATTTTTGAACAAATGATATATGATATGTCAATATATTTAACTATTTAGATAATAAATAGACTAAGTTTGAAATTTTACAATTTATCGACCCGTTTAACGCATCAACTCATTTGCAACCCATTAAGAAGCGATGCACATATTTTATAAACCTTAAATCTATTTTTCTCATTTCAATTTCCTATTTTCTTTTTTTTGTCTACGACTCTAAAGCATCTTTTCTACTGTCATGTTGTGGCATTACCATCGTCGTCTCTGCTGTTGCCTGCAAGTGTCACCGATAAGATTCTTTTTTCCTCTTTGTTAGTCTCTCTCCCTCTTTGTCTCCAATCATTCCTCTTTCCATTTCTTTCCTTGTTCCTACCTTTTTGTCCTCTCTTTCCTTCCCTTAATTTATCCTTCTCCGTCTCTGATTGTTTCCTTTTTCATCTTTGTTACTATTTTCCTCTTTCTGTCCTCTCTTTGTCTTGCCAAGTCATGACCCTTCTCTGTACTAAACATGTCAAATATACAACCTCTCTTGATAAAGAACTGACCATGCCATGTATCCTGTTGATATAGATCAATTCATCATGATAATTATAAACAACATATATTCAACTTCAAATTAGCTTAGTTTTGAATTATTTGCAACATACATATACAACCCGTTAACAACCCCCAGCTTATTTAAATATGTTGTAAATGAGTTATGGTTGAGATTTCTCACATAGGTTAATACGTAAATTAAGGTTAAAATTTCTATATGAGATTAAGATTAAGATTTTAAATAAATTGAGATTAGGATTAGACTCTAATCCGTCAAACCTAAAATGTCAACACCCCTAATGGTAATTTTGCTACAAAAAGGTTGTTGTGTGCAAAAACTTTCATTGTGGTGATGTTCAAATTAAGTTTATTAACTAAATTTAAATTGAATATATTATTTATTTTAATATTGAATTATATATTTTATATTAATCAAAAAAGTTTTGATCATGTCACTCCCTTGGATTTCCAAACAATTGACAAAAAACAACTCCAAGAGATGAATAAACGAGGCAAGTGTCTCTACTCAACTTTAAATCGCGTACCTTCCACCTTGGGCACCTTTATACACATTCTTGTCAACAACTTTACGTTGTAGAGTCAAAATTGAATAAAGAAGCCATTTATCAAACTCAAACTCAAAAAAAAAAAATTCCATTAGCAAGGAAGTTCCTTGCTCAAAACCAGCTAAAGTGTGATACCTAGATACCGGTGTACACAGTTTAAGCAATTACAGCCCGTCCAAGGTCGAATTTGATTGAAATTATTAGTGTCACGTTAAAATAAATGATATTAAACAAAATGAATACTGAAGATTTTGGTTTAATTATCAAGGTGATCCTAAAATGTAGGTTACATACTAAAATTTATCATGCCGATCGTATCACTAAAGTATATCCCATGGAAGATTTTCAAGCTAGTTAATCTCGAGTGCTTGGGTGACAAGGCACTGTTTATTGTATGCTATGGTGCTTGCAATAGCTAGTTTCTTAGGGGGACATTTGGAAATGTAAAAATTGGTGGAAATTTAAGACGGGTGAGAATAGAAAAAAAATATTTTAAAAATTATGCGATTAATATAAAATGATAAGGATAAAGTTGGAATAAATAGAATAGTTAACAGAAATGATTGAAATTAAAGATAAGGTTGGAAAAAATAAAGTTATTAGATTGTTAAATCATTTATAGGACAATATCTGCACCGTGATTTCCCATTCACATTGCCTGTTTACCAAACGACCCTAACGGGCGCGTGGCACACAGGAAAAGGACGTCCTGCTTGTGTTCTCCTTATTATAGTCGTCCCTCAAAAGTAGCAGCAAATTAATTGAGTGGTCCTGATTGATGGATGATATATGCATGAGGATCTGCATCCATAGCGTGACAGACCTCTGTACTTTTTTCAGTTATAGCTACTAGCTCGGCCTTTATCTTTTTTTCTTAAATTTTTTTTTTTAAAAAAAATGATTTTCCAAGAAGTTCGATGAGCATGTTATCCAAAGAAGGCCGTGCGACTTCTGAAATTTCATAATATATAGGATCATAAAGCAACAAAACGTTCAATCTTGATCACTGCATGCATAGGATTATCAATTCCATCAATGTTTTACTATCTACGCATCTTCTGCACCTTTTGCTGACCCATCGATCTTAGCAACCACCGTCATCAGACCTTGGCTAGAGAATCCAAATCAGGCTTTAAGATGCTGTGTATCGATATCCTTAAAGACTACACTGATTGCGAAAGCGACTATTCCCCTCACCAACTTTGCCTAGTTTACCGTACGTCTTGAGCAGCAGCTGCCTTAACGGGTAGGATTGAACTGGATAGTGCTTAATTTTAATTCTAACTTATTTAAAAAAAATTAGTCTTAATTTTTTATTAACCTATTTAAAAAATATTGACTCTAATCTGTTTATAACTTATTTGATAAACGGATTGTTAATTCGTCAATAGATTATCGTATATGTAACCAATATGTTAAAATAAAGTTAATTTAAAATCTTAATGACTGAAAAATATATTAAAAACTTAAAAACATACCTGATTAACTTAAAACAAATGATCCAATACAAATATCTCTTTAAAATTCTGACTAATCTAGCATATTGCTCACTTGTTCCTGTTCTAAGATGCAAATAATACTTCATTTATATATAACAACTCGATAAACATAAATATACATTTGCTAAATGATGTGCATCTTTGAAGCAGTGCCTCAAACAGAGGTACAGCTTGGGGAGTTGAGCCTGAACCCAGTCTGTCGAACTCAATTTTCAACAGTTTCGAATTCGAGCCTTAGAAATCCGATTTGTAAATATGACAAGGTTAGGATTAAATGAACTCGAACCCGCTTCCCCATTTTGTGTTTATTATAAATTTTATTATGTACATAACATTTAAACAATATTTTTTTATATTTTGCATATTTTTGTTATTTATATTTATATTTGAATACATGCTTGACATATCGTAATTATATTATAAATAAAATCTATTATTTAGATTTATATTTATATTTATATTTTATTTCTATCATTTACTTTTATATCCATTAATTTTATTCCTTTATCTTATTTTTTATGTTAAATTTTTCTATAAATATTCTTTATATTGCCATTTTTAAAAAAACCTGTAGTTTCACTATATATTATTATGTTTGCTTACATGATATGTTATTATTATATATTTATATGAAATTCTAAACTTATTTATTTTAAATAAAATGTAAATTCACGAACATAAATTTCAACCAGAGACTCAATTCAAACCCAATTTTCAAAAATAGAGTTAAAGTTTAAGTTTTATAAAAAGGGTTAGGGTTAGGATTAGGATTAGGATTCATGTTTTATAAATAGGGTTAGAGTTAGGGTTAGGGTTGAGGTGAACTCGAGTTTCATGAGCCCGAATTATACCCCTAGCCTCAAGACCTTTAGCAACCTATGACAAAGGGTAGCCTCCAGCACTAACAATGGTCAATTGCAAAGACAATATTGAAATGAGTGTTACGTGCTTTAGATACCAAGAAAACGTAGTGTGCTACAACTATAAATCTTGTTTTACTAAGGTTATGTTTGTTAAAAGTTAAAAATTTTAACTAAAATTTTTCACTCTTTGCAACTGCTCCTTTTTTATTATTTTTTTACATCTTCCTATACAAAATGTCATATTTTTTAATCATTTTTAATAACTACTGGTACAACTAACTTATCTATTTTAACTTTATTTTTTTTATTTCTTATCATTGTCCATATCATATTACATCATTTTCTCTTACTTTTAAAAACTTTTATACTAAAATTTTTTCGACAAAAGTTTTATCACTTCCCAAACACACCCTTATGATGTGTCTAAAATTTTAGACAAACTATGTGGGTATGAGTGCAATGTTTTGAAAATACACTTGTAACTTCACTACAATTATGTAGGTACAAATGCAAAAATCTTCACAAAATTATAAAATACATGCAGTTTCGAACATGTTACTCTTATTAGGGTTTCACAAATAGTAGTTACTTTTTTGAAGAAATAAAGAATTACCTTATTGATATATAATATAAAAAGACTATTACTTGTAATCATTATTTTTATTACAAATATTGTAAAAAAAACCATTAAAAAAAACCATTTATGTAATAAACATACTAAAAATAATAATACCTATAAATAAATACTTTAATAATGATAATGAATTCATTATTAATAGAGGGATTTTCATTATTTCATCAAAAAAATTTAGGCTTTCCAAAATATACCCTTGACATTTTCAAATTTTCAAAAATACCTACTATAATTTCATTTAACCCCGAAAAAGATCATTCTATTGGTTAAAGTCATTAGTGAATACATAAAATTACTAGTATGCCATTTAAATTTATGACAAAATTGAAAAAGTGAATTATCATAACTCACTAATGCCCTAATTGTACATGAATTCTAAATTTAGAGAGCCCTAATTTAATTTCCTTTCTATTTCATTTCATCATTTATTGTTTTACAATAGGGCTATTTTGGTAATTTATAAAAATTTAATTGACGACTTTTTATGGAATGGACATTTTTAGGATTAAATGCAAATGTAGTTGGTATATTTGAAATTTAAAAATTGTTGTGATTATATTTGGAATTAGGGCCAAACGTAGTAGGTATATTTGGGAAAAGCCAAAAAAATTAATTGTAATTTATGAAACTCTAATATAAGAGATATATATAAGACTCCACTCCTATATAATCAAGTTACATAAAATCAGTCTCATGTAACACCTTAATTTTTAGACATTCATAATTAATTCAAAATCCAATTCATTTATTATATTTAACATCATTTGTTTATCTTGAAGATTAAGTTTCATCCCAATCAAGTATGTTTATAGGTCACATTTGTTGAAAAATATATATTCATGTGTAGATTATGAAAAATGCTTAAATTCATTTATACATGTATTAAAATTTAATAATATTTTATAGAATCATTTATCCATATAGAAATTATAAGCTAGGTGATTCAGATGTTGAAAATATAATTTTAAAATTGATATTTAGAGTTAAATCATTTTGTTAAGTTGATTTTACACATGTGTAGATAGGACCATACATAATGATACTAAATAAATGAAAGAGTTTTCATTATCATATAAATGATGATAAATACAATAAATGGAGTGAATTTTTCATCAACTATTAAGATTTTAAAAATAGATGAGGTTACATAAAAGCGGTTGCATGTAACTCCCTCAAATTTTAATATTTTGATTTTTGATGAAAATCTAATCTATTCATTGTAGTTAACATCATTTGTTTTGTTAAGAGATCAAATTTCAACCAAATCCAATACGTGCATAGGTCACGTTTGCTTAAAAATAAGTACACTCATGTATAAATTAAGAAAAATGCTTAAATCCATTCACATATATATTGGAGTATAGTAATACTTCATAGAATCATTTACCCATGCAGTAATGATATTTTAGATGGTTTTTTATGGTATTATTTTAGATGGTTTAAATGTTGAAAATACTACTTAAATTTTGATATTTAGCATTAAATTACTTCATTATGTTGATTTTAATATTTGTAGATGAGACTCATATATAGTGATATTAGATAAATGAAAAAGTTTTTATAATAATATAAGTGATGCTAAACACAATACATTAAGTAGATTTTTTATCAATCATCTAGATGTTGCAAATGAAGGGAGTTACATAGAAATGAAGTTTTATAAAGGCATCAGAATATATATATATATAGAGCTGTTCCGATGCAGCACAACTGCACCGAACAGTAGTACATTTGATCAAAAATTGGCCTCACATATATTAGAATGAAATGAAACTTTATACAATCATTTATCCATATATAAATTTTATAGCAAATGGTTGCTGAAAAAATCACTTTAAAGTTGGTATTTACATCAAATTATTTTATTATGTTGAATTTGTTCTATTTTCAGATGAGGCCCATATACATATTTGATTGGGATACAAATTGATATGGTAATAGAATATATATTCTAAATATAATGGGTGGAGTAAATTATGATTTGATGATCATGTGGGGCCCATTTCTCGCTACACCAGAAATTTTGGTGCAGCATCGCTGCACCTGAATATTTCTGATATATATAAAAATATTCAAATGCAGCTTTATTGCATCACAATCATGATGTAGTTATCTCAAAATGGACCTCATATGATCACAAAATTATAATCTACTCTATCCATTATATTTAGAATTATGTATTCTATTATCATACTAATTTTCATTCCAATTCGATATGTGTATAGAGTTCATCTGAAAATACAAATTCAACGTAACAAATAATTTAATGTAAATAATAACTTTAAAGTTGTTTTTTGAATATGTAAATCATTTTCTATAAAATTTATATATGGATAAATGATTGTACAAAGTATCAATATATTTAAGTACATGTGGAGCGCATTTTGAGCCAAATGTACTGTTAATTATGGTGTAGTTTCACTGCAAGGGATAGGTTCTTATATATATATATGGGATATATTTAGGTGCAGCAACGCTGCACCCAAATTCCTGTGCAGGCGCGCCATCCGCCCGTCTGTGGCAGCGGTAAAAATCCTGGTCGTTGTTTCTGTGTGCGTGTAGCCCGCCTGTGAATCAGTGAATTTGATGCGTGTCATTTTGTTCTGGGCACGGGTATGCATATTGCATGGAAAAAGGCAGCCGTATCCCGCCCAAATCTCGGCTGTTCTGAAATCTACCATCCCAATTATCCCCTTCAGAAAAACGACGCCCACATTGCATCTCAGAGCCAGTCGAATGAAGAAAAAAATCGTGCTGAAAAATAGAAGAAAGGCCGATGCCCAGCAATGATGCTTGCAGAAGAAAAGTTGGCGGAAAAAATGATGAAAAGAAAATGAAAGCTGCGAAGATATGTGAAGCTCATCTCCTGTAAAAATCCGCTTTCCTGAAAACCGCTCGGTCTCGAAAACTGCCCGTGCTCGTGCTCGATTCTCTATCCCAAAATATGTTCGGATGAAAATAGTGAAACAGGTAGGAGATGATTTAGGAATGTCAAAAAGTACGAAGGCTGAGTGACAACCACAAATTTACGAGGTGTATAATCAAGGAAGGTAGTCTTCGTTTTCACTACAAATTCAAAAACTGTTAAAGCTTCAAAAGTTATAAACGATCAAAAGGATTTGCAGAAATTATCTAAAAAAATTTCTATTTCTACTATATATTTTCCTATTTCTACTATATATTTTCTTATTTCATTAAACTGTTATTTATTTTTTTAGTCTTATGTAAAGCATGCTCATACAACAACTAGCTGATATTTATAAACAGATAAACTGCAATTCTAAAATACACACTGCCTTGTTCATATAGCATTTTGATCTAACATTTAGCATGCTGAAAACCAAATACAGATGAAATAGATGTTCTGCAATTTCACCGTACACAATACACGTATATCAGGCTTATTGAACAATTAACATGCTAATACTTTCAAATGATGGACCTGTGGTTCTAATATACACACTGACTAATGCATATAGCATATTGATCCAACATTTAGCATGGTGAACCAGATGAAACTGACATCCAGCAATTCCTAAATACACACCAACTTGTTAGACAAGGCTGCTGATCCAGTACTTAGCAGGTAGTTAACTAGAAACCGATGAAACAGATGACTAGCAATTTACAGAATGCATTGTACATATGTCATGCTCATCCATCACTTAGCACATAGCATTAACCAAAAACAGATGACTTGTAAACTGAAAATAGACATTGACTTCTGCATATAGCATGCTTAACGACCACTTAACATGCTGAAAATCAGAAAAAATAGACTTGTATTCTCAACTTACATGCCACGCCACTTAGCATGTTAATAACAACACAGATGACTTGCAATCATAGCGATAACAAGTTGCACTGACTTGTGCATAAAGCATGATCATTCCACATTTAGCATACTGATAACAAGTAAAAGATTGTCTGCAATATCAAATTATGCACTAACTTGTGCATAAAGCATGTTCATTGTACATTTATTCAACACTTAGCCTGCTGATAACAAGAACCTTATGAAAAAAGTTTTATAACTAATTTTATATGTAATTAGAATCCCGTAGGAGAAAATCTTCTCATACCCAACAGAAAATCTCCACAATACCCATTTATTTTGCAAGGTAGATATTATTGCATTGTAAGTACTTATAAAATTAACATATTCTATTTCTTATAAGTTGAATAATTTATATTGTTATTCAAATGTAATTTAGTAGGTATTTATGAAATGACATCACCTTGAACACGGACAAAAGTATGTCTCCATTGCATACAGTGGAATTGACTGAAGATGCTACTTTAGTTGAAGAAAGTGAACAAAGTCTGGCAAGTGTGATTACTTTCACTCCTGTTGCGCCTGCCGAGTTAACTCCTATTATTGGGCAAGAGTTTCATAGTGAGGAAGAGGCATATTCCTTCTACAATTTATATGGAAGATGTTGCGGCTTCAGTATAAGAAAAAGCGACGTTAGAAGATCTAAAAAGGATAAGCAGATATGCTTTCGCATTCTTAAATGCTTAAGAGAAGGACATAGAAGGAACGTAGAAAATGTTGAAAAAAAAAACAGATGGACATTACTAGATGTGGATGTCTTGCATCACTCACTATCAAGCTCATGGGCAACACTTCTAAATGGACAGTTATTAATTTCAAAGAAGAGCACTCTCATCGGTTGGAGACTCCCACCAAATCTCGATGTCTTCAGTCCCATCGCAACGTGTCGGACTCACAATTAAATCTAGTTGAAGAGTTGTGCAAGGTTGGTATAGGAGTATCCAGATCATTGCAATTCATGACAGAGGAGGTTGGGGGTCGTGATCAATTAGGATTCATGAAAGTTGATCTTCGTAATGCCTTAAGATCCAGACGGATGTCAAAATATGGGGGAAGTGCAACAGCATTACTTCAGTACTTTCAGAAGCAATTTTCTACGAATGCCGATTACTTTTATGAAATTCAAGTCGACGAGCATAATCGGTTGATGACATGTTTTTGGGTAGATGGGGAATCCAAAAGAGATTACCAAGTTTTCAATGATGTTATTTGTTTCGATACAACTTATCGAACAAATCAATATGATATGCCTTTTGGGCCATTTGTTGGAGTGAATCACCACAAGCAATCAGTTTTGCTTGGTGCAGGTTTATTATTTTGGGAAAGTGAGGAAGACTTCACATGGTTGTTTAAGACATGGCTTCATGCTATGAGTGGTGTACCACCTAAAGCTATTGTCACATATCAAGATCCGGCTATTACAAAGGCTATTTTCATAGTTTTCCCAACTACAAAATATATTTTCTGTTCATGGTACATACATAGGAAATTTCCTAAAAAGTTGTAATCTGCCAATCATAAATATCCTGAATTCAAAGATAAGTTGTACAAGTTAATTCACAATACAGAAGATACACATGAGTTTGAATCTGGGTGGGCAAAATTAATGAATGATTATAGTTTGACGGACCATGCATGGCAACAACAGATGTACAATGTGAGAGATAAGTGGATTTCAGCCTATATAAGAAGTGTTTTCTTAGTAGGTATGACAACAACACAACGATCTGAAAGCACGAATGCTTTTTTTGACAACTTCGTTGGGCCAACCACTCAATTGCTTGAGTTTGTAGAAGCATATGAGCGTGCTGTTAGAAAAAGGAGAGAATATGAAAAGGAAGCTGATCGCAAAAGTACATATAGTACTCCGATTTTGAAAACTAAATTTGTGATTGAGGAACAAGTTGCCAAGCTATACACTAGAGAGATTTTTTTTTATTTTCAGGCAGAAATAGAGGAGTCACATTATTAAAAGCCTAAATCTGAGGTTATGAATGAGAGTCATGTTATATATGAAATACACAAGTATAAAGACCACACCTATAGAAGAACAGTAACTTGGCATGAAGCTAAGCAATTTGCAACATGCTCATGTCGTCTATTCGAGTGGCGTGGCATTATTTGTCGGCATATATTATCCATATTTCAGTGGCGTGATATCATAACTATGCCTGATGATCACTTACTTCGCCGTTGGTCTCAACATCCAAAAGAGAATGTTGGAGGTCCTCTATTTACGCGGAATTGTGATGTTACGAATTCAGCTATGGTGCGGCGACATTTGACGCTCTCAAAATTAAATTTCATTCTAGAGAAAATAACATCAAGTTGAGGTAGTTTTCAAATTGGAACTGCATCCTTAGACACTTTAATAACACATTTACAAGAGCGTATACAATCACAAAAGGAAGATAGATATTCGAATGAAGAAGAACAAAACATGACTTGTGGAGACAAAGAAAACTATTTTGATTATCGCAACAATGCAAATGAACATATCGAAGAAGGTCATAATTCCTCTATAGCACTCAGTGTTGAGATAGGTGATAATATTAGAGTGGAAATTCAGATGTCAACTAATGACAAAGTACCTAATGCACCTACTGTTAGCATTGAATTCTCAAATGTAGTTCAAAGAAAAGGACGATCAAGTAAGCGCTTAAAATCAAGTATCGAAAAAGCTATGGAACACAGGGGACGATTATGTTGAGGATGCAAGAAGGTCGTGGTTGGTCACGATAGACGAAACTGTCCAGAATTGTATAAGAAGGATTGTCAACAACGTGGTATTATGTCATCACATTTCATACCACTCAATTGCATATTTATCCACTTTATCTATTCCACCCCATTTGATCCTCTTTAACTAATCCTTCTTTTGCCTACAGACTAGTGCATGACTATGCTGCTGTTGGAGCTCCATCAATACATTGGAAATTTTGGTATTATGTCTTCATATTCACCTCATAAGTTGTTTTGAAGTAGTTGTCAATCTAATGCTACATTTCATATTTTATGTGCAACGCAGGATGGAGAGCAAAAATGTGGGTCTATGTATGGACAAGTGGATGTTGGATTTATAGTCTCCATTTTTAGAAGGGAATGTTGGATTTATAGTCTCCATTTTTAGAAGGGAATGTTGAATTTATAGTCTCCATTTTAAAAGGAAAAGGAATTGTATCTCATTCACTAAAGTGTACATTTTGAAAGAACAAAAAGTGTATTTTTTGTACTCACTTGTACATTTTCAAAGATAAGGAAGTGTATTTTTTTGTAAATGTTGGTACATATTAAAAAGAAGGAAAGTTATATTTTTTGTGACCGGTGCAATAGAGGTTGAAAATGAACTTCAGCGTACAGCATGCTCATTGACAGATGAGCGTGCTGTTATTCACAGGTAGATCATGTGGCGTGAGTTTTTCCTTACTCTTTGCTCTGTAGCATGCGGTTGTGCATGGTCAAATGATCTGCTGAGCCAATTTCCTTACTGACCTGAGCATTCAGCAATATTGCCTCATACATATAGCTTGCTGACTCAACACTTAGCGTGCTGATATTCACGTCACTTTCATAATAAATACATAAATGCCAATATATCCTCCTGATCCACCATTAACATAGACCTGATCCACCATTAACACAGAGGTAGTCACAAGTGGATCATCTCACAACCTCCCATTCACTAATTCTGCCTCATACATATAGCTTGCTGACTCAACACTTAGCGTGCTGATATTCACGTCACTTCCATAATAAATACAGAAATGCCAATATATCATCTTGATCCACCATTAACATAGACCTGATCCACCATTAACTTAGAGGTATTAACAAGTGGATCATCTCACAACCTCTTTTTCACTAACTACTCGTACATATAGCCTGCTGACTCAACATTTAGCGTGCTGATATTCGCCTTACTACATTTCAGCAACATACAATCACAGAAGAGAAACATCATTGATAACTTGCAGTTTCAAAAGCATACACACACAATAGAGCAACCTCATTCCCACCTGCAGTTTCAGAAGCATACACACACAATAGGGCAACATCATTCACAACCTCAAAATTCATTTAGAGGCAGTAACATTCATATTTGAAAAAAAAAGTTCATTGCAAACAATTCTCTTCCAATATTAGATTGTCAAACATAAGAACATAGCAATTGAAACACAAATTTCAAAAGTTATTAGGTCTTCACTTTTGCTCATGGCCATCTCCTTCACGCTTATTCTCAACAGCTTCAAGCCTCTTGTCGATCCTATTCACATGCTCGAGTACTTGCTCCACTGCTCTAGCAAGCCGTACAATATTTTCAGAATATGAGGCGTCAACATAAACATGATTTGATTTTGGTAGATCAGCGAAGGAGGATGATGATTGTGGTGAATTTGAATGAGCATGTGACATGGCTTCTGTAGGAGGAGATACGGACGTCGATACCAATACTTCTATGGGGGTGAGTACAGCTTTGAAAAATCCAAGAATTGTGCAGGGAGTGACAATGACCGACGTCGGAGTATCAACGACCGATGTATGAGTGTCAATGACCGATGTAGGAGTATAACCTACATCAACAAAAGGGGTAAACTGTGTTGGATTGACAGTGGGTGGTTTCATACATGTTGAAATAAGCTGGGAGATGTGAGACTTGATTTCTCTATTCATCTCCTCAAACTTTGCACTCAAAACCTCCTCAAATCTAGATTCAGAAGCCGTTCACATATGTTCCTTTGAAGTTGATTCCTTTGCATTTGTGGGAATAGTAGCAGCCCTTGTTTGCTCTACTTGCTCATCACCAATTTCATGCTCTTGTGGTGCTACCTGCTCACCAATTTCATGCTCTTCTAGTGCTACCTGCTCACCAGCCTCTGGTGCCACTGGCGGACGGGCATTCCCCTCCCCTGCATTAGTCCCTTCCTTCACACTTCTAGGATGCCACTCATTCGTCTCCTTATTAAACACATAGCCTAACCTGCCTATCAAATTGTCTTCAATTTTATCAGAAATTTTATACTTTGTCATCTCTTCTCCAGATAAATCCACTCCATAATGCTTTAAAATTCTAGTGATGGCCATCCCATATGGCAATGCCCCATTCTTCCACTTTCGACACTTCATCGTATGCTCCAGAATATCCAAAGCAGCATCGAGCACAATTCCTTTTTCATGACAATATATGCAGTAAGCATTATTGACAAAGACCTCTGACATAGACCTAGCTCGAGGGAAAACGTTGTTGGCAATAACATAATGTAACAACTTCATATTTAAAGTTAGTAACTCCCAAGAAGTTAACCTTGCTACTTCCTTCCCCTTTTCTGCATCTCCACTAATCAAAGTAAATGACTCTTGTTTAGAAATTTTGGGCCGGTCCTCACCAGACCAAATAGGAATGTCAAATACTTCCTTCAACATCTCATCATGCAATGGTATCTTCACTCCCTTCACAAATGTAGTGGCATCCTTGGTGATATTACAGTAAAACATTCGAACAAGTTCTGGGTAAATGTTCTCTTCAACCATCATGAAATCAAATAAACCACAGTCCACTAACCACTTCGAGAACGGGAATTCAATGAAGTCTTCAATTTATAGTGGACGACACCTCATAACTGGTCTTGTCAGGAACTTCTCTTCGTATATCAGTGATGATCGTAAGTCCTCGAAGTATCTCTTTTCATCACTTTTTTCCTCTCCAGTAGTTGTAGTTTTATTTTTCTTTTGGGGTTGGCTAGTTCTAGCTGTTGGCAAATCTCGTCGCTTTGGAACTGCATTCTTTGTTGGGCCCTTGCTTCGTGTATTCACCATATTGTCCTTGTTTCAAGCTATTTGAACTGTATATCAAATAGATCGATAGCAAGCAACGTGACCTGCAAATACAAATCCACATACAATCCTAATTAGTAAGTTCAACATGCAAATCCCATTATGCATTTAACGATCAGCATAGCATCCTCATTGGATAATAAGCATGTTGATATAAGTACGGACAGACAATATAACATGCTCATTGGACAGTAAGTAAGCTGTCATTACAAAAATGATAACCTACGTTTCATAATATAACATGCCGATTCATAATATAGCATGCTAATTAGGTGATAGACACGCTGATATCAAAAATAAGAAGAAACTAATTGTAAAAAACAGTTAAGAAAAAAATTGAAAATGGAAAATGAAAAATGGGAGGATGGAAAATCGGAAGAGGTGAAGGGAAAAACAACAAGTCCAAAGGGAGTTACAAGGCCTCAGTATGCTATGTTTACATACTACATTGCTCAATAGTTGATGAGTTTCTATAAATCTATTATGACACTAAAATTTGGGGTTTCTACGTTGAACACTTAGCATTTTAACATTCATAAAGGGCCAATATCCTTTATTTTTACTTCATCCATTATACTATACATATAACATGCTTATTTAACACTTAAGCGACCGATATCCAAAAAGAGACAACCTGTACTTTCAAAATATACATTGACTTAAGCAACTACCATTTCCTAAATTCTATAAATATTGATAGGTTTTCTAAAGATACAAAAACTTAATGATATCATTATTGAGCACTAAAATTGTCAGCAAACAAAATTGTTTAGGCAGTAACATGCTATTGATGAAGTTATGATAGAAATTCAGTATGCTCATAGTAGCACATAACATGCTCAGCAACTACCATTTCCTAAATTCTAAAAATATTGATAGGTTTTCCAAAGATACAAAAACTTAATGATATCATTATTGAGCACTAAAATTGTCAGCAAACAAAATTATTTAGGCAGTAACATGCTATTGATGAAGTTATGATAGAAATTCAGCATGCTCATAGTAGCACATAGCATGCTCAGCAACTACCATTTCCTAAATTATAAAAATATTGATAGGTTTTCCAAAGATACAAAAACTTAATGATATCATTATTGAGCACTAAAATTGTCAGCAAAAAAAATTATTTAGGCAGTAACATGCTATTGATGAAGTTATGATAGAAATTCAGCATGCTCATAGTAGCACATAGCATGCTCAGCAACTACCATTTTCTAAATTATAAAAATATTGATAGGTTTTCCAAAGATACAAAAACTTAATGATATCATTATTGAGCACTAAAATTGTCAGCAAACAAAATTGTTTAGGCAGTAACATACTATTGATGAGGTTATAATAGAAATTCAGCATGCTCATAGTAGCACATAGCATGCTCAACAACTACCATTTCTTAAATTCTAAAAATATTGATAAGTTTTCCAAAGATACAAAAACTTAATGATATCATTATTGAGCACTAAAATTGTCAGCAGACAAAATTGTTTAGGCAGTAACATGCTATTGATGAGGTTATGATAGAAATTCAGCATGCTCATAGTAGCACATAGCATGCTCAGCAACTTCCATTTCCTAAGTTCTAAAAATATTGATTGGTTTTCCAAAGATACAAAAACTTAATGATATCATTATTTAGTACTAAAATTGTCAGCAAACAAAATTATGACACTGGCTATGAATTCGTTTAGGCGGTAACATGCTATTGATGAGATTATGATAGAAATTAGTGAGCTTTCTTTGTAAATGGAATTTTTATCAAAAGATTCAAAAGGATAAATGAGATTAAGCTGGAATTAGTGAGCTATTTTTGGAAATTTACTTAAATTTCCAATCTCTACTATACTGTAATTCCACATTAAACTAATTTGAACTCTACTATAGTGTAATTCCACATTAATTTCAGCTTTAAATTACTAATGTGCACTCCAATATAGAAGAATTTGAAATAACAGTTGCATATTTGCATGATTTAATGATTTACAGTATGTCAAATCGGGATTTCGAATAGTAAACAATGAGGTCCTTACCACCGATAGCCTTCTCCTTCCTTTGCTCCAGCGACTTCTCTTCCTGTGTTCCTCTTCTCCGGCGACTGACTGGCAGCGTTTGTGCCGACCCACAATGCTACGGGGGCAGCGTTGGTCCTTGCAAGGGGGCACCGTTCTTCCTTTCTCTCCTTTCCGATCGCAGTTCTCTCAACCTGTCGGTCGAAGTTTTCCAAACGCCCTTGCCAAACCCTCACCGTTCCCTCTCCCCTTCCCTCCCGTTTCATTCGTCGTTCCTAGCAATGGTGACTTCGGCAGCGTTGGAAGGATCTGGCAGCGTTTGTGCGATTCCTGCCGCGAATCTCCCTTCCTCTCTTTTCTCACCGTTCTCTCCCTCCTTTGTCTCCCGACTGCTGCGCCGTTCACTCTCCCTCGAATCCAACCGAATCCAGCACAGGCGCACATCTCCAGCACGTCTTTCTCCTGCATTGAAAATCGCTCAGTCTCAAAAACCGTAGCTACAGCTGCCTCCCTACCATACTCGCATACTCAGCACGCTACATACCTGCGGCCTACTCGCGGGAGGATGAGAACGGCCACGATTTGATGTGCCAACTCCAACGGGCTGGATTAAATGGGCAGCGCGCCTGCACGGGAATTCGGGTACAGCGTTGCTGCACCTGAATATATCCCTATATATATATGGCTTCTCTACATCCCAATATAATGATTCACTTCAGTACTCCAATTTAATTAAGACTTTATTTGATAATTGTGTTAAATCTAATTCATTAATTGTATTTAGTACTATTTATTTTATTTAGATACAAAAAATTATCTCGATCTATAATTTGCATTATTCTCAAAATTAACAATCACTCAATAGTGACTTTAAATCCATTAAAAATGATTTGTTTATTATAAGGACCCCTGAGAATATAATTTAACATCTAAAACATTTATAATATTCATCCTACTTAGATTGATGATTCTTTAGAATTTTATAATAGAGTAATTTACATATATACCCACATAGTTTGATGCTAATTATAGATATATCCATGTAGTTTTACGAAATGTATATTGCCCTCACATAATTTCACTAAAATTGCATATTACCCTACGCTCCGTTAATATATGATGTTATATTTTAAGGGTGTGTTTGTTTAGGGTAAAAAAGTGTCAACTAAAACTTTTCAATCTAAAACTTGTCACTTTCCATAATTATTCTATTTTTAATTATTTTTTTACATTTTTCTATACAAACTACCCTACTTTTCAATCATTTCTACACAACTACCCATACAATTAACCTATCTATTTTAACTTTATTTTCTTTACTCCTCATCATTACTCCTATTATATCACATCCATTTCTATTGATTTGACAACTTTTACTCCAAAAATTTTTCATCAAAAGTTTTACCTCCGACCAAACACACCCTTAAAAATAACAAAAAAAAAAAAAAGCAAACTTGTCATTTCAAAGTTGTCTATCGTTTGCTGTGTTTGTGCCGCACATACCTGCAAGCTGTAGTCCTTCTCTGACATGCATGAACATTCCATACGGCTTGCAATCACCTTCCCAAGACATCTGGCATCTTACGTTCAATGGCCAACACCATGCAGCAATTAATGACTACCAGCTGCATTTAATAAGTGTACCATGCAGCAACTGACACCGGATATCACAGCATTAATGCATCGAGTTTAATCTGATGAAAAACATCTGACAAGTTTCATAACTATTCAAATAGCCCTTACAAAAAATTTAGGAAAATAAAATTTTAATTAAAAACAATTTAAGAATGCTTAAGGTTTGCAAAGATAAATTTTCATGTATACCTTTGAATAACTTAAATTGTTAGGATCACTTGACCACCATTCAAACAAAAAACTAGTCATATATACATCTTCTGCAAAATTGAGATCTTTGCTCCCTAGATCACCTATCACTAAATGGATCTCTCTCTCCCCCTTTGTGTATCTTTTGCTCTGAAACTCCTAACCATATTCTTTAAACTAGTAAACATAAAAATAAATACATTTTTTTAATTCATATCATCTCCATCAATATTGACAACGAAAAAGAGTCATCTGCCACAAATTCAATTCCAAAGATAGGGAAAAGGACGAATCAACTTCTTTTAGGTGTGAAGAAGAGGTATTTTTCAGAAAATATTTTGCTTCTACCGACGATGGATAAGGGAGTTACATAGAAAATTACTCAAAAAGGGAAGTGATTCTAAACCAAACACATGGGACAAAAGCCCTGGTAGAATTCAAAGTGCTGGAATGATTGAATGCGTAAAATTGAGGAACAATCTTCACCTATGTTAACAGAACATATCCCAACCTGTGTAAAATATTGGTAAGTTGATTTAAACATACTAGTAAAACTAGTTATACAGGAAAAAAGAAAATCAATTTTACAGAAGAGGATATCAAGAAAATATTTAGGATGAATAAAATAATAAATATAGAAGAAATTGTCTATCCACCGTAAAATTTCATCTGTGATGAAATTTGTGGCAAAGAAGTTATACTCAGTGCTAATCTGTTCTTTAAATGCATGAATGTTAATTTGTGAACTTTGCATAATATTGCAATTAGAATAATCTATCCTCCCTATCAAAAAAGCAAAATCTATCCTAGAACCGAGAGTAAAAAAAAAAAAAATGTCAGCAATAAAGATATGAAGTTATTGTTGGCAATTCTAAAAGGACACAAAGCAGATGTGGTAAATTGATGCTACGGGTTTTGAATTTCAATCAATCTTATCCTCATTATGGTATTCCTTATGGAATGATTAGGATCAAAATCAGATTTGCAAGACGAAGAATTTATTTCTAAAAGAAAATCTAGTGCAATCAGGATACTAGCAATAGGAAGAATGGGATTCATGAACATAGGAAATAAATGGGTGGTAAAAATGGATAAAATGGATAAATTAGAATCCACGAAAAGGGAAAAGAATTTGAGAGATGATGTACTTGCCCTTTTGGTTGATTATAGCAATGACAAAAGAAATACACTTTTATGATCTTGATGTGTAGGTGAGACTGTAAAAGTGGAGTGTGATATGATTATGGAATTATCTTTTTGTGATTGATTTGACATGACTTATGATAAGATGAGTTTGAAATTTATAGTTATTTTGATAATAGAATATACTCAAAGGATTGCTTAGAATAATTCATGGAATATGCTTTTGTGATAGTCTAACTTCGAATGATTTGCGAAATACGCCTTTGAGATATGCTAAACTTGAAACACTAAGTAAAAAACTATTTTTATGATTATCATGAATAGATAAACATGTTCAAAACAAGAATTTTTTCACAAATTCAAATTTAGTGAAAATAAAAAAAAAGGTCAACTTTTTAGTAGCAAAACCACTCTGTCCAAACAAATAACAAAAAAGCTCGACCTTCGTGTATGAAAACAAGTAATGTTTTTTTGGGCGGCAGAATAGCAAAATTGTAAGGAGTTTGGATATGCACGAAGATTATCTTCTAGGCTACGTTTCAAGTGATTAAGAGACTATAAAAGGAGGACATGGAAGAGCTAGAACACATCAAAAAATACCCAAGTGCAAGTGTAATTGTGTAAAAGACTCTAAAGTTCTTCATTATGAGATCGCTTTCTGTTGAGGTTCAAGCGAAAAGCTAAAGTTGAAAATTTTTGAAGGTGCTACTGCTAGAGATTTAGAGCTACAAATTGTTGATCAATTAAACAGTTGTTACTCTTTGCAAATGTGCTAAACCATTTTGTTATTTATTTAAAGATTTATTTTGTGCATTACCTTAGTGTTAATGATAATCAAACTAAGAGAAAAGTTATATTATCTTGGTATTGATAGTGATCAAATCAAAAGGAAGTGAATCATAGTATTGATTATTGAAAGCCCATATGGAGCTTAGTACCAATTCAGAAGACAATTGAACTATCTACACTATGTTACTTGTGTATTAGAGTTGACTAATAGAATCCAAATCTTATGTGTTTGAAAAATAAAGTATGATAAAAATATTCAAACCACTATAAGTGTTTTTATCTTTATGATTTATTTCAATATTGTGATTATATTTTTGCTTGATTCACATTATTTTACTAAGGTTCTTTGAATAGCCATCACGTGATACCAATAAGTGGTATCAAAGCAGAATTTTTTAAATTTAGTAAAGAGATCATATGATCAATGAAAGAACTCGTTATAGTTACTTTGAAGATCATTCTATTACATATCTCTTATACTTTTATGATTTAAATTTTGTAGACTGAAAAGCTTAAAATGAAGACATTTTTTGTGGAGCCTTAATACCAGACTATGGAGAGTTGTTAAATTTGGTTTAAATTCATCTGGAGATAACATTTCTATTGTCCTAAATTAACAAGAAACTAAATAAAATCAAGGGCTTGTTTGGTAAACTTCAAAATAGTGGGAATGTGGTAACCTGTGGGAATTCGGCGCAAATGTGTAGGGCGGCATGATGATAAGCGTGGTGTAATAAACATTGTCTGTTTACCAATATTTATATAGGGACAGTAAGCAGCAGCACGGGTCGGGACGTATTTGCAGCGTTATTCCAACTTGCAGATGTACTTTAATGACCATTATTAATTTAATTTTTTTATGGGTATTCTTACGTTACAATCATCTTAATATTATGGGTGTGTTTGGTTGGAGGTAAAACTTTTGATAAAAAGTTTTTGAAGTAAAAGTTGTCAAATCAATAGAAAGTGATGTGATATAATAGGAGTAATGATGAGGAGTAAAGAGAATAAATTTAAAATAGATAGGTTAGTTGTATGGATAGTTGTGTAGAAATAATTGAAAAGTAGGGTAGTTTGTATAGAAAAATGTGAAAAAATAATTAAAAAATAGAGTAATTATGAAGAGTGAAAAGTTTTAGATTGAAAAGTTTTAGTTGATACTTTTTTGCCCTAAACAAACACACCCTATATTACAATGTAGCATTGAGATGTTTTGATAATTTTCTAACAATATTCTACAAACTTCTTACAATATTCTCAATTTTTCCTAACGATATTTCACAATTTTCTAACTAGTGGAGAAAGACGCCATCAACTACTACATAAAGCCATAAAATGTGGCTGTTGTGTTTCGATTCGATTCAAGGACACCCAACAGGCTGAGCCAAATCCTTGACCACTGAGACAATGTCTCAGTCGCTAATTTTTCATTCATATTAATTAGAGTTACAAATTTTTGACTTACCAGCGTGCAGATGAAATTCATTTTTCTTTTTCTTTTTTCCTTTTTTATTAATAATAATCATTGCGATATTTTTCTAACTTATAAAACCATAATTGAACCAAATTTCTAGCCTCCATGATTACAATAACTATTAATTCATGCTACTTGCTTGAATATATTTCTTATTTTGATAAGAAATTAAACAAATAATTTAAAATGTAATTAGTGGAACGAATTTTTATTTTATCATCAATGAAAGCTCCTTAAAATATTATAAAAAATGAAATATTTTAAAATGTGAAAAAAATATAGCAAGTAACGTATTATGATAAAGATATGATTATAAGTAGGTTAAGATAGGTTAGCAACAATAAATTTCAATTTCCATTGGATTAAGGTAGTCACTTTTCAAACCCACTAACCCGTTTATCATACACATAAAAATTTGTTTCCTCATTGTAAGAAATAGATAAATTTGAGCTTTAATTCATTAAAATATATAAATTTGATAATTGATTCGTTGTTCAATGATAACATGTTAAGTCGTTTAAAATGAAGTCAGATACTAGGGAGTGTTTATTACATATAAAATTTACTAATTAAAATTACTTGATGTAATATTTTATAAAATATAAGAAATGATATCATATGATAAGTGTAATGATAAGTACAAAATTATGAGGATTACAAAGTTAAAATGCATAACACAGTTGTAACTATCAATTTAAAATAAGAAGGCCGTGAATAATTTTTAAATATCAACTATTAAACGTTCTTTCAATTTGATGTCTTTCTATTGCTGACTTAATTTCACATTTGTGTTTCAATGTGACTACCTCATTTTGTTTCAACTTTAGTCTTTGTTTTAGTGGCGATAAAAATATTTATTTTAACCATTATTTTTATTGATATAACAACATTATCTCATTTACAGTGTGTATATTTGTAACTTAAATTTATAATTAATGCATCTATCTTGTTTCATGAATATTTCAAACTTAAAATTTTAATTATCCAAAATTATCTTATTTTTAATAAGTTTTTGTGTTTTCATAACAACACTGTATTAATTATTGCCTCATAGTTACTTATACATTCTAAATAATGAATTAATTATCAAATTTATTTATTTTCCTCATCACGACTTGGGCAGTCATTTTTAAAATTGAAGAAATGGCAATTACCAGCACCCAACTTCACATGGATGTTGTCATGATGTCATCTTACTTGTTTATCTACCAAAATCGCTCCACGTAGCAATATGGTGGACTTGAAAGAATAGTGATGGATACAACAAATTCATATAATTTCTAACTTCGTTTTTTTTTCGTACGGATGAACTTTACAAGAAGAGATGACATGACATTAAAACCTGTTCTAGCAGAAATAGATGACTTATAAAAAACGTTGCATTACACATAGTACAGCAGCCAATTTTTATAAATATAGAATTGGGGGAAATTTATATCCCACTGCACATACCATTCAAAATTCTATTCTAATGATTCTGGGTGAAAATCATAAAAAATTGCAGCAGTTATGTATAAAAAAATGATATAAGTAAAAAAGTATCTTTTCTTTTATGGTAATCCTATACAAACAATTCATTTGGTGTCCATATGCGACATCATATTCATCCTTCATACATGCTACATACTATTACATTGCTTTTTTACCATATGATTTACAGTCATACAAATTGATAAGGTTGTTTTTATTCCCACCAATGCAACTCATACAATCACATACGTTTATCACGACACAAGTTTTCTCATTCTTATCTAGCGTAACAAAATAATTTCTGGACGCATCTATGGCAAACTCTCGATCAGGATAGGATTGGAAACAAGCACAAGAATATGGATTTACTTGTGCATGGGTCTCCGACCATGATGCATATATATCAAGTGTACGTCCAACGAAGACAACATAGAAACGTGACATGAAGTCAGAACCTATGAAGAAAAGGTATCAAATGGGAACATAATGCCATGTAAAAAAATATTACAAGCAATGTAACTAAATGTATGAAAATAACTCAATGTCATACATGGAACAATATCGTACATGAACTTCACCAATAATAAATAGCATGATAAGTAAGAACAGAAAGTCAAATTACATAACTATAAACTACACTACATGACAGAAATGATCAATGATTTCTTGGGTCAGCAAACCTAGAAATGAGCCAAAATATGATACACAAGTTGTAAGCTTCAATCTGTAGTAGGTATACTGAGAAAACTTAATGCATTCGGAGGTTGTTCACCAAAGTAAATGACATTTTTATTACCCTCTTCGGGGGAGAGAGGTATCTCCCACAGGAGTGTCATAACATCTATGAACCATTGGGGGTCAACATTGACCTACTTGATTACTGATGCTAGCAACTGCTAACCTATTAAACTCTTGAAAGCGCCTGCCACCCCCTCTAATGGGGTTGGAGCCTTTCTACATAAACTCTAAGTCTAACGATGCAATGAGCGTGCGGATGTCCTCATCGAAGATGTTGGGGTATCTTCATATGTGAACGAAGGGTCCTCGTTCAGATCGACGCCTTCTTTGCTAGTTGGAACCTTCTCTATATGCGCGTGTTGCTGACGTAGCACCCTACGCATCCCACCTGCATTGACACCTGTCATTGCAGTTGACCTGCAGATCTTGTCCAAGTCATCCCAACTGTGTATTTAATGATTGTATTCACTTCATATAATCAAAGAGAGCTCCTCCTTAATGGATCTTTTTAAATTATGTTTTGTCAATAATGTTTTGTTATTATGAAAAAAGAAGAGAATATTGAGTTCAAACTATGGATTCAAAATACTCACTTATAACACAACAATCCGAATGACATACATTTTGACAATAAACTAAAATTTAATGATCAAATGAGCCAGTGGGGGGTTTAACTTGCTAGTCACAGATGTGGGCACAATGCCATCACGTATGTGGTTTGACCCTCTCCCTTTATGGGGAGTGAAAAAATTGTGCCCCTGTAGTAAGGTATAGGAATTGTATATAAATAAAAATTAAGAAAAAAAAACAAATATATAGAAATATCTAAATCGACTTCACAAAATGAAAAACAAAATACCACATAATGAAGAAAGTATACAAATGACATTTGCAGAGCAAATAAAGACTTTAGATTTAAATCTGGTGAAGGATGATTTTAGCAAATTGAAGATAATGAACTTTAGTTTGAATCATAATAAAGAGTTGTGGTTAAAGTTGAAGAATGTGAAATGGTGCTTATAATATGAGAAGTACAGAATGATATGACAGCCCTCCCAAGTATTATGGAGGTTTTGTAATTCTCCCCAGTGTGGGGGGTTCATACAAAATTTCCTCTAGTATAGGGGTTGAAGAAAAATTTATCTTCATGTAGTGAGGGTTGTGAATATAATTGATTATAATATCAATTGTCGTGATGTATAAATCCTAAGAAAAAAAGATTTACTTCACTCTGTCAATAACTAAGATCTATGTTATTACTCCAAGAGTTGAAAAGTTAGACAAAGCTAAAAGCAATGATATTTATTTCTTTTGAGTCATTACTTAATTATATACTGAACTCTTATCTTTATATAATTGCACATATCATATGTATTTTATTACTGAGAAATATTCATTTATACAACTTTTTATATAGCAAATGTTCGTTTTATCCTTTCATAGAGTTTATAATAGGTGATTGTACTAAGTTAGAAAGCTAAGAAACAACTGATTATAACTATGATTTTTTTATTGAAGTGACATGTATATAAAGCATCTCATACAACATATTAACTTTTATTAAAGTCCATGGGTAGGGGAGAGACAACTTCTACACAAAGAAAATGGAAATATACAACTCTGCCCACAATATAGAGACACAACTCCACTATATAGCCAATTGGGATCGAACCCAGACAGTCCCATTATGGGACTGCTTTATGCCAATCACGCTAACAGTGTGGTATAGTAAAACTCGTGACTGTGAAGTCAATAAAGGTAAAGTAGGTATCTAAGTTTTGGACCAAACTACTCTACCTCAAGTGTAGATTATTTTTTTCTCAATTATAATAGTTTAAGAACACAACAGGATAAGAACACTTCACTTTTTTAGAGGAAGGTTCTCATTTTGAGCATACCTCCTTTTTCTTACTAAGATGGGTTTACTTCAAGCGATCCCTTTATAGTTTATAAAAATTACCCTCTAGGTGTACTTTTAACCCTTGAGGTGAAAATCTTTCAATGCCTTTTTGATGCTCACTTCTTTCCTACTTTTTTCTGAGAAACAGTATAGTATTCATTGATCAACACCATCTTTATACAAAATATTTACAATGACATCTTGTGGGCTTCCCCACCAAGATTGTTCTTTTACCTTCATTAAGGATGTTGTTTTAGCCAAAACAAATGGGAGGCCCCATTGCCAGGCCGCAAAACATAGGAAAAATTAACATTTCAAAATAAGAGACTTTGCTATTGATGTCCTGCAAAATCATACCCATAGTTGACAGAACTCAGCATTTTCCATGTAAGAAGCTAATCAAAATTAGAGAGTCACTCCCAAGTTTCAATGCCACCACCAGTATTTCCACGCCCCAAGTGATTCCCAAACTAACAGTCATTGCTTCCATCATTAGAGAATTAATGACTCCCTTGCAGTTCCAAATTTAGCTGTAAGGAAAGTGTCATCTACATTCCTTAAAATCGTGCCGAAGCCCATGATTATCATTTACATTAATGCTTTCGTCACCATTAATCTTTAGAGAACTAGCCCTTGGTTTGATCCATCTTGGAAGCAAAATAGATTGTGAGATTTCCGGTCCAGCCAATTGATAAGTGCTGAAAAATTAAGAATTTACAATATACCTGATTTAATGAAAAGATCGGAAGGTTGTGTCTCGAACTTCATTGCTCATCCGGATTGGAATCACAAGATTAGAAACCAATCACACCACCACAACCTAAATGTCACTAATCTCTGAAAGGGTTTTAGAAGAACTCTCGAGGGATTTCTCCTGTATGCTCTGATGTATGTTTCTCCCAGAGACCTTACACATATTTATAACTAGTTTGGGAGGGATACCCACTAGCTACACAAGAGCTATTCCACTACAAATGTGTTTTGATATGCAGTGTATCCAAGTGGAACTGTATATCCTAGTATAAGGAGTAGGAAACCCATTATAGGCATATATGATTTCTGGTCCTAATATAATTCCAACAATAAGCATAGATGAATTGCTCTTTGTAGTTGTAGCACTAGTCAATGACATTCTCCAAATATAGGTCGGCCCATTCACCCTCTTTTGGTTTCTAGAGAACCAAATTTTTCAGCAAAATAGAATAAATAGGGAAAGGAGCTCTTTGTTGTTTTTACCTGCAAGTCATCTGATGATTGACCTAACTGCATCTCTTAGTGCCCAAATATTTTTGTTAGTAATCACTCTCCTTCGTTATTGAATGATTTATGGACAATCCATGAACAAGTGTCGAGAATCTTCCCTGTATGATCCACATAATTCACAAGAGGGGTTAACTACAACTCCCTTATGAATGAGGTTGCGTTTGGTAGGGATGGAATCCTTATATAGCCTCCATTCAAACACTTTGACCTTGCCGAGATAGTTAATTTTCCATATGCATTTTAAGACTTGTGTCTCTAGATTCCTATCAATTTGTGCTGCAAGTCAAGAATTGTTAGTTTTTACTAACCTGTAGGCTAATTTAACACTATACACCCCATTTGGTTTAGCAGTCTAGAACCACTCATCCTGTATGTTCACCAATGGGATTGGAATGAGAAGAACCTCCCTCCAACTTGTCTCGCCAACTACAACAATCACCTTCTCTCTCATCCACATTCTGCCCGTACCATCCATGAAGTTGCAAGCCCTATCGTCTTCAGAAATATTTGATGGAAAAGGGTCAACTCTCATTATTTTGTTTTGTATTCATTTGTCCTTCAAGAAACTAACCTTTCTACCATTTCCAATTCTCTATTCTCCCCCCCCCCACCCTCAGCATAATTTTTTTTGATCTTAGAATACTTCTCCATGTATATGAGTCCCCCCTCCCTCCTTACAATCCCAAATGCTGCCAGTTTTATAGTATTTGGCCTTAAGTACACTGGCACATAAAGACTAAAAGCAGCCTCCAGAATTACTTTGTAAGCATGGCTTTGTTGAACAATACTAAGTCCTTAAAATACATACCCCCATATGCCTTTGACTTACATATGTCTTTCCATGTCACCCAGCTAATCTTCCTTTTTCCCTCATTCTCTCCCCACCAAAATCTACTTATCATACTATCAATTTCCTTGTAAAAGCCCCTTGGAAGAAGAAAGAAACTCAAAGTGTAGCAAGGGATATCTTGGGCAATAGCTTTTATCAATATCTCATTTTCATCAAAGGATAAAAGTCTTTCTTTCCAACCCTGCATCTTTTTCCATATTCTTTCTTTTAGTATCTTGAAAACTATTGTCTTTGATCAACCCAACCATGCTGGAAGACTCCAGTAGGTGCAAAATTTAGTCCCCAGTGATCCAATCTGATTCTAAATATCCACTCTGATATCGTGTCTGGTACTTGAGCTAAAGAAGAGAGCCATCTTATCAATGTTAATTACCTGCCCCAAGCATTCCCCATATGTTTTTAGTGCCTCAAGCATATTGGATATCTCTTGTTGAGTTGCTTTCAAGAAGAGGAGTGCGTCGTCAGCAAAGAATAGATAAGAGATGATGGGTCCCTATGATGCAATTCGAATTCCCAAAATTTTCTTCTTCATCTCCAAATCATTCAATACCCTAGACAAACCCTCAGCACAAGTAAGAAAGATATAAGGAAAAAGGGGTCACCCTCTCTTAGACCCCTAATCGAATAAAATGTCTGATATGAGAATCCATTGATTTTCACTAATTATCCCATCCAATCATCCAACTAATCCACTTCTCACAGAATTCAGATTTCTAAACATTTCCCAGAGGAAGCACCATTCAACTCTGTTGTATGCTTTCGACATATCTAGTTTTATTGCCACATCTTTCCTCTTAACCCTCTTCTTTCTTCTAAGCTACTGAATTGCTTCATATGTTATTGTCATGTGGTCTATGATGAAGCGGCTAGGGATAAAAGCGCTCTATTGAGCTCAGATGACCTGATTCAAGCACGTTTTCAACCTATTAGCCAAAACTTCGGCCAATATTTTGTATGTCACGTTACAGAGGATGATTGGTCTAATTCATTCAATCTAAAGCCCCTTTCTTATTTCGAATAAAAACAATTTTTGTCAAGTTCAAATTCTACAAGTGTCTTTGAAGCAACAGGGAGTCATCACACTCCATAAATTGCCTGCACATTGTAAAAATATTTAGTCCCATAGTCTCCCAATTCTTCTAGTAAAAACCCGTTGACATATAATCCAGACCTAGAGCCTTGTTTGGATTCGTTTCTCTAATCGCTCTAGATTTCTCTTCCATCTCTAAGAGGCGAGTAACTCTTGTATTATCTTCTTCTGAAATCCACATACCTTCCAAGTTGGAGATTCTTTCAATATTATGTGGGCTAGTACTTGTGAACACCTGTTTAAAGTAATCATGGGCAGTCCTTTCCAAATCCTCTTGGATCTACACCCAATTTCCATCCTCATCATATCGACCTTCAATTATGTTCACTCTCTTCTTATCAGATGCAACTCTATGAAAGAGGCCTGCGTTTCTATCCCACCTTTGGAGCCAATGGACTTTTGATCTATGTTTCTATATCGTTTCTTCATCAGCTAAAAGTTGGTTTATTTTTCTCTTTGTCCTTTTAATTTCTCTGAGATCCAAAGCTTGCTAATTTTTAAGTTGGAACAGCAAAGTATTGTATTTTTTGATAGCCTACTAGATGTTCCCTCTTCTTTTACTATTCCAAATTGATAACTCTCTTCCGCACCTCTGAATTTTCCATCTCAATTCTTCAAAAACTATTTTGCAGTTCCCCAAAATCTTTGACCATGTATCATTGATGATCTGTTTTGCTTCAGCATCATGGGCCGAAAATAGTTCAAATCCGAACTCCCTCGGTGGCTGTTTTGCCCCCTTAATTGCGTCCGTCATTAGCATAGTGGGCTATGATTTGAAGTGACAACAACTAAGTGATGAATTTTAGCAAATGGGAAGATCTCCAACCATCTCAAAGTAACCAATCCCTTATCCAGTCTAGCCTTAACCCTTTCTACACCCTTTCTTTTACTGCTCCAAGTCATGCATGCCCCAACAAAACCCATATCAAACAGTTGGCATGAGTCCACCACCTCCCTAAATTTTACCATTTGATTTTCAAGCCTTACCCTCTTACTCAAAATTTTTGAAATTCCCAAGACTTCATTAAAGTCACCTAGAATTACTCAAGGGAGGTTGCACTGACCCTTTAGATGCTCTGAGATGCTCCAGGATTCAATTCTTTTGTGAACCTCAGGGTTGCCATAAAACCCCATGAGTCGCCAGTTTTGTGATCTCGATTACAGGTAATAACAACATCAATATGATTCAATGAGAAACTTTGGATTTCGACTTTCCACGAATCTTTCAATAAAAGAGCTAAGCCCCCCTCTCGTTTGCGCTACTCACTGCCAAGTATCCTTCAAACTTCAATTTTCTTTTTACACAGTGCATCTCTTTAACCAACTTCTTTGTTTCACGTAGAAATACAAGCTTAGGATCTTTTCTCTTGATTATCTCGAGAATATTTTGAATTATTTGTGGGTTTCCAAGCCCACGACAATTTTAAACAATAATGGACATTTAGCTGTGGTGAGGTTAAGCCGTTAACTCAACCTCCACCAAACTTATACCACAACTGGTAAGTATCTACTCCTCCCTTCTTTGTCTTTTCTCATCTTTTTTCTCAATTTGTTGTCCATTATTGTTGTTCTCCTGAAGCTGTCTTTTTTTCCTTCCCACCAACTGGCAGTCTTCCTTGGGTGAGGCTAAATGCACCTGGGTGCATTTAATCCATTTTTTATTTTTTTAAAAAAAAAAATTTATTCAACTGTTAATCTAAGTGTGTTTAACATGTTATTGATGCTATTGATTTTCAAAAATAAAAAATAAAAATCTAAAATACTTCAAAAATGGTAAAAATTAATACACATGTTAAACACACTTAGATTGATAGTTGTATAAAAAACTTTTCAAATTTTTTTTTTCAGAAATGAGTTAAAGCACCCGTGCGCATCATATCAGTGTCTATCTTCCTTGGTCGCATGACTTTCAATGTTCATGTTGACCCTGTCCACTTTCTTCCATGTCTTCCTTTTTTCCTCCTCTATGTTGTTACTATATGGTTCCCCCTTAAAATGTGTTTCACTTTTTAGCATCCCATTATATCTCCCATATTTTTTTTGGGATTTCTCTCATCTTGAAAATTACTAGCCTTCAGGAATATTCGGAGGTCGTTAGACTCGAGACATCTATCTTGCACTGGTCTCTCATCCAAACTGATAGGTATATATCTCTGAGTGTCCACTACCACCTGGTTGTCTTCATGAGTCATTTGTATTTTTCCTTTTCCCCCTCTTGATCCTCCCCTTTCCGCACCTCAATTATTCCCCTTTCCTTTTCTTCCTATTGTGCGTCTTTTTTTGCCTCTACAGGTTCTAGTCCCTTTGTTGAATTTCTGTCTTTATTTTTAGTTTTCCAATCCCTTCCCCCATTCCCCTCCCCCATCGATAGGTCCCTTTAGGATTTTTTTCTTCCTCATTTCTATCCTTTCCCATCCTTCCTAATCTCCCCTTCCCACACCCCCTTCTTATGGACCTAGCTCCCCTCATTGTCTCTCTGTGTTCTTTTTGGAAACCCTCCTTTCCTTTTCCCCTTCCCTCCCTTCCCAGCATGATGCCCCCACCCTCCCAACAAGCTTATTACTCAATTCCATCTCCTTTCTAAGATGATTCCCTAGAGGTATATTTTCTTTTCTCGTTAAGATCCTTTCTTTGTGTATCCCAGTCAGACACTCCTCCTCGTCCTCCTCCTCAAAGAGGCCCTCCTCATCTGATTCAGTTCCTATTGCTTTTATTAGTCTAGGTGTGGATCCCATTCCCTCTAAATATCCTCACTGATTTGATTCTTCACAACTATGAGATGTTCAATCCACTTTTAAGTCCTTTATATTCATTTATTTCACAAGCTCAGAGAAATAGTATTTCAGAGTGACCTTGTTACTGTTTCCATAGTCTCCCCTCAAGCTCAATGTTTTAAAGCCTGCTCTAAGGTTGACCCTGTACTTAAAGTCTGCCTCGGATTGTTCTCCCTCTCCCTTGTATTTCTCAGTTCCTTAAAAGCATGACCCATCTTCCCATAAATGAAACAAAAAAATATCTAATTCTCATGTTGAAAGGGAATTCACCTCTTCTTAGCCTTTCCACACTTCAAAAATACCCCTTTTCTTAATGCTTCTCACACATCTACCACCATTTTAATCCTCACTCCCTCTAATTTTGGACTAATATCTAGATAAGAGGCAGAGGACTTACCTGTTGTTTCTCCCAATTTTGTTTTGTCGACCAAAAAGGGGGTTTCTTTCACAATCAACCAAATTGGAGTGAAAAATAGATTCACCTTTGCTCCAAATGAGACTCGACACAGATTATCCCTTGGGTCTGAGAAGCTTGCTTGAGTTATGGTTTTCCACATCCTCTTCATAGACACCATAAAAATGCCTCGATTGTAAATGCGGTTTGTCCACACAGCATAAAATGGATGGCTTTCCCTCCAATTTGATTTTGGGCATCTCCTCTGACCCCCATGGCTAGGTTTTGCATCTCCTTTGCTAGAAGCTCTTCTTGGTTTAGTGTCATCCTTTAGCTACTCCTGCTCATCTCTTGCAATTTCCTTCTTACCCTTTGATGCGCTAGTTTGATTTCTTTTCGACCGTTTTGTGGGTTCCTCACCTAGCAACATGCACAAAATATTTTCGCTTTCTGTCGGCACTCGTGCCACTACTTTCCTTCCAAGTTGGATGCTTAATTGATACCATTCTTTTTTACTGATTTAGCATGGTGTTTGTGAAATTCACATCATTTTTAGTTATCTCTATGGAAGTAGAATTCCTTCATACGCATTAGTTTCTTCAGCAAATGCTTCGAATGAATTTCCATGAGCATTTTCTCTTAGAGGATTCGAACAGTAGTATAGTTCTCATACCTTTGTGTAAAAACAGAAATCGGAGTTCTTCATTTCTTCAAACTCGCTTTCTTTGTAACATGTTCCTCTCCATGCTTTCTAGTTGGTGGTCCCCTTTCTTTGTCCTTTTCTTTATAAACATAGCTTTTCCATCAGGCACTTCTGTTTATCTTGTTTATCGGCATTTATCCATTAATTAACATACTCAAAAAATTCTACATAGAGTTAAGCTATTGGATTTGTATATTGTGACTTGATCGCCTAGAGCAAATACTAACCATAAAAGCCATCTTTATCACCTAGAGTGTTAATCCTTTTAGCTTCAAGGAATTAAACCTTTGCATAAAGTCTCGAGACATTCATTAGGCTCTTATCTCATCATAGCTAAATTAGTTGGAGTTTTTATCCTCTTAGATTGACTTATAAAATAAGAATGAATAATTTTTTTTAAATCAAGGAAAAGAAGTAACTAGATTTTTAGGAAACTTTGCAAACCAAGTTCTAGCATCTCCATCCAATATAGCTGATAAGTATAATATTTGATGTGATTTAAAAGTCTCATCAAATTAATGTTAATGGTGAAGGCCATGATGTGATCCCTAGGTCCATTTTCCAGTTGTGTGCTTTAATCACTGGCGTGTGGAATTTGTGGGAAAGAGGTTTCAATATGATATTCTGTAGGAGTTTCTCCATAGCAACTTGATTTTGTTGGACATCAAAGGTCACAAAACTCTGGAAGGGTTGACATCCTATTTTGTAGATAATAACCTTCTCACTTGCAGTAATTGCACCAAGTAGTGGAGTTCTGCTAGAGGTAGTGTTTTCATTGGCCTTATTTCCCTCTTTTGGTTCAATTGTCAGTGATTGTAGTACTATTCTCCATGATGGTCATCTCTCTCTCTAATCAAGAACAAAAGCCATAAACAATAAAGAAGGAAAGAAATATATGGAGTGGAATTGGTTTTTTGTCCAAATTTCCACAGACGACACTGATGTAGACTCAAATTTAGAAAAGGGAATTAAGCACTTAAGACATATACAAAAGCGGAATTAAGATAATAAGAAATAATTAAAAAAAGAATAGTTTTAGATGCAAGCAAGAGTGTCCCTCAGTTTTTGATATTTGCATACATTATACATCATGACATCCTCATATTATAATGGAGCACATTCATGCACAGACACTACGGAGAATTTTTTTTCCTATAAACCCCCACCCAAGAGGAAAGTTTGTAAACCCCCCCTACCCACACACACACACACATTAGAGGAGAATTTGTATAATCTCCATTTCGGGAAGACTAAGAGTATCCCTCACTTTGCTTCTTCATATTCTTTATATATAATGGCTGTGTTTGATTGGAGATAAAACTTTTGATGAAAAGTTTTAGAGGTAGAAGTTGTCAAATTGATAGAAAGTGATGTGATATAATAGGGGTAATGATGAGGACTAAAGAGAATAAAGTTAAAATAGATAGGTTAGTTGTATGGGTAATTGAAAAGTAGGGTAGTTTGTATAGAAAAAAGTGAAAAAATAATTAAAAAATAGATTAGTTAGAGAGAGTGAAAAGTTTTGGGTTGAAAAGTTTTAGTTGACATATTTTGGCCCCAAACAAACACACCTAATATTTCCACCATAGGTTGGATAACATAACTACCAACTGACGATTCTAGCAAAGCTGCCATTTGGCTTTTCTTACCAAGTCTTACTCACTACATTTGTAGATTTTAATGTGGATGAAGAAGTGGCACCCAAGTGGGCCTACTACAATAGCTATTGATTACTTTGATAAACATAATTATTTACTCTCCTAAATTTATTCCATAACCCCATTGGCAACAACACATGCCAAAGTTGTTGTTTTGTCAGGGACTAGTGGTGGCATGAGATTGAATTTTTGTCCGTTGTTCCCATTGTGGAATCTCTTTCTCCCGTGTGGGGAGTGTTTGGTCTCCTTTCTGACGATAGTAAGGAAAAAAATTGTAATGATATCTAAAATCGATTTGTAAACATTCTCATGCTTAATTATAATATGAATTGAGATGAAATACAATATTACACAACCAATCGCAAATTCCTATATATTTGAAGGGCTATATGCTTCCTCATTTTTATTGACAGGCTGAAAGAACGTTGTAGATCTACCCACGTCATGCTATTCGTTCATCAGTTCTACACTGTTACTAAGTTGTTAACGAGTTAGCTACGTAATTGTGCGTTCTATTTTATAGGTCATTATAGCAGTTTAGGTTTGCACAAAACTCTTGATCTTTTTTAGATGATCTGGACTGTCCATTGAATTGTTTAAGGTCCATTTGTTCAAGGAAAAATATTTGCTGATTTCGTAAATGCCACCATGTGCCCGATCTGAGCCATTTAATTTGCTTTATGATGCGCATATTTGTCATTTGTTAATGGTTGATTACAGAATCTAATCCTTAATCTTGCCAATAGATCTGGATCATTTCTTCACAAGAGGTAATATTTATAAATCCGCATCATTGATTTAAATCCACACCGTAGCTTTGCTTGGAATACTCATGAACCATCCGCTCTATGGTGTCGTCATGGGCTTAAAATATACGAACCAAGCCCAATAATAGATTGCATCTTGATAAATGATCTAGACCGTCCATATGATGTTGTCATCAAATGACCCAAGTAGAACAATCATATGGAGCGCCTAGAATTTAATAGCCCAATTAGTGTGTATCTACTCCCACTTTTCTAGAATTAAGGGGACGTTTGGGGGACGTTTGGAAATCTCATGCGGGAAATATGGGAGGGAATTTGTGGGAGCACGGGTTTCAAGGCACATCATACATCAATCGAACATCATGTTTTTCTACTTTTATCCTTATATTCTAATCATTTTTCCTATCAACTACTTTCTAACAAATCTATTTATTCCAACTTTACCCCTATCATTTCATATCAATCACACAACTTCCAAAATTTTTCATTTTCTACACCCACCAAATACCATATTTTCCATAACTTTTACGTTCCCAAACGTCCCCTTGGTAAGCGTCAAGTGTGGGAACCATGGGAAATTCATAGGATTTGGTTTCCTAAGGCCAATCATTGGTCCATCAATCACATTATTTTTTCTACTTTTACCTTTATATCCAATCATTTTCCCTACCAACTACATATAACAAGCCTATTTATTCCAACTATATCCCTATCATTTCCTATCAATCACACATTTCTCAAAATATTCTTTTTTCTAATTCCCACCATTTCCTTCCAAATAACTAATAGCAAAGCCCCCAAAAAAGGGTTTAAAAAGAATTCTTAGGAGATTATTTTAATTATGAATAATGACCTTATACACTTAGTTGTTATTTAGCTAAATAAAATTATAGTGTCTTTTATAATTTTTTTCTTTTTATTTTTATTTGGATCCTTGTGTATTTGATTGAGATATCATATTTTACTATTTTAGATTTTTATAATCCCTAAAATTTCAAAAAAATACTTTTTTCATGTATAAGGGAGCATGAAATAAGTAAAAAAAAATTAAAATATAAAATTGTAAAGTTTGTTATATGAATTAAATACATCCATCCATGCTCTTATAAAATAAAAAAATTAAAATTAGAAAAATTAGAAGATATAAAATAAATTTGTTCTTAAATGAAGTAACAGGGTATATAAAATAATTATTCTTTAATTACTTCAACGTTTAAAGGTGCAAATTTGACTCCTAACCTAATAAAAAAAAAACATCATTTGAAAGGTTACCCAGAAAAGGCCAGAACCTCAATCATGTTTCGGTCTTCAGAGGTGGGCAGGCTCCACGTGTGAGCGAAAGGTCGCCACTGCCCACTCGGAATTCGGGAATCAGCTCGGCTCGAGCGAAGAGCAAAAATGTCATTGATTTTTAAAAATTTAAAAAAAATATTCAAAAGTCTCTAAAAATATTAAAAATTGATACATATGTTAAATAAATCTATATTAACCATTGTATACAAAAATTTTAAAAAAAAAATAAAAAAAAATAGGTGCAGTGCACCCGGGTGCGTTGAGGCTAAATGCACCCGGGTGCACTGAATTAGGCTCCGATTCAAAGGTGAGGCTGACGGAGTGGGACAGGCGGGACAGAAACAGAAGGTGAGGAATTGGCGGGCGGCACGGCCGTCAGTTCTGTGCTGTACGTGGCCCGCCATCCTCAGCCCTGCGCAGCGCCACGTGCTCCCGACTTGAAATTGAGATGATATGCGGGTCCCCGTCTCCCCGACGCGCGCATGCATTTCCCTGCCCCCAGTGCAGAGCAGCGGTCCAGATTGATGACGTCACGTAAAGAGACTTCCAACGTCGACAGCACGACGGGAAATGGATGCGAAGGTGGGGCACACATCAGCATCAGCAGCCTTCTTCCTCTCTCTTCTCTGGCTATCTTCTCTCCGGCACAGGCGGCAGCGAAACCAAGCAACGGCCGGGAAATAGCAAGTGGTTAGCTTGTCATCGTCGTGTGTGAGCTAGTAGCGTGTTATTTCTGTGCGTGGAATTTGTTAGCTTTTTTAAATTAAAAAATTTGTTAACTTTCCTGTTTGCATTTTTAACTATCAATTTTGGCCAATCCGGCTTTGCTAGGTTAGTCATCGTGCCCAGAACAGAGATGTGCAGGGAGCGATGAAGTGGAGTTCCAATCACACTGTCGCAAATTTCGACCCAGTTTTAAATTTGGTAGGAGCTTGTCCCCCAAGAAAATAATTAGGAACATAATATCTTCCCAAAAAATAGATAAGAGCTTTGAGTTTTCCTTAAGGATGTGAGAGTTTGTTGTCTCCTGAATAAATAGGCTTAATTTGTAATATCTGATATCATGTTGGACAACACCAATAAATTTTTTTTTCAAATTTGTATATTAGCATTTTAAACACTATAAAATTTAGTTTTTTGCATTTTAGACCGTCAGTCTTTATGGCATTAAAAACCACTGTTCGAATTTATAAAATGTCTAAAATGCCTTTTGTAAAAGAATTTGCACTTTAAACCCTCTCACTTTGAATATTTGCAACTTAAACCTAAGGTTTGCTAATTAGCATCTTAAATCTTATAAAGTTTAGTTTTTGAATTTTAAACCTTTGACCCTCATGGCGTTGACCATTACTGCCAAAATGTTAAAAAAATCCACCACACTTTCTTTCCTTCAAAGATTAGTCAAATCAAGCATCAAAGAAAACTTCAACAGCAGATCTCGGTGCCAGCGCCTTCTCCAGTTTTAGGGAACAACTAACCTGGGTGGGAAGAATGTTAAATTTTCTAATAATCCAGTGATACTACTGCACTTCATGCATATGTAAACCAATTTTTGCAATATGAAATTCGATTATTTTTATAATCAACTCTAGTCCTTTTAAAATACAAATATATAAAGTTAAACGAGTTAAATTATAAATGACATTTTAGATATTTTACAAGATTTCAATAGTATTTTTAACGTCATGAGGACCTAGAGTTTAAAATGCAAAGAATTAAACTTCATAGGGTTTAAAATGCTAATCTATAAATCTTGGAGTTTAAAATACAAATATGCAAAGTTAGAAGGTTTAAAATGTAAATTCTCATGCAAAGGGTATTTTAGATATTTTATAAAATTTTAACAGTGTTTTTAATGTTGTGAGGCTGATGGTCTAAAATACAAAAAATTAAACTACATAGAGTTTAAAATGCTAATATGTAAACCTTGGTTTTAAAATGCAAATAACAAAGTTAGAGGATTTCAAATGCAAAATTTTCTTTTCCTAATTGTACATAATCACATGAGATTTCATCATCCCAACAGCTTACTTTCATTACAATCCTATTAGGTCAATGTTAGGGGGATTTGCATGTCCATTCCACAAATTTTTATACAATTGGTACTTTTCATCATTAAATCACATATTTGCAATGGATGTTTGAAGTTTTAAAAAGAAAAAATTTTCTTATACCACTAACATTTACTCCTAATTTTTAATATACTTATAATATTTTAAAAATTCCTTTTATATTTATAACATTTTGCTACATTCCTATTATACTTATGCAATCAAAACAACCATTGACTACCTATTAAAAAAGATGATTTTGTCCCCCCATAATTTCTGAATTGAAATAATTCGATCAAATATAATTTGAATAATATTGATAAATAATTAATTTTTGACATCAAATGATTTAAAGATCATACTAAGGTTGAATCATTTCAATTAGAAAATTTCAAAGAATTAGAATCATCTTTTGAAAATGGTAGTTAAAAGTTATTTCAATTGCTTGGGTAAGATAAGAATTTTGGATTAAATATTATGGGTATAAAAAAATCTTCTAAAACTTTTGGTTATATTAAAAATAGGGGCAAATATTGTGAGTATTTAAAAATATATAATTTTATCTCTTCGGAGAAATTAAACACTAACATTAATTTTTAAGTTGAAATGATCAAAATGTCCTTTTCATATTTTTAAATATTTTTATTTAGAATTTAATATTTGAAAAAATGCACAAGAAATTAGCTAAAAATCTAAAATAGATAGGATAGTCATTTTAAGATATCAATAAAATTAAATGAAGGTCGTTTTGGTCATTTCAAGTTAACATAGACTTTTCCCGAAAACATCCATTATATTTTACTTTAATTCCAAGTATACCTATAACATTTTGAAAATTCTAAATATACAAACTATATTTGCATTTAATCCCAAAATTACTCATTCCATAAGTTAACGCCATCAGTGGATATATGAACTTACTAATATGTCTTTCATATGGAGGACAAAATTGAAAAAAATTAAATGTTATAACTCACTGATGCCCTAATTGCACATGAATTCTAAATTTAGAGAGCCCTAATTTTGTTTCTTTTCTATTTCATTTCATCATTTATTATTTTACAACAGGGGTGTTTTGATTATTTATAAAAATTTAATTAATAATTTTTTTATGGAATGAGAAGTTTTGGGATTAAATGCAAATATAATAGGCAAATTTGGGATTTTAAAAATGTTGTGGATATATTTGAGATTATGGTCAAACGTAATTAGTATATTTGGAAAAGCTCAACTATATTAGAGTTTTACTTTAGTGGAGAGGCCAATACTTATATATTTTCAAAACTTTCAGCCATTTGCTATAAATATTAAACTTAAGAATAAAATGTATAAATTTTAGGAGCTCAAGTGCTTAGAACATGGATGAGATGGGGATGAGATAAGGGTGTGATGAGAATTTATGATGAAAATGTATTGAGAATAGGAAAAGTTATGTTGGTATTGGTAATAAAAAATTGGAGATTTCTTTTTTAGAATAGAAAAAATATTTTTAGAAAATAAAAATTTTCATTACATTTTCATCCCATCAAATTTATGAACCTATAGCAAATCCCCACTAACTAATTAAAACATGCCCAAATTAGTATCTTTAGAAGTCGTTTAAGATACTTACAACGTCATGAATTTTGATATGGTGGACTCTGATGTCGATAGCCCAACTCTCCTTCAACGTAGAGGTGCAACTTGGTACCAGATCGGTCCGAATCCACTCGATCAAACCTGATTTTAAAGCCAAGTTCGGATTTTACTTTTGATATTTTTCCAAATTAGACTCAGTTTGACCCGATTTGGGAAAACCTAAAACCAATATCGAATTCGCACCAACTCAATACTGAAACCTGATCTGGTCCGAATCCGATATTCCTTCTAGTTTATTAAAAAAGTTATATTAGTTTATGCATTAAGTATTTTAACTATAATTATAATAAAAGTTCTTTCATGTAATCGTAACCTAATTATCAATAAAAGTTGAATCCATTAAATTCATGTAACTTTATTTGTCAATAATTACAAATATACTAACTCTTGAAAATTATTGTATACATACCAATTAACTATGAGATATACATACCAATTACTATATTAATAGTAAATTTATTACATTTATTGTACTCATTATTATTTTTAATTAGAAGAAAAAATTTATTAAAACCAAAGATATCATAGGTCATAAAAATATACTTATGTGTAAATTATAAATAAATAAATTATCATAATCAAAATTACTTTTAGAATTGGTGCAAATGCAATAATGTTAAAAAAATTATTATTTTATTATTTATATCAGCAATAATTTTAACTTCTATTCGTTTGAGAAAAACCTAAATTTCAATGCAAAACCAAAAGCAAAATCAATGCCAACCCGGTCCGAACCCAGATTTCAATGTTAGAGTTAAGATTTAGGTTCATATAAATCCGTTAGGCTTAAGAATTGGATTCATCTAAACCTAGTATAACCCAACCCGAGTTGCACCCCTCTTCACGTAACAAGTTGCTTAGATTTTTTTTTTCTAGAAAGAAAAAAGGTTGGAGAGTACGGATCTCTTTCCCATTCCACTCGGACTTTAAGATTCATTTGGAACAAATTTAATCCATTCCACCTAGACTTAATAAGATTCATTAAAATGATTGTATCAAAAAAAAAAAAAAAGAGAGATTCATTTAAATGAAATTCGATCCCTTTATTTCTTCCTTGAAAAATATTTGTTGAGAAAAAATATTCAGTTATTATTTTCTAAATTGTGTTGGTAGGTCCGAGTGTAATCATTCGGAGTCCGTTTATTTACCATCAAAAATTTTAAAATAAAACTTTTTAATTTAAACTTTTTTAATAATTTTTTCACACATTCATATACAACTACCCTACTTTTTAATTATTTTACACAATTAACCTATCTATTTTAATTTTGTTCTTTTTACTCTTCATGGTTATTTATATCATATCACATTATTTTCTTTCATTTCAAAAAATTTTACATTAAAATTTTTCTTCAAAAATTTTATCACCTTCAAAACACAAACTAAAATTAAACATTTTGAAGAGTTTTTTTTTTTATTATTACAAAGCATGGAGACTATGCTCCCCCGGATTCGAGTCCGGGTCATAACGCACTCACACCATGGTGTGAGCCGTTGCGCCATGCGCTGGTTCGCAGCATTTTGAAGAGTTAGTTTTTTTAAAAAAAAATAAATAAAAACATTTTGAAGAGTTAAAGATGTTTGACTTCTACTGATTTAATTTTCAGGGATAGATTCAACAGAAGGAGTTTTGAATTACACTATAAGAAAGCGTATAGTATATGTGGCCTTTTACCCACAAAGTTTTAATTTGGCTGTACGATTAAATAAAGTTACATTGCATGTTAATCGCAATTACAATTTTTTGCTTTTGGAAAGCCAAATTTGTATGACTAATTTTTTTGATATTTTTATATAATGTTTATACATTGTAATATCTTGGAGTAAATTCACACATCTCAAACTCTGGAAGAAAATTTCCTAAGTACACCCCTATATAAGGGGAATCTCTGTATTCTTTTTTAGAGAAATTATAAAGCCCCCACCTTAAGATAACTACTTTAAAGAGAAATGATCCTATTAAAACCCTCTTCAGGGGAATGCACAACTTAGTTACATTTAAGTAAAATTTGCTATGGTGAATGATAACCAACAACCTTTTCATTTTCATATTACTATCAAATCTAAGTGAAATCCAACTTGTATGAAATATTAATATTATTTATTTAAAATGCATGATAAAATATTGACAAAAGACTACTCATATTTATCAAATAATTTTAGTGGTGATGTATGTTTTTCATAATATGATTTTATGTTATAGCTCACCTAAGTCTCAATCAAGATAATTTCTAAAATTATAATTTAATATCTTAAAATAAGTATACTGAGTGGTTTAAATCTTGTTAAAGTGTTAAAATATTCTTAAATAAATGGTTGTTTGGTTATGATTCAAAACAATGGACTGTTTTGAATTAAAGCACGTTAATTTTATGGTCATCAGAGTAATTGTAGATCATGATCCTACACAGTTTGTTGGGGGGTTTCTGCATGTTGGACCCTTTAAGTTTGCGTATTTGCATTTTAAGCCTTGAAGTTTGCATATTTGCTTTTTAAATCCCGTAACTATTAACTTATTGCTTTTTGGACCCTACTGTTTCACAACATTAAAAAACCCAAGTAACGTCCGTTTATGTGAGGTGAAAATACTAAAATACCCTTAAGCTAATGTCTTGCTTAGCCTACATAAAAAACTCATTTAAAATATTTTTTATTTTTTCTTCATACACTTGTTTATCTAAATATATTTAACGTATAAATTAAATTTTATCATTTTTTAGATATATGTATATATTTTTTAGAGATTTTTTAAAATATAGGAGTATTTAAAAATATCTAAAAAATATATACACATATTCAAAAATGGTAAATTTTAGTTTATATGTTAAATACACTTAGATAAACAAATGTGTAATGAAAAATTTAAAATATTTTAAATGAATTTTTTTATGTAGCCTAAGCAAGACATTAGCTTAAGGAAATTTTAGTATTTTGACCTCACATAAACGGACGTTACATGGGTTTTTTAACAATGTAAAATAGTAGGGTCCAAAAAGCAATAGGTTCAAGGTTATAGGGTTTAAAAAACAAATATGCAAACTTCAAGGTTTAAAACGCAAATACGCAAACTTAAAGGGTCCAAAATGCAAAAAAAACCCAAGTTCGTTGTAATTATAAATTAGGATGCACCATGATGTTGCATCATAGTTAGGATGTAACATGGTTAAATATCCACCAATTTCATTCAATTTATTTGTTTTAACTATCAAACTAAGGCATCATTCGATAATACAAGTAAAGAGAGGAATATTTTTAAAAAGTATAAGGGTAATGCAATCTAATAGGGATAAAATCGAAAAGTAGGATAGTTATATGTAAAATAATTAAAATATAGGGGTAAATGTTACAGCACAGAACTGAATCTCACATCTAAAAGAGGAGAAAGTTTCTAAGGGTTTATAAGTGGATCTCAAGTTAGATATAGTATGATACGTTTCAAAATTGTATGGCTAAGCTGCTAAGCCAGAGCGGATAATATTACACATTACTAATGGTATCAAATAAAACCTCTCCAATAGATGTGAAGTAAAGGCCTAGAGTTGAAATGCGAGGGCAAATGCTTAGAGTTGAGTTGTGGTTCAAGGATCAACTTAGGAAAAGCTAATGGGCCTGTAACAACCCAGAATTGAATCCCACATCGAAAATGATAGAAATTTTCTAAGGGTTTATAAGTGGAGCTTAGATTAAACATAGTATAATGCGTTTTAAAACTATGTGGTTGAGCTGCAAAACCAGAGCGGACAATATCACACTATTGGACCCATAACAAACAGGCTCAAGATGATTTTTCTAGGTCTAAAAGTTACGGTAAAAATGTAGGCTTGTAAGGTGTCAAATTATTTTTAGAAAGTGTGGAGGAGAGAAGGTCCTCACCTACCATTATTACCCAATAGTATGTGTTTCATCCAAATCAACTATATAGGCTACAATGTTAATTAAAAAGGTGTAACATTAACATAATAATAATTTATATATTAATTTTAAAATTTTAATTTAACATCTAAAATTTCTAAAACATTATTCAGATGTGGATGAATCTATAGATGAATCTAACTATTTTTAATATGCATAGTTATGTATATTTTTATTTTTAATGCATATGGTACGTATACTTTTTTATTTTAGCGCATATAAGTATGGATATTTTTAAGAAGTATGACCCACCTAAGATTCTCATTTAAATGATTTAGTTATGCCATGATAAAACAAATAATGCTAAATTTCTTTATTGATTGGATTTTGATTCACTATTTGAAAGAAAATCAATTATAAACAAAGATAAAGATTACCTTAATACTGTAGAATGAACAAGCTTATTTCTTCTTACTATAGAATGATTTCTAGAGTCTCCCATTTTATACTCATGTTATACAATTTGAAGGGAAAAAATTATGCCTTAGAGAATGGTATTAATATCAAATTTCAAATTCGTGATGTAGTTCTCTAGGGGCATCAAAAGGCTTCAAAAAAGAGCTATTCAAGACAACTATGAGAAAGGTATGGAAGACAAAAGGGAAAATTCATTTTTGGATCTAGAGGAGAATTTATATCTCATCAAATTCAAGCTTGAAGAAGATTTTAACTTGATAATGGCAGGAAGACCTTGGTTATTTGATCAACAATTGTTCCTTTTTAGAGAAGTTAGAGCACTAACTAGTTTAAAGGAGATTGCAATTTTCCATACCCCCATTTGGCTCCAAGTGACTGAAATTCCATACCTTGTATAGAAGCCTTCTTTAGGACAATTAATTGGCAACTCATTTGGGAGATATTCAGACATCACAATGATGGAACAAGGGGTGAAATTGAAGGTGCAAGTGGATGTGCATAATCCTCTATGCAAAAGAATTCTTATTCTTGGCCCAACATAAGGGAGGAAATTGATTAACTTTCAATATGACTATCTACCAACATATTGCTATATGTATGGCAGGTCGGATCATGCCTATAAAGAATCCAAGGAAATGAGGGCTGGGGAGAAACCTTTTGTAGAAAAGGAGATGCCATTTGGTCCATAACTTAGAGTGGGAGCAAAAATGATGGTTCAAAAAGGGAGGCTGGTAAAGACAAGAAAGTGGAGTGAATACAATACTTAGCTAAAAGGAGTGAGAGTTTGGAGTAGTGGATGGAAAGGAATGTTTTTTTTTTTTTTGGAATGAATAGAAATGGAGGAGTGGAATGTAGTGAGGATGAAAGTGATGAGGGGAAGCAAAGGTTAGGTCTGGTTGAAACTAAAAAAGCCGAGGCTAAGTGTCTTCTAATGTGATAATGGAGGAGAGATGAGGAATAAGAGGGAAATGAATGTTACAGGGGAGTAAAGAATGGAAGGCATAGCAAAGGCGTATCAAGATGAGGGGGCAAGAGCATAAAGGAGTTTTAAAGAAAGAGAAAATAATGAGGGCCATGGAAGTGTCAGAGGAGAAAAAGACAGGTAGGGAAAGAAAGGGTAGAGAGGGGAGATAGAGGAGAGGATACTGGGAGAAGGGAACCTGGTAGTAAAGGAGGGGAACAAGGGGGCCTGAAAACTTTACATGACCAGAGGAAAAGAGATAGTTTAATGACTAATAAGCGAAGGAATTTTATTCAGATAAAGCGACAATGTAGTCATAATAGAGGAGTGAGATAGATCATAAGGAGGAGAAAGCAATGCAACAATAGAGGAAGATTTGGAAGATTTGTAAGATTAGCAAATGACCTCAAAATACAGAAGAAGCAGGAACTGTTTAAGGGTGAACTATCTAAGAAGAGGTTTAGATGTGGGGCAGAGGGTGAAAAAGATAATCTAAGGTTGGAGATAGGGGTGTAACTTGGTACTAGGTCGGTCCGAACCTACCTGACCAGACCTGGTTTCAAAAACAAGTGTAGGTTTTATTTTTGAAATTTTTTTTTTCAAATTAAACCCGATTTCAACTCAACTGGAGAAAATCTGAAACTAATGTTGGGTTTGCATCAACCTGGTATCAAATTTTGACCTAGTCCAAACCTAATATTCTCCCTAATTTATTAAAATAATTATATTAACTATTTATTTACGCATTAAGTATTTCAACTATAATTATAATAAAAATTATTCTATATAATTGTAACCTAAGTAAACTTTAAATTATTATTCTAAAACCTAAATATTATATACATTTGTCCATAAAAGTTGAACATGTTATATCTATATTAACTTTATTTGCAACTAATTATAAAATATCAGCTATAAAATTATTGTATATATACTAATTATCTACAAAGATATATAAGTTTCACTTTTCTTAAACTTTATATAGTGATTTCATGTAACCTCATTTATTCGTTTATTTTTCTTATCTTGATTGTTATGTATAAATTCATTACATTTATTATATTTAGAATTATCTTTTAATTAAAAGACCAACTTTCATCAAAATCAAAGATATCATAGGTTATATAAATATATTCACGTTAAATTATTGATGTGCAAATACAATAATGTTAAAAAATTTGTTATCTCTATTGGTAATTTCAACTTCTATTTATTTGAATAATTTGAATTTCAACTCAAAATCAAGACCAAAACCAATGTCAGCCTAACCCAAACCCGAATTCTAATATTAGGGTTTGGGTTCATCTAAACTTGATAGGCTTATGGTTTGGGTTTACTCAAATCAGATACAACTCGACCCAAGTTGCACCCCTAGTTGGAGGAGGGAAAGCATAGAAGAAAGGAGTGGATAAATGAAGATGAGGAGAAAAGATTAGTGAGGGTTGAGGTCTTCAATCTTGCCAAGGGTAAATGGCCCTTTTGGCATGGAATTATTGGGGTTGGAAAGGCTCAAACAGTTCATAATCTTCTTGATATTATTTCGAAAAAAGATCCCAACTTAGCCTTTATAGTTGAGACCAAGAAAAGAATAGGGGAGATGAATATAATTAGAAGGATATTATCTTTTCAGTTTTGTTGCATAGTAGATTGTGAGAACCGAAAGGGTGGATTGATGTTATTTTAGAAAAGGAGATGGATGTAAATGTTTAATCTTTTTTCAACAATCATATTGATATATGGATTAAAGAAGTAAGGAGGAGAATATGGAGGATGATTAGGTATTATGGCCACCATGAAGTGTTTAGGATATAGGAATCCTAGAATCTACTAAAAACTATTAAATCTTGATCAAACTTGTCGTGGGTGGTGCTAGGAGACTTTAATGAAGTGGTGGGGGTGTTTGAGTATGTCAATACTAGGATTCATTTAGATTCTCAAATGAAAGGATTCTGTGAAGCAATTGACTACTGTGAATTATAGGACCTTAGATTCTGTAGGTTGATGATGATCTGTATAAATAATAGAAAAGGCATTGAGAGGGTGGAAGCTTGACTAGATAGGAGCTTATTAAATCTGGACTAGCTGAAGGTGTTCCCTTTTATTAAACTATGCCATACCTTTCTGGCTACATTGAACCACTGTGCACTTCTACTCAATTTGGATTCAGGAGAGGAGCCTAAGAGATGTTTAAGACTGATTAAATATGAGTCTTACTAGGCAAAATATGAAAAGACTAATAAAATTGTCAAACAAGTTTTGAGAAAGAGATGTACTAGGCACCTATCTTTGATTAGGAAAATTGCACAAAAGTTGCAAATGTATGGGTGAGAATTACAAAGTTAGAGTAAGAGAACCAGGGGCATTATTACGATGGCTGTTAAAAGGCATTAGGACCAATTATAAAAATTGAGAGAGAAACAACCTTCATATAGGAGAGATGAACTTATTAGAAGGGAGGAAGGAACTATCAAGTACTTGTTGCAACATGAAGAGATTATCTGGAAACAAAAAGCTAAGGTGAATTGGCTTCAAAATGAGGACAAAAATACAACATATTTCCATAGAGCAGCTTTGAAAAGGAGATTGAAGAATTTTATTGATATTATATAAACTGAAAAATGGCAGTTGAGTAGGAACATCGAAAGGTAGATCTAGTATGGGACTATTTTCATAAATTATTCCATTTAATAGCAGGGGTAAATACAAGGGGAATTTTTAATCTCATTAATAGGAAAATTTCTTACCAAATAATTGTTGGGAGTTAAGGCAAATTAAGCACAATCCATGTTTTGATGATTAATAACTCAATTCGAGAATTAATTGGATACTAATGTGGTTTGCTAAGCTTTGTTAAAGGATAAAAACTCAAGTTTCAGAACATAGCAGATCAAGTCGCAGTCCTAAGTCGACTTAGCCATCAACTTAGGTAAAGTCGATCCTCAAATTAACTTCACAATTGACTTCAAGTGCACAAAAAGTTCTAGAGTGAAATTGGGCATGGAAACAGATGAAGTCGCAGTCGAAGTCGACTCCAGCCTGCAACTTGGGTGAAGTCGCAGACCCAAGTCGACTCCAGAATCGACTTCAAATGAACAAAAAGTTCCAGAGCTGAATTTGGGCTCGGAGATAGGTGAGGTCGCAAATTGAAGTCAACTCCACTTGCGATTTAGGTAGAGTCGCAGACCCAAGTCGACTCCAGATACAACTTGAGTGAAGTTGGAGTTCAGATCAACCCAGGCAAGCGACTTGAGCGAATGGCCATGATAGAATTCTTCAAAGATGAAGTGTTATTAAGGAAAAACTATATACTAAATATTTGGACATCAAAATCAAGAAGGACAATCATCATAAAGCAAGGCCACAAGAAAATTTCCCTCAAAGAGAAGAACATCATGATAAGTTTCAAGACGAAACAAGAATAACATATGAAGAACAAGATGAGAAAGAAAAAATAAAGTATCAAGATCATTTGCAAGAATCCTAAGTTCCAACATATGCAAAATGAATAGTGAAGTCGCAACCGAAGTTGACCTCACTTGCGACTAAGGTTAGGTCTAAGACCAAGTCAACCTGAGATGGAACTTAGAGTGAAAGTTGAAGACCGAAGTCACATCCGAAGTCGACTCCAGCCTGCGACTTGGGTGAAGTTGCATCTGAAGTCGACTCTACCTTGCGACTTGGGTGAAGTTGCATACCAAGTCGACCCCACATGCGACTTGGTTCGCAACAGTCAAAAAAATTCGAATGTTGGCGCATTAAATGCGCGCCACCTACCACCAAACGTTCGAATTTACTCCTCTATTATAAAAGAGCATTCAAGAGGACATGCTAGGTGTTAGAGAAGCATTCAATAAGCTTATCTTCTACTCTCTTCAGCATTAAAGTGATCTACACCAACTTCAAGTAATGAACCGTGCTTCAACTTGCTAAAAGCGTCATTGCTAAACTTTCTACTCTCTCAACAAGTTCTTCCACGTGCTAAAAACTGTCTACATGAATCTGTAAAGTGTAGTTCTTTCTGTTGATTCATTATTTGTGTTTATTACTTGGTTTGATATTGGAAATCAAAACTAAGTAAAGGCAAAGTAGTGTTGCGACTGGAGTGTGACTCATCACCTACTTGTGTTGTATTTGTGCAAGCCCCCTATAGCTGAAATCTAAAAGAGAGCTGCTGCTCTAGTTGTATTTGATATCCAATAGTGAAACCCAAGTCATAACGGGTGTGAGCTTGGAAGAGTAGAGTAGGAAAGGTTGCCCAAACCACTATAAAACTGTGCCTCTCATTGTGGTTTGCTTATCTGCATTTTACTGCTTTATTTCTCTCCATATTCTCTGCTTGTTTCATTAAGGGATTAAATTAAAAAAGAAAAAATTTCTGGTTAAGTAAAGAATTTTAAAATACCCAATTCACTCCTCTCCTCTTGGGTTGTTGCCACAAACTCAGGACCAACAATAATTAGATTTTAACAAGCAGATAGTCCAAAGTAGAAGTTTAAAATGCAATAAAAGAGATGAATCCCGTGAAGGCTTTAGGTCCTAACGGCATTTCTACAGGTTTTTTCCAAAACAGTGGATTGTAGAAGGAAATGATATTCTAGAAGCATGCAACAATTGTTACAAGATCATTCAAGAGAGAATTCAGCTTGAAATTTGAAGGGGATTAATCAAACCAAAATAACTTTGCTTCCAAAAAAGAATGGGGCAACAAAACTAAATAATTTTCAATCGATAAGACCAATGTTGTCAGAACCGAACCGGTGATTGAACCGGTAAAGGAACTGGTCTGGTTCGAACCGGTTCGAACCGGTGACGTAAGCAGGACATATTTATGACATCATAAATATTAAATTTTTTAAAATTTTAAATAAATATATTGGTAAACTTATGTTTTTATAAATCCTAAATATATATGTTGGATTTTAAGGACCACAATATAAGAACAAAACATGCAGGAAAAAATTAATAGCTAGTTTTAAAAAAATTAAGTACATTAACTGACCTGAAAGACTTAAACTTATAATAAGCTACGACCGTTGTTGCTTGGTTTTTGGTTCTTGAATTCTTCCTCTTTATCTCGGTACCTTAGTCCTGATATTTTCTTGAATTTTTTTTTTTCGGTGACAGACGGTTCTTTTCCAGGTTAGATTGCTTTAAATTTTGTTAGTATGATATGTTGCTTCGAATGCGCTCTCATTGCTGCACTTTGGTTGGATTCTATTGTCATCTTGATCACTTGTGATATTCAACCATTTCTAGCAAAGTGTGCATCGAATCATACAAACGTGCAATGCCGGTCGATGTAATTATCTCGAAATTCACAATGTTTTTCGAGAGTGATTTAATTCGACCCTCAGTCACATTAAAGTTCGTAGCCTTGTAAGCCCATTAACTTTGTATGTAATTTTTATTACATTGTTGAGTTTTGGGAATTGCCGTTGAGGGAATAGGCTTTTTGCATAGCAGCAGGTGCTGTCTCATCCTTCCCAGCCCCGGTACGGAAAACATCCACTTCTTCGAGCCTTACATTCTTAGTTTAGAATGAGAGTTTCAGATCGAGCGCTATAAGTCTTAGAACGACCGAAAATTTGGTTTCTCTTTGATTAGTGAAATTACATATTCAGAAAACCGGCTACTGCTTTTGCTGCTCCTCTTCAACCAATCCTCCTCTTTTCTCGATTCTGCTTGCCGTTCCCAGAAAAATCTAAAAAAAAAAAGAGAGACGGTGATTCAGTTGTTTCTGTAGCGCTGTCTGCCACGGGAGGAGAGGAGACCGCAGTCGTCGGCGCGGGGAGAGGAGAGTGAGACAGTCGTCGTCGGTGCCGGGAGAGGAGACAGCAGGGGCTGCGGGCTCTGCGGGCAAGGGCGTCAGGTGAGGGCGAGTGCGGTGCCTGCTGTGGCTGTGGGACGACGAACAGAGACAGAGCTCTGCTGGGGCTGCTGCGGCTGCGCCCTTTTTTTTTCCTTTTTATGAGTTCATGCCTTAACTTAGGGTTAGCAAACCGTCCGACCAGTCGAATCCGGTCCAACCGGAATTTCGGTTCGACCGCCGGTTCACCGGTTCGGACGGTTTTATATGATCAGACCGAACCGGTGCAAACCGAACCGGAAACTGGACTGGTTCACGGTCGGACCGGTCCGACCGCCCGGTCCGGTCTGGTTCTGATAACACTGGATAAGACTATGCAATATTTTGTATAAAATAATATCAAAATATATTGGCAAATAGGCTAAAGTTTTATCCTCCAAGGATCATATCGGAGGAACAAAGTGCCTTTGTGCCCAAAAGGCTTGTAACAAATAATGTATTAGTGGCATTTAAAGTTGTGTGTGCACTCTATAAGATAATTAGAAGGATGAATGTTGATGAAAAATGGATCAACTAGATATGGGCTTGCATTTCTTTAGCTTCTTACAAAGTTATTCTACATAGAAGGATGGCAGCTCGTATTCTACTTTCAAGAAGTCTAAGACAGGGGCATCCAATTTCCTCATGTCTATTTCTATTGTGCTTAGAGGGTTTATCATTATTTGTAAAAAGAGCATAAATGGATAGGAAGATTCATGGCTTTAAAATTAGTAAAGGGGGTGCAACTCTTTCCCTTTTTTATTTGTTGATGATATTCTATTATTTCTAAGGGTGTCTTGTAGGAAAATGGAGGAATGAGATCTGCAATTATATGAAAAAGCTTCCAGGAAGAAAGTCAACAGGCACAAGAAAATTATATTTTTTTGTAAAAATACAAGGCTAGAAACAAAGAAAGGGGTGGAAAATATGGTGGATCAAGAGGTAACCAGTTTCTTGTTTATCTTGGGCTCCCTACTTGGGTTGAGAAAAATAAGGCTCGAGTCTTACATAATTTAAACGAAATAGAGTGGCAAAGGATATAAGGATGGAATAGTAAGTTAATATGTAATGGAAGGAAGGAAATATTGATCAATGCTATGACCTAAGCTATTCCAAATTACATGACAAATTTATTTATGCTACCTCATAAATTGTGTGAGAAGCCAAGCTCAACAATGAGTATGTTCTATTGGGGTGCGAAAAATGAGAGGAAAAAAATTGTTTAGAGAGCCTGGAATAAGATGTGTCTCACAAAGGGTGAAGGAGGACTGAGGTTTAAAGATCTTACAACTTTTAACCTTGCGCTTTTAACTAAGTAGGCTTGGAGGTTGCCAAATGTAATTAACACATTGTGCCACAAAGTCTCTAAGGTTAAATACTTTCAATCCTTTTAAGACTAGAAGGCAAGTGCTAGCTGTTCTTATGTTTAGCTTTGTGTTGTCAAAATCAAAGATGTTATTCTTCAGGAGTGCAAATGGAGGATTGAGGATGGAAGGAAAGTTAGATTTTTCAAGGACTAGTGGGCTGATAACAAGCTTCAGGTGGTCGACCCTCTCCCTCAAGAGGTATTAACCATGACTCACTTTTTAGTTTTGTAATAAACAATGAAGATAAGAGCAGAAAAAGGACCTGATATGCATGACAGAAGGGGGGGATGGTTGGAATCTGATAAAAAGTATTAAGTTTCTAGATCAAGGAGAGTAGGATTATATGTTTTAGGGACTGAAAACTAAAAGGATTTTCCTATGAAATTATCTTACAAGGTTGTTTATCAAGAGAAATTAAGGAAGAAAGAGTTGAAAAATATAAAGATGGAGAATATCACCGTTGAAATTGTTAGAACTTTATAGAAGCTAAAACTACTAAGGAAGGTTGTCATTTTTGCATGGAAAATAATAATAAATGCTCTCTCTAGCTGATCAAACTTGATCAAGAAGGGCATTCTTGTAACAGTTAGATGCCTTCTCTACAATACGGAGGGTCAAGTTGAGAATGTGGATCACCTCTTTTGGAAGTGCTCCACTTTTGAAAAGATATCATAGAAACCTCTTCGTTCATATTTAGGGAATGTGACAAGTAGAACCAATTGTGCTGCAATTTATGCATTATCCAAGATGAAGAATAGATATCCCCTTATGTTATTTATTCGTATTTGTTGGAGAGCTTGGCACATAAGGAATAGATGGATTAGGGAGGGAGTTCAGACTGACCTTAAGGACGTTGCAAGGTGGTGCAATGCCTACTTGCATTTAGCGCTATCTTCAAAGTTTATTCGAAATGATAAGCTGAGTTCAGAGGGAAGTTCTGTTAGATGAAAGAAATTGAAGGAAGGCTTCTTTAAACTAAATGCTGATGCTACCGATAGATCTGAAGAGCATAGATTGGGAATCAATCTAGTCCTTAGAAACTGTCAAAGTAGATTTGTAGCATAAAAGAGCTAGGCAGAAAGTAGAGTTATGAAATCTCTCAAACTTGAAACAAAAACTTTTTTTTCTTAATAATTAGATGGGCCAGTGAGCCAAGAATTCAATTGATAGAAATAGAGAGTGATTCTCTAATTCTTATCAATATTTTGCAAGGAAATTGTGAGATTCCGTCAAGCCTCAAGTTCATTATGAATGATATTCTCTTATTTTATAGCAGATTTGAACAAATTTTGTTCTCCCATGTGTTGAGGCAGAGAAATTGGATAGCTCATAATCTAGCTTAGCAGGCCACTTTTGATAGTGTAGAGTCATGTCGGTAGTGGGGATCACCCCCTTCTTGTATCGTTAATCCCCTGAACCGGGATTAGAGCTGTATAACTCACTTTTTCTACCATTCTCTTTATTTTCTATGGGAGGGGTGGGGGGGTGGGGGGGGAGAATGAGTAGTTTATGTGGAAGTCTTTTTTCTGTATCTCTTTTATAAAGATTTCATATATCGAAAAAAAAGAATGAAATGTGCTCAACATTCTATTTCTATATAATCATTTAGGTAGGTTATTAGGAATTTAATATTAATTTCAATTTCAAATGGAGCTACTTCTACAGATTATGTGTATGCATTAAGCCTCAATGCTCACACTTGCATGAATCATCATCATCATCATCATTATTTCCTAAAATTTTGGCATACACATGTGAGCTTATACAAGGATGCAGTTTTCATATATGAAATTTTTTATGTTTTAATATTTTAAGTTTTTTTTTCAAAAAAATCCCTTTTCATGAGCCAAAATTTCAAAAAAATAATAAAAATATTCGTGCAAGCGTGTGCACTAAAGGCTCACCGCACGTTTGATGTTGAATCATGTCTCATGCTCAAATGTTTATATATATATATATATATATATATATATATATAGTAATGAGTAGTTCTAGATCCGATTATAATATTATGGTGCGCTCGAGTTGAGGATCAACATCGAAATCTTATCGCCCGGCAGCTATATGTTTCCATAAATCTTCTTTGAAAAATTCATGGAACAGTGAAACCCGAAACCCAAAACCATTTTGATTAATAAAACCCAATAATGTGTACCAGCGTCCAGCGCAGTGGTAACACACGTGAGTGCGTGAGTGGTTGTTCCGGTTGTTCGGGATCGAGATGTCTCCTTTCGTAATCATGTGATAAAATTTATAAAAATAAATAATAATAATAATAATAATAATATTATGTGAAGAAGGTCGGACAGGAAAAACCGGTTGCCAACATTTCTGGGGCCCAACGCGTTCAAGAGTCAACTCCTTTGAGCAAGTCACTCGGCCGAACACTAGCCATATGAGCTGATCGAGTGTCACAGTTTTTTGCCTTGTTGCTTTTTTCATAAGATGTAAAAAGATGTTCCTTGTAATGATCTGTTCCACTGGCGAGAAATTAGAAAGGAAGTCCAAATCATATAAACAATCCAAAGGAATATTAATGATTTCTCTTACTTGATAAACAATGCAAGAGATGGGAGTCTAAGATTGGATTTGCTTCTATATATGATAATAATTAAGTGGTTTGAAAACTGGAATGCAGAAAACGTACTCCACGTTCAATGGTCCGAAAAGCTCGCAGAAAACAGAGGCTGTGTTGTCGATGCTGCGGCAATCATGACAGAAATAATGAAAAGGCAGCTGTTGATTAATCTGCTAGCATGTGTTTGATGAGGGACTGCACCGTCCGCACGTCTCGAATAGCATTTCTCCGCGTGCAGTGAGATTGGGGGGGGGGGCCACCCGCCAGCTCTCGCCATCCATTCAAAGTGGGTGTGGGCATCTCTGTATAAAACAACGTTGAAATTGGGGTTATTTGGCTCTGTGCATTTGGGCGGCCGTGAAACTTGCGTACAGATTCCCACCCACTCATCAACTGACGGATGGGAGGCAATGTTCATACACCATCCCTGTTTATACCACTGTAGCCAAACTTAGATTTTAGATACATCACCATTTTGAGTTTGGACCCTTCCCCATGTGCCAATCCAAACATTCCTCACATGAACATATAATATAATATATAAAACTTATTTTCCTTGTATTCTATGGAACTGATCAGGAATTTAATAATCTCGGCGCACCATTCATGTGCTACCCATCCAGTGGATTTTGCCCGAAAGATGCATGAAGAGCTTTAGATATTCATTCCTTCCAGTCTTAATTAGGTGTAGCCATCATCAGTGACATTGCATAAACCGAGTAATCGTCACATCATGTGGACTCTCATCCGAGCACTCTGTTTGTCGATTACTTGTCCATGAGAAGCGGACAAGTTTCAAACTAAAATATTCCACTCCTTGAGCCGTTCTCATATGCCAGCCGCTGTTTCTAACTGGGGGACCCAACCCGTGGGAAGCGCTTCCTACGTTTTTCTCGTGGGAAGCGTCATCTCCACCGTCAATTTCCAATGGAGGGCTAGGATGAAAGGGGGCATTTCGGGAAGCTGAAAAAACGGAAGTGAGGCATGAAAATGAAGTCGCCCTACTCGCCGGTTGGATTGTTGGAGCTCACAAAATGAATGAGAATTTTCTATTTGATTATTAGGGTAGTGGAGATGGGTTTTGGTTTTTCCCGTCTCAGATTCGAAGATGTCGTATTTGAAGAGAAAAGCGGCTAGATTCGAAAACACTTGAAGAGAGAAGTGGTTACATGGAGATCTTCATTGTTGGAGTAAGTTTAATGGGTTTTATCTTCTTCTTCTTTACCGGTGGCCTGCAACCAGTTGGCCATGGAAGATTGGGCGTTGGCTGATTTAATGAGTTTTTATCTTCATTTTCTTGCTAGTAGGCATTGATTTTTTAGCGGATTTAGAGATAGAGTATGAATCTGTTGCGGCTTCGCTATCAGTCATCAGATTGATGGATTAGATCTTTGGATGATAGCCAACGGAGATTGGATCGATGTAGCCATGGCTGCCTCATTGAGGTATGGAAGATAGATAACGTAGAAGATCAATGCAGCGATAGCTAACTCATTTTTACAAACCCAGTTATTGAAAATTTATTTGTAATCATGACCAATCTCGTTTGGGAAGGTTGGAGAAGATGGAGCACGGAAACTGATGCTCCGGTGGTGCATCTCATTTTGGGAGGGATGGGGAAGACGGACCACCGAAATTGATGAAACCGCAGTGTATCCAAAATGGTGCACATGTAAGTTGATTTTTGAACGATTTGAACTCTTTTTTGTATGGGTATATTTACATACATCTCAACACATATTACACTGAAGCTCTGAGACATTGACACAAATCGGGAGACACACAGCTCCCCCAGGAAATCTGAAGACAGCTCTACCAAAGAATGAGAAAGACATAACTTCCACCAACCGAACAGGAGACCAACTGCTCCCACAATAATTTTTCTTTGCAATCCCAATGTGGGATTCGAACTCTAGACCTCTGCTCCGGACGCACCACCAACAGCAGGGTCGACCAATAAAGACTAAATGATTTGAACTCTGAAAGCAAATATAAAATAAAAAATGGCAACAAAGACTAAATGATAATTATTATTATAGAAGTTAAAAGCAGTGTTATCAGAACCGGACCGGACCGTCCGGTCCGACCGGTCAAATTCCCGGTTCGGTTTGACCTGGTTCGGTTTGATTATATAAAACCATCCAAACCGGTGAACCGGCGGTCGAACCGGGATATCCGGTCGGACGGTCTCGTCGTCTCGCGAGTCGCGACCTCGCAGTACCTAACACTACAGCCCCTCTCGCCGTCGCGCGGCCCCGCAGCCACGTCCGGACTCCGATCGTCCCCTTCGCGAACGTCAGCACTCCCGCATATAGCGCTCTTGCTGCACCGACTCCAGAGTCCAGCCCGCACTCCCTCGCCTTCGATGCCGTCGCCGCAGACACCCTCCTCCTTCGACGCCGTCGCCGCAGCCCACAGACAGCCAGACACCCTCCCCCGCAGCGCCTCGTCCGTGCACCCACAGCTCCTCGCCCTCGCGCCCGCCGACCACGCTTGGTCCTCAACGCAGGCACGCGCGCCCGCCCGCACCGACTCCAGAGTCCAGCCCGCACTCCCTCGCCTTCGACGCTGTCGCCGCAGCCCACAGACAGCCAGACACCCTCCCCCGCAGCGCCTCGTCCGTGCACCCACAACTCCTCGCCCTCGGGCCCGCCGACCACGCCTAGTCCTCAACGCCGGCACGCGCGCCCGCCCGCGCTTCGTCGTCAGAGCCCGCACTCGAAAATTTCTACCTACACCCACTAATTACGATGTTAATTCTAACCCTACCCATTTTTGAAACTGGCGTTTGAACGGTAGGCGGGTAAATTTTTTATTTTTAAACGAGCACATTGCCCTGTTACTGTCGAATCGAATCTTGCAGCGGTTGTGCTTCCCGGATCAGCTCTTCAGATTCAAAAGCAATCTTCAACCTCCCAAGAACTTCCAGACGGAAGAATTGCAAATGATATCGGAATAGATATGGGCGTGAAAGGAAATAAGAATGAAGATTTGGGTTTTTTCGTGTTTTTTTACAGAGATGCAATCGAATGGAGGATTCGAAAGAAAAGCGATCTCTGGATATGAAGGGCAGTAGCAGCTGCAGAAGCAGAGAATCTCAAGAGATGGCTGGTGAGGAAGCAACAATCGGGAATTTCCAACACCTTGACAAGGTATCTTGAACGAGCTCCTTCAAATTCCAAATAAGCAGCCAACTCTGATTAGTGATGGCGTTAAAGCTGTTGCTGGCTCTTTGATGGACTGCTCTGATTTGCAGCTGCCAGCACTGAATAAATCAAAGGGGAAAAAAGGGGCATGCCAATGGGAGCTTGGCATTAAGTTTGAATACGTCGACTTTCCATGGTGGGAATTGAAAAAAGGCAATGCACAAGAAGGGACTGATTGTAGCAGCGAATAGGAGAGGACGGCTGGACTTATGGTGAGAGATGCCGGATTTGATGAAGATGACCGGTAGAAGCTTGGTTGTTCTTTGCTATTGAAGAAGCTGGGCATGACTTTGTTAGATCCAGGCGCTGGAATGGGAGAGGAGGAGGTTGTGTCGATGTAAAAGATGGAGCACCATACTCTGCTGCTCCGGTGATCCATAGTATCCTGTACACCTACAGCTATGGCTTAGGTTTGCAAACAACGGTCATTGTTTATTACAAGTTTAAGTATTTTAATTTTTAGGTTAGTTAATGTAGTTAATTTTTCTAAAATTTATGCTTAAAGATTTTTTAAAACTTGCTATTAATTTTTTTTTTGCATGTTGCCATATTCTGTACTTATATTGTAGTCCTTAAAATTTAACATATATATTTAGGATTTATAAAAATATAATTTTATCAATATATTTATTTAAAATTAAAAATTTTAAATATTTATGACATCATAAATATGTCATGCTGACGTCACCGGTTCGAACCGAACCAGTTCCTTTACCGGTTCAATCACCCTTTCGGTTCTGACAACATTGGTTAAAAGAAAACAAATCAAATGCAAAATATAAATGAATATATGCAATTTACTTTTTGAAGCTCATTAGAGCCGAATATATAATAATATACAAACTAAAAATGTTGAATAAATCTAAAATACATTGCATATTAAATTATTTTAATTATAAAATATTTCATGTTTAGAAAAGTTAATATGTTAAAATAATTATTTCTTCAGAAAAGTTACAATTGGCCACTCATCATTAAAGGTGTTAATGGTCATGGTCAACCCGTCAACCCGCTCGTCCAACCCTTTTATAAATGAGTTTGGGTTCGAATTTTTGAATAAATGGGTTATGATCTGCTAACTTGTTTAACTATTTAATTAAATAAATGGATTTGGATTGAAATTTTATAACTTGTCAACCCGTTTAGTAGCCCGCCCACCTAACCCATATAAACCTATTCAACCCATTTAATTCGTTCAACCCATTTAACTCACTTAACTCATTAAAGTTATATATATATATATATATATACATGTAAACCTCTTGGTTATTTTTTCTCTCTAAGCCTTCCTCAAGTCACCTAATTTTCATTTTCCCACTACTGTCCTAATTCTATTTTTCCGTTACTACCCTATTTCCATTTCCCCTACGCTAAAAACACCCTCTCGTCTCTCCCTGCTAGACCATCATCTACTAGAGTTTAGGCTTTCAGATTATTTACTATACAACCCATTAACAACCCACCAACCCATTTATTAAATGGGTTGTAAATGAGTTAGGGTTGAAGTTTTTTAAATAGGTTAATAAACGGATTAGGGTTAAGATATTTTACATGGGTTAGGATTAGGATTAGACACTAACCCATCCAACCCGATCCATTAACACCCCTACTCATCATCCACTCATGATCAATCATAAAACAAATTTAATTAATTTTTATTAGAGATTTAATCGAAACTAATTTAATTAATAAAAATTATAGACAAATAAATATTTATTATTATTTTAATTTATTAATTTTAGTAATAAAATATATAAAAGTTTTAAATATAATTCTTAAGCTATAAATATTACCCATGATTTTAGAAATCAAAACTTATAGTAACCTTCAAAATCAAGGAGACTAGGTACCGTTCGTTCATTCCTTGAAACCCACTTCTAATTTAATCATTTCTTTAATTACTTGTCTCATATCTATGCAAAATGACCTTCTTTTATAGCAAATATGTTTCTAAATTTTGATTTTTAGTTTATGAATTTTAAATTGAAAAGAGTAACAAGAAATAATGAGATAAACTTATGAATTTTTGTAAGCTTAACTTACTAACTTCGCAAATTAGCACAATAAAAAAATTGATTATGTTCATAATTAATTGAATTAATTTTTATTTTAAATCAAATTAATATTTATTTTCATTGTATTTTTATATTTTTTAAATTGATAATTATATATTAATTTAATTTGTTTTAATCTTCATTTTAATTTTAATTTTATTAATTTCACATTGAAACAACCGAATGGAGAGATGGGTGAATCCTCTTAGTTATTACAAGTGAATCCTATAAGTTATATACAAACTAATATAGTTTGTTTTAAAAATATTCAAATTAGATGTGTGAAAAATAAAAATATATAAAATTATAGATCTATTATATAAAAACCAAATATTAACAAATTTAAATATCACTAATATATAAATTTTAATATTTAGTTGTATAAATTTGAAAGATTTAATATGTATTTAATTGAAATAATTATTTATAATTAGATTTAAGTAAATATTTGCTTTTATTTAATTTAATATTTTAACATGTACAATTTTTTATTAAAAATTCTATGCAAACTTAACCCACACATTAACAGCAATATGATATGAGCAATGTGATTTTTATTATTATGATATTTTAGATATCTATGATTTAAAAGAAATTCAAAATAAAATAAGTACCACAAGTATGAATACATTAAAAATTTAATCGTTTTGAGTGGAGCTTCGTTTCAAGATAATTATATTTATAAAATTTGAGACAACAACGAACATTTTTTTTTATAAATTCTCTATTTAATACAAAAATATATTGAATCCATAATTTTATATTGATTTAATTTAAATCAATAATATGATATTACAATAAAGATTAATGTAGACACAAAATAAGTTAATCAAAATAATTATTTTCATCTAGTTTAAAAAGATTTTTGTTAATCAACGTAAAAATATGTATATTAAATTAACTTAAAAAGTTGTGTGTTAATTTTTTATATTATGAAATAAATGACCTAATTAGAAGTCTATAATCATATTACAGGTGTTATATTAGAATTAACTTATTAATATAAAAAATTAGATCCAGTTAGATGCGCTTAAATGCGATTAGATACTGTTCGATGCAGTTAGATGTGGTTAGACGCGGTTAACGCGGTTAAATGTCGTTAAATTTAATTACGACCATTAAATTCTATCAATTAAAATTTTAAATTCAAAAGTTAGATTTAGTTAGATGTCGTTAGATGCTGTTAGATATCATTAGATCCGGTCAGATGCTGTTAGATATCGTTAGATGTTGTTAGATACTGTTAAATGTCATTAGATTAAGATGGATTTAATTAAATCCTATTATCTAGGTTTTAAATTCTGTAATTAAGATATAAATGACCTTATAAGGGACTTAAGATCATATTACAGGTTTTAAATTAGGATTAACTTATTATTATCAAAAGTTAGATTCGGTTAGATCTTATTAGATTCGGTTAGATATTGTTCGATATCGTTAGATGTAGTTAGATATCATTAGATTAATGTGAATTTTATTAAATTCTATTATCTAGATTTTAAATTCTGTAATTAAGGTATAAATGACCTTATAAGGGGCTTAGGATCATACTACAGGTTTTAAATTAGGATTAACTTATTATTATCAAAAGTTAGATTCGATTAGATGTCGTTAGATATCATTAGATCCGGTTAGATGCTGTTAGATATCGTTAGATGCTGTTAGACGCAGTTAGATGCTGTTAGACGCAGTTAGATGTTGTTAAATGTCATTAGATTAAGGTGGATTTCATTAAATCTTATTATCTAGGCTTTAAATTTTGTAATTAAGGTATAAATAACATTATAAGGGGCTTAAGATCATATTACAGGTGTTAAATTAAGATTAACTTATTAATATAAAAAGTTAGATTTGGTTATATGTCGTTGGATGCTGTTAGATATCGTTAGGTGCTGTTAGATTAAGGTGAATTTCATTAAATCCTATTATCTGGGTTTTAAATTCTGTAATTAAGGTATAAATGACCTTATAAGGGGCTTAGGATCATATTACAGGTGTTAAATTAGGATTAACTTATTAATATCAAAAGTTAGATTCGGTTCGATTCGGTTAGATGTCGTTAGATGCTGTTAGATACAGTTAGATATTGTTAAATGTCATTAGATTAAGGTAGATTTCATTAAATCCTATTATCTGGGTTTTAAATTATGTAATTAAGGTATAAATGACCTTATAAGGGACTTATGATCATATTACAGGTATTAAATTAAAATTAATTTATTAATATCAAAAGCTAGATTTTGTTAGATGTTGTTAGATTCTGTTAGATGCAATTAGATCCTGTTAAATGCTGTTAAATGTCGTTAGATGCCGTTAGATTCTTTTACATTCGAAAAATAAAAAAAAATTATTAAATTTTCAAAAAATTAGAAATAAATATTAAATTTTTATTTTTGAGAGTACCTTACTTACATGTACTTTAAATAATATAAAATAACTCCTTATATAAAATATATTTTTCAACTTTACCAACTATAAGGAAATCTTATTAAAAAATAATTTTTTCTACACAAATATTTTTAAAAAATTTCCAATAATGAAAATTTATGTCACCATATGTTTCAGTGGTTGATCTAACAAATGAATGGGATAAATTGAGATTTCGTATACATATAATATAAATTTTATCAAAAAACCTAACATACATTTTCAAACAAATGTACTCACACAATAAAATTATTATAATGCCCTTACTTCCTTTTTTCTCATGGCGACAGCTTCTCATTGGTTGTGCTCCTTCTAACTGGTGGGTTTTCTTCATCGTGTTTTTTATGTATATCACATTAAAGTTATGTGATATTGTAAGTGTATCTTTTATTCTCATAAAATTAGGTAAAATTTGCAGATATATCCACACATTTTCACTATAATTATAAATATCATCCCGCTTCTATGAAATCTCTTTTCTATTTAACTCCCTCTATTTTTAAAATCTAGATAGTTTATGAAAAATTCATTTCATCCATTGTATTTACCATCATTTATAGTATCTTGGAAATCCTTGTATATTTTTAATTTCATTATATATGGATCTTATCTATAAATGTGTAAAATCAACATAATAAAATGGTTCAAGGCTAAAACATCAATTTTAAAATCATTTTTTTTTCAAATATCAAAACCATCTAAAATATCACTATTATGTGGATAAATGATTCTATAAAATATTATTAAATTCTAATATATGTGTGAATAGATATAAGCATTTTTCATATTTTATGTATATATTTTAAGCAAATGTGGCCCATCTACATACTTAATTTGGATAAAATTTGATCTCCTAGATAAACAAGTAATGTTAATTATAATGAATAAATTGAATTTTAAATCAATCATCAATATCTTAAAAATTAAAAGAGTTACATGGAATCCACGGAGCCCTCTAAATATATCTACTTAGTTTTAAAAGTATATATGGCTCACATAATTTGCATATGTTTATAAGTAGAATAATTATCTACAGTTAGTTAGAAATGGAGTCATTTTAACTAGTCAAAAAGTACTTTCTTAATTTTCTATAAAACTATTAATCTAGATATAAAATCATAAACTAAATTTTATCATTTTTGAAAATGTACAAATATATATATTTTTTCGATTTTGAATATAGGAATATTGTGGTCATTTTCACAAGTTAAAGATGATCATAGTACCATTATATTTAAAATTCAAAAATATATATACATACCAACAAAAATGATAAAAAAAAATAGTTTACGGATTATATATACCTAGATTAATAATTTGATAAAAATAACTACAATATCCCTATATTTAAAAGTTCAATATATATACATATCTTCAAAAGTAGTAAATTTTTGTTTTTGAATTATATATACTTAGATTAATAATTTCATAAGATTTAAAATTTTAAAGAGGATTTTATGATTGATTGAAAATGCTTCCGTGTCCAACCATCATAAATGATCAAGCCTCTGTTTGTAAAGATACTTATACTATGACAACATCATCACAGTCCTATCATGATATTAATATATTTGCAAATATATACAAACGATAAGAGGTAACTTATAATTTCATGAACAATATGGGTATACTTGCAATCCATCAAACCATTAGGCAAATTTGCAAAATATTTTTTTATAATTTTAGATGTATGTATATATTAAAGTTTGACAAATTTAGAATTATTTAAATAATTTTCAAGGTGCAAGTGACCCTAATTTTGGTAGGATAGGTAAAGAAATATATATCCTAAATTATCCTATCTTTAGGATAGGTGCAAAAAATTATCCTATATGTGCATTTGGTATTTATCAAAAAATATTTTTATCTAAAATTTTTCTTCATAACTATCTTATTTTCTAATTATATTTTTCTACACAACTATCTTATTTTTTGATCATTTCTTTACAACTTTTGATACAACTACCCTATATGTTTTAACTTTTTCTTTTTATTTCTCATCATTATCTCTATCATATCGCATCACTTTTTCCTATTTCAAAAGTTTTTTTTACAAAAGACTTTTATTCCAAAAAAATTTATCACATAACAAATACACCCAAAAAAAGATTATGAAAATTTTAAATAACTAAAATAACAATAATTTTAAGTATTTAAAATTGCTAAATATAATCTTAGATACTCACATGGGTACCCATCTGTGTAGCCATAGTATAAAACTTATCTTGCCCAAACTAAAGTACATTTAGCAAGTACCCGTATGTAACATCCAAGTTCTGTCTTTAAAAATAACTTAAGTTACTTCTCATTGTTTGCATATATTTACTAATAAACTCACATTGTGATGGCTCCATAACGACACCATGACACATAAGTATATTTGCAAATCATGTGGAATAACATGCAATTTCAAAAACTAAGTAGCATAGCTAGCAGTGACCCCAGAATATATATAGTTTAATGTAGGTAAAACTGCATAGGGATCTTGTAAGAAATCCACCTTGCTATATGTGCTTAAGGCCTAAAACGCTTTGCCCTTGAGTGATCTCTCATTTAGAGGGATCCGAGAAACTACAAAGGATCCTCAAGTGGCTCACACTAGGAAATTAGATACGTTATCCCACATGAGCCATACACGCTACACAATCCACTACTTACTGCAAGGACAGCATCATGCATTCAAGTTACTTTAATATCTTATACGTGATATGTTATCATTACTGCTTTAAGAACCAGATCCAACCGGGCGATCAGACCGGTTAAACTGTGAACAGCTCATATTACAATTCACTTTTTTTTTTTTTTTAACTGCAGTTCAACTATCGATTCACATAGATTGAACCGAAAAAGTGGGAACCAGTCATGAAACCGGTTCATGGCCGGATTCGGTTTTCAAAACATTGGTTATCTCCTATACAGAATGCACCAACAATGCTACATCCCCTTCAGCCTACTGCGACCGCCAAAGGAGCAACATCCTCCTTGGGCCATTATCGGCAATATTCCCTTAGCTATTGTCATCACCAATAGGGTAACACCCTTTCAAACAATTGCCACAATTAATATGGTAACATCCTTTTTAAGTAATTTCCACCATCAACGAGGCAACATCCCTTCAAGTCATTTCCGCTGCCAATGGAGTTACATCCTCTGCAATAGGGGTGGGAATTGGGGCGGGTCGGGGCGGGCCCAATCCTGACCCTACTTTTCAAAAAATTTATTTGACCCTTATTTTTATACCAAGTCGAAACAAGGTCGGTTTGACCATTACTTTTTTCTACTAAGTCTTGGGACAAACTTCGGGTCGGTATCGGGTCAATGGTTCGGGTAAAAACCGCAGGTCAAGTAAGAAGTTTTTAAAAATTTATGAATCTATTAAGTATAAAGATAAATTTATATTAAATTTAATTACTATATACTTAAATCTATTACTAATCAGTTAAAGTAAAATATAAATAATAAAATAAAATATGAATATTAGCATTGAATGAGGTTTTTTTTTATGTGAGAGATAAGAAAATGGGTCAGCAGGTAGGTCCGCCCCGACCTGGCATCCTTAAAAAACATCAAAAATACGACCCGCCCCTGTATTAAATAGGCTTGTGAATTGGGGGCGGGAATTGGGGCACTCAAATTGCACTCCTACTTGTAGAGTAGGGGCGGGCAGGGCGGGCGGGTCACGGGTCAACCCGCCTCGACCCATCCCGATTCCCACCCCTACTCTACAAGTAGGAGTGCAATTTGAGTAAGGTATTCATGAGTACCTACTAACTTGACCCTAATTTGGGTAAGGTAAAGTAAAAAATATTACTCATGGGTAAGGTACAAATCATTACCTGCCTCCCAAGTAGAGTACGGGTAAGATAGATATGTTGTGTACTCAAAAACAACCCATGTGGGCACTCGTATGGATAACTAATTACGTATATATAATTATATAATATTTATTATATAATATGTGTTATATTTTGCTTATGATGTCTTGTGTGTACATTCATCTTAACAAATTTAAATTCAAATTCAAATGAATCTTCTACTTTGTGGAGTTTTAGATTGTAAAGTCAGAAGCCAGTTTAGTTATATATGTCATTGACTTTCGAAACCCTTTTATAAATAGGCTTGTGAATTGTCATTGTAATATATTAATAACTTTAATGATTGGGTTATAGAAGTCTATACTTTGCATCTTTTATACTTTATATCTTTTATATAATAATGTAAATAGTAGCATATATAAATGATAGGGCTATAATTTTAAAATGTAGATAAGTATTACTTTATATTATTTAAAATAATATAGAAATATTTTTTAAAATATTATATTTGAGTATTAAAAGAACCAATTTGAAATTGAAACTAAATCGACCATATGGTTAATGGGTAGGGTAGGGTACATTTAGAGTAGAGTAAACCTTTCTCAAATAGGATACGGGTCTGGTAGACTTCTATCTAAACTAAACCAACCTGAGTTGTACCCCTACCTGCAAGGTACTACCATCATAATACACTTTTTCTAACAAGGAATCTATCAGGACATTGGAATATTACTACATAAGAGGTGATATTTTGCTTTGCCTCCTCAAGACAGTGGTTGATAGACCATGGTTTCTACATGGTATACTATCACCAACCAACTTCTCATTGTTTTGCTAATCTTCATTTTAAGTAGAGTGTAGTTTGATGAATTTGCACTACCTACCTTGGTAGAACCTTCATAGGCTAAGGCCATTACTAGTACTTGAATGATAAGTTAGGTAGTTTTAGAAACTCTTACATATTGCTTAAGCCATAAAATTTTTATTATATACTTTTATCTTTTTTATCGCTTTATACATTTTATCATTTTTGCTAAGAAGATTAATTATCAATTCCTTTAATCAAAATTTTCTTTCATAAATCGTAAATCAAAATGTTGAATATATTTATGTACTTCTGATGTAATAGTAAACCTGAGTAATGAAATAATGTAATTCTTTGTTCAACTCCATTTTACGTGTAAATGTAGGATATGTTTGGGAAGTGATAAAACTTTTAAATGAAAATTTTTTTATTTAAAAGTTTTTGAATTGAAAGAAAATGATACGATATAATAAGGATAATGATAAGGAGTAAAGAAAATAAAATTAAAAATAAATAAGTTAAATATATGTGTAGTTGTGCAGAAATAATTGAAAAAAGGGTAGTTATATAGGAAAATATAAAGAAGTAATTAAAAAATAGTGTATTTATGAAGAGTCAAAAGTTTTAATTTGAGATTTTTTATACATTGACAAACACACCCTTAAAGTAATTGGAAGTGTTATTTCATGATAACTTGCTAAAGTGATAAAGAGATGATATGATGGATAAAATCATATACGAAGAAAAAGTATCTTGGTATATATTATTTACAAATGGTATAATTCTGATAAAGAGCACCTAGACAAGGAACTAATGGATCCTTTTTGGTATTTGACATCCATAGTTCTAAAAACAGAGAAAACAGGAAAAAATATTGCAAATAGAATCCAAGAAAGATGGATCAAACGGTATCGTGCTTCATGAATTTTATGTAATCATTAAGCTCCTCTATACGACAATAATTAAACTAATTATGCTATATGGTTCAAAACGTTTAGTTAAAAATTAGTATATACATATAATGTGTGCAGCAGAAATGAAAATGTTAAGGAAGATAATTAGTAAAATAAAGAAGATAAAATTAAAAATAAAATATCTAACATAATGTAAACATAAAGTCAATAAGTAATAAAAGAGCAGAAGACATACTTGGTTTGGATATGTTAAATAGCTGCCTGAAAGGGCACTAGTTATGAAAGTTAAATTTATTCAAATTGAAAGTAATAAAAAATGAGAGGAAAATTCAAAAATACGGATAGCAGAAATCAAATAAGATATAAAATATTAAAAATGCTGTCCATGATCATAAAACTTTTCAGAGCATGACCCATGTAGCTAACCCTACCTGGGTGAGAACAGCTTATGACGATGATGATTACCTTAGCACTGATCCCCATCCGTGATTGTTCACATTATTTCGTAATTAAAATCTACTTTTACCTTAGACTTTTTGACAAATTCTACTGTATAAATTAGGTATCGAATTTGTGGCGGGTTAACCAAGCCTCAAGAGTCTCAAAAGGAATTACAGGGTGTCGAAGTCTTTTTAACTATTAGGTTTAATAACCAACCTAGTTAGCTCAATTGGCCGGGGACATTTTTATTGTGGGAGTCACGCTTTGTTATTGGTGCCTCTTGCTTAGTAGTGGCAATCGTCTTTTCTTGTTGTAGGAATATCCACCATATTATGATTTAGCTGTATATTAGAATACTATATGAAATTTGCAAAAATGTTTCAGAGGTTACTTGTAATACCAATTGAGATAAACTATTAATACCCATAAAAAAACTATTAAGTTGAATGGATCCCTTTGGTTTTTTAGTTATACTTGTTTAATATATAAATCATTTATGAAATTCATTCGTAATGTATTTGTTTATTATTTTAAAAATTAACTATTTTATATTATATGTTCACTTTTTAATTTCAATAGTTAATATCCACTCTCAAAAGGTGTTGATTAAAACATATAAATTCCCTATCATAGTGATTTTTGGCCTCATGAATGAATACTTATCAATAAAGATAATAAATAATTTATTTTTAAAACAATTTGTAAATCAATAAGGCAAAAGGATTGCATGGACATGCACCCAGGTTGCATCACATGAAAACCCAAATCGTAATCTGAATTTATATTTGTGTTTATTTTAAGAAGCACTTCAGGGAGACCGATTTTCCCCAGTGGGAACTTTTCCCTCTGGACACATTTTGATGATTATATAAAATTTACCGTGATCAGTATATTTAGAATTATTTATTTAATTAGAAAACTAAATTTCATTCAAATGAGTGATTTGCATGGGCGTCATCTATTTGAAGTGTAGGCTCAACCTGCTGGTTGAATCCAACGTCTTCATATACCTTGCATTCACTGCTCACGGTGGTAACGGACCCATTTGTATGCGGGTCCAGCGTTCGTGTCATGGAACCACTTGGAATTGAATCACTCTGATGTTTAAATAAAAATTAAACAAGTGACGTTATTTAATATTATTTATCTGATCATTTAACAAAAATCATTTTATTCGGATATATTACAGCTTTAAATAGTTTAATGAGTTGTACTTGTATGAAACTTTACTTTTATGTAACTTGATCATTTTTATACTGAGTTTTACTTCTATGAACTTACTTTTTAGGTAACTCATTCATTTTTTTTCAATTCGATGATTGATGAAAAATTGATTTCATTCATTATACATAGTATCATTTTTATTTTTATAGAAACTCTCGTCATTTGTCATATACCATTGCGCAAAGTCTCATCTACAAATATGCAAAATTAACATAATAAAATAATTTGATAATGAATATCAATTTTAAAATTGTACTTTCAATATTTAAATTGTATAAAATATCATTACTATGTGAATAAATAATTCTATAAAATATTGTTATGTTATAATACGTATGTAAATGAATATGAGCATTTTTCATAATTTACACATACATATTACTTTTATGCAAATATAGTTGTACACATTTTTTATTTGGATGAAACTTGATCTTTTATATCTCTTACAATTCAATTATGTCCAAGTAATCTTTTCATTTTTTCTCAACTAATTACAACCAACTTTATCAGTAGATTCTCATTTAAAAAAAAACCTCTATCAACAATAGATAAATGCTACTCATAGCAGGAGATAAATGCTCAACAACAAGGTTGCAGTGAGAAATAGATGCTCCCTAATAGAATTCAAACCCCAAAACTTCTGACATGCAAGCTAAGAGTGTGAATCAACTGACCCGAGCTCCTAATCACTTTGCTGAATAAATATTTAAATGAATGAATGGAGTAGATTTCGCATCAAATATCAATGTATGAAAACATAAATGAGGTTATATACAATTGCCCATATGTAACTTGATTATATAGAAGGGGATTAATTTGCAATCATGCGTAAATGATGAAAAATTATTAAATCCATCATAAAAGCATTAATTTAATAAATTTTAGAATCATTCATCCACATAAAAAATATTTTAGATAATGAATTAATAGTTTTAAAATTGATATATACATTAGACAATTTAATTATGTTGATTTTACATCTATCTTGGATAATAGATATCTACATGTTTGATTTAGATGACAGGTAGTTTCTTAGACAGATAAATTATTCTAAATATTATCGCTGAATGGATTTTACTACATCATGGGCCAAAGTATTAAGATTTCCATCAATCTTTTAGTCAAAACAAAAACTATTTTTGATCACCAGTTAGGTGACTAAGTAATTGACATGAGTGAGTTAAAAGTGTATAGGGAGAGAGGTTTAAAGTTGAGTAGACGCATTTGCTTTGTTATCCCTCCCTTGAAGTTGTCCTCAGTTAATTATCTAATCATCCTAGGTGGGTGACATGATCAAAAAAAAAAAAAGTATAACCTTTTCTCTAAATTAAGGCATAGTCTAGTTGTACCACGTTGTGGGTGTGTACTTATGGTCTCGGCTTCGAGTCCCGAGGGAAGCAAATGACTCCATATAATGTAAAACATACATATATAACTCTTTCTAAACTATAAGTTATATTCAAAAAAATTATAAAGTAGAAAAAATCGTGTTTAATGCTTAATGTTTTTCCTATTATATGTATACCTTCCCAACCATTAATTAAGTGAGAGATGTCGCCTTGAATTAATGTGAAGTTAAATTGTAAAATATTATGTCAGAATTGGATTTAATTTGGCCTGACCTAGTTGTAATTTTTCCAAATAAGATTAGAGTTAACCTCAATCAAGGATAAATGGGTCATCATATGTAATTGACATGAGTATGTATAAGAATACATAGGGTGGGAAGTCTCAAGCTCAGAGTTGGTAGAGGCACTGGTCTTATTTACCCCTCCCCTAGAATTGTCCTCTATAAGTTGCTTGGTCATCTAAGACGGTAGCATTGAAAAATAGAAGATAGATGTAAATGTTTATAACGATATTTTGCACCCCTTGAATAATTTAGCTCCGAATTAAACATGCTTTGTTGACTGCTTAAATTTGATCCTTACTACTTAAGTTCTGAGTCTGCACGCAAGTGTGAGGGTGACAATAAAACCACGTGGTCATACATGTAGATCATGTATATTGTGGCGTGTCAACATTCCAGCAACCAAACAAGAATGATGGCCTTTCACGTTCGATCCAAATCAAATGGACGGTTTAGCTATCAAATCATTCAGAAAATTTGTTGGAGATATTGACTAGCATTATTTAAAAAGCGACAGTAATAACAAAGATTAAGATGTACACATGCATGCCACTTTGGCCCTCATGCTAATTAACCGGTTTCGAATCAGAGGGAAGCAAGATAAAATCCGTTGTATTAAGAGCGTTGTCTACTAGTATTCGAGGTAAAAATCGTTGACAGAGATAGAAAAAATACACTTGCAAGGAGTTGTAATTCGTAAATATAACAATAAAAAAAATGTATGCAGCATCAAAAAACAAGACCTTGGACTATTGCCGAATGGGCCGGCCAATGATTCGTGAGCAGGCCGGAGTACTCTTCTTCTACGGTTATACCCCCATCCCAATTCAGCAATTCCAATATTCTTCTTCTTCAATGCCAAACTTGCCTCAATTGTAATTAATATTTGAAAACTTGGGCAGAGGCAATATTGTATGGCCCATCTATAATAACCAGAAGGGCCCAATCTAAGTTAAAATATGAAGTGAGGGATATGATAAATTAATACAAGTCTGGAAAGGTTAGGATGTATAAAGGAAGCTAGCCTTGTATGGACCAGTTTCTAGTTGCGGTGAGTCTCTTGCATCGGAAGGTAGCTAGTCATCGATCAATCGATCGAATGCAGGGAGGCAGGGAGCATGGACATCGCGTAATGCATGCAATGATGTGCTTGTCTGGAAAAGTCCCAATATATGAATATATAATTTACTAATTGCCTCTTCTTCTCCTCATTTACGTAAAACCACTCTTTACCTACCAACATCATCATCATCATAAAGCTCGGTGCCTGTCCATATGATTGCATCTTTCACTAGCAGGAGGTGATTGTCCTTCATGCAAGAGAGAGAGAGAGAGTAAAGCAGTAAATTTCTTATGGTTGAAGTTATTATGATCAGGAGCATATGGAAATGCATTAATAGCTTCATTTCGAGCCTAGCTAGCTAGGTAGCTTCATATGCAAAGAGAGTCAGATTTGCCAACCTGTACCATGAATTTGATTTTCTCACTACTCGAGTACTATACCAATTGTATTCTAAATGAAGAGAATGGAAAACGAGCAATGAGATTAAACCAACCATGAAAAGCCTAAGTCAAACTGTATATCAAATCAGCAAACGTGATGGGATGCTTAGGTCAACAAATCGAGGTTTTTTCATGCAAACAATCTTCGACAAAAATCCACATAGAAAAAGGCGTTCTTGAGTTGAAGAGAATGGAAGAATACTCCAATTTGATTGTATTTCTTTATATTGACAAGCCAATATTATATACAAAAAGTCATATCCCTGTATTCAACAATATACAAATAATATACAGCCTTAAGCAATGTTTAATTTAAGAAATTACAAGACATATTAAGATATACATGTCTCCCTATGAATTGATTTCCTTGGTTGATAGTAGATGTATTTCAACATTATTTAAAATTCCCTACAAACCTTGGGAAAGAGTGATAAACATAACGACAGACGGCTTAATGTACAGTAGAAATAATTGGCTTTCATTTGTGCCTTATGTGGGCTTGTGAGTCTTCAATCCAAATCAATGAACTCCTGGCCCGCAGATCCAAATTGCCGACCAAGAATTGTTGGCCACAAAAGCTTTGATTTTGGGACCAACTGGGCAGGACAAGTCCAGCCAACAATATCATCTGATCCACTGAAAAGGTGGGACAAACTGGTAGGAGGATAAAAAAAATAAAAGAAAATAAAAGAAAAAATCCACCCAAAACAAATTGGGATCGGGTGTAGATGCTAATTCCAAGGAGATTTTGGGACCATTTCCTTGTGGGGGCTGGGCCCCCTTTTTAACCAGAGGGTGGGTATGGTTGTCAATATTATGCAACTACGGTGCTATATTGGGTGTACCAAAAAATGAATTCCCATAATTGGGGCTGGCTTCAAAAGGTCACAGACTCCCTGGCACCATTGACATTTCTTCCATGTGCTCCTGCCTCATCGGCACGCCACTTTAAATAAGAGATGGCCCATTTGTCAGTACTGTGGTGTCCATGCACAACAGTAATCAGCGTGAAGAGTATGTCAAAGACAATCTTTTATTAAATACGGCCATGTTCTAGCCCAGTTAGATGGTGGGGAAAGATTAAGAAATTTCAGCTTGCATTCCATGCATGGCCAGGCTAATCTAGGCTTGTCCAGTTAGTTTTTGTCTCCAGATCCCCAGCTGTGACATACAGTCAGAACTCTGCCCATATACTCTGATGCAATAAAAAAGATTTTTTGGGTGATATTAATTTATATAACATTATATGTACTGTCTTAATAATTCTCACAGTATGTATAATTGGCATTTGATTGGATGGAGCATACAAACACACCCACATCATATCAGCACCATCTCATGGTATTGTCAGCTGCACCATCAAAAAAATTAAAGAGGAAATTTTCTTGTGGGGATAATAGACAATCGAAAAAGGTCAGAAAACATTATGATTTTTTTGGAGGGACCACATGGACCCAAAGATAAATAATAATGGTGCCCTGGACAAGCTTTCCAACCATATAACCAAACAGAAGAAGCAGAGGAGCATTGATAATAAGCACCAGATCATCAGTTTTTTGGACCACAAACCATGGTCCACCTGGCTAGCTAGGTTGATCAAGGGTATGGTATGTTTAATTTCAAAGATGATTTTATGGTGATATTAAGGGCAGATGATAGCATAGGTTGGCCATTTTTGTAACGTGGTGCATAATGTGGGAATTTGAGGTGGGCCAATTAGCATAAGCTCATGAAATACGGATGGAGATTGTAGAGGGTGTAAGGCTATGTGTATGTAATTTTATTTTATTTTTTATTTTTTTTTACGGTTCCCTTTCTGGAAGCTACATATTTATAATTCGATCATCCAAAGTACATTAATGGATTTTCACCAGCTACGACAAAACTTCCCCACTCAGATTGGAGACCGAGAACTAGCTATATATATGTGTGTGTGTGTGTGTAATGTTGTGTAGCCATGTAGGTGGTTGAGGGGAGGGTGTTTGGTGCATGCGGTTATGTCTCCGTACTCTTTAGTCCTGTAGCTATGACTGTACATGGCTTTATTGGGCCTGGGCCTATTGCAAGTACTCACGTTGATCAAGGTGGTGGGGTGGGCCACGCATCACAAACACAAGCCGAAGTAATGCAAACGTCAGTCCACCACCAGCACCACCTGCTGCCTGCCGCAATGACTATAAAGCTAATCAGTCACTCTCACCTTGATTGTCCTTATGGGGGAGCAGGTCCCACCTTGATAAAAGGGGAAAAAAATAAAAAAGGGAGCCATGAATGTGCATCAGGCAGCTGGAAATTGGAATATTGTTGTTGAGCCAGGCCCATATTTGCATTTGATTTTCCCCATTGCCCTTTTTACGCTTCTGGTAAATTTTCTGTGTTTCATTGTCACCTCGCTATAGCTCTTGCCGACAGGCGGGCATGAATACGTGATAGATGATGGCAGGAATGACGCATGACTGGAAGGATCGATTTGTTGATGGCTGGAAATTTAGGGTGTGTTCAAGGATTTAAGAGGCTTCATACGGGATGAGAATGTAATGATTGTGTTGGGAACGGAGAAAGTGATATCGAAAATTAAAACGTTGTCAAGAATATATAAAATCTCATTCCATTCTCATTCTACTCAAGACTCTTGAACACTTTGGAATTGATTTTTAGTTCTTTAATTTGGCATATGAACAAAGGTACTTAAAAGAGGAGGAAACGAAAAAGGGAGCGATAAAGGCATGATATGTTTGGAAACTGATAAAATTTTTGAATAAAAAGTTTTTAAATTGAAAAAAATAATGTGATATAACAACGGTAATGATAGTGAATAAAAAAATAAAGTTAAAATAGATAAATTAATTATAGTGAATAAAAAAATAAAGTTAAAATAGATAAATTAATTATATAAATAATTGTACAGAAATGATTAAAATGTAAAATAGTTTTGTGTATGAAAATGTGAAAAACATAATTCAAGAATGTAGCAGTTGTAAAGGGTAAAAAAATTTTAGATTGGAAATTTTTTATTTGAAAAGTTTGTATTGTTTCTAAACAGGCCTTAAGTCTTCAAGGTTTTGGTAATGAGGCTAACATCAAAGCTGAATGGTCATTTACGGTGATTTCAGGCAGGCCCATAAATATTTTTTTGTTTTTTTGAAATTTTTATATAAACATGTTAATCTAGTTATATTTAATTGACAGATCAAGTTTTATCATTTAAAATGACTTAAATATCCTTATGTTTAAAAATTCAAAATAAATATCTAAAAAGATCCAAAAATGATAAATTTTGATTTATAAATTAAATATAACTAAATTACCATATTTATAAAAAAAATATTTCAAAAAAAACAAAAAATATATATATATTTTGGAGATTTCTAACAGGCCGTAAATGTTCGGTGCTCATCGTCAAAATGTACCGCAGTGGGCTCTAGCTGCCTCATTTTCTCAACCTGGGCATGCATGTGAGTGTTGGGCTAGCGCGTGCTCGTGATTGGGATTTTTTTACTTTCCGGCTTCAACCATCTCATGATGAAAACTTTTTTAAAATTTTAAGAATTAAAAGTTTTTAGCCATAATTTTTTTAAAACACAGTGAATATTTTAAAAATAATGTATTATTTAATCAGACTTAATAAATTTGAGTGGGGTTTTACGCATGTCCATATTCATTACTAGAAAAGTTCTTATATATAATCAGGTTTTGAAGCTCTAATTTATATTTGACTAATGGCCAGTATGGGAACACGTAAATTTTTTTGAAGAACTCTCACTTCTTCCCACAGTGTTTGATTTGACGTGACATCTAAATATTTAATTATCCTACTTTTCTGTTATTATCTCTAAAATGTGTTCGGTTAAGGTTTAAACATGTAAAAAGAAGTCGGAAAAAATATTTCGGGAAAATTTTGAAAAAGTAAAAAAGTGATATAATATAATAAGAGTAATGATTAGAAGTGGGAAAATAAAAATAAAATAGATAAGATAATTGTATGAAAAATGTGAAAATTGATCAGAATATAAAGATAATGAACAAATAATGTAGTTTGGTAGTTAAATGCCAAATCAAAGTTGGTAAAAGGGAGTATAAAAGTTTTTTTTTAACTTTTTTTTGCCCAATCCAAACACACGTGTAAAGTAGACTACCATGCAAACAACGTCAACCTTTGTTGTAGTCGAATGAAAACTGTTGCTATAATATTATATGTAGTGAAAATTTTAGTTGCATATAGCAGTATATATGCAGCAGAGTTTTAAGAAGTGCTTGCATCTCTTGGTATATCACTCCCTGTAAATAATAAAATGAGTGACGAGTGCTAGCATTTCGTAGTATGTCACTCCTATCAGTAACAAAATGCGTGACAAGCCAAATTATGTTATATGCAATCTAACTCTCGTGACATAATTTCTAACTCTCGTGACAAGCCAAATTATGTTATATGCAATCTAACTCTCGTGACAAGCCAAATTATGTTATATGCAATCTAACTCTAGTTTCATTTAAGGGTGTGTTTAGAAATAGATAAAAATTTTGATGAAAAGTTTTGAAAAGTAAAAGTTATCAAATGATAAGATATGATAGAGATAATAATGAGGAATAAAGATGATAAAGTTAAAAATAGATAAATTAGTTGTGTGGGTAGTTGTGTAGAAATGATTAAAAAGTAGGGTAGTTGTATAGAAAAATGTGAAAAAATAATTAAAAAATATGATAGTTGTAGAGAGTGAAAATTTTTAAATTAAAAAGTTTTAACTTGATATTTTTTAACCATTGTCAAACATACCCCAAGTAAATTTATTCTAGTGATGAGCTAGCTACACAAAAAATAACTTGTATTAATTCTTTCTTTCTTTCTTTTTTTCCGTGGGCTTTTAGAAAACTTCCATATCTTTAGTGTAGACACCCCAAAGCCGAGAAAAGGCTATGAAGGAGTAGTGAATTTTTATTAAATTTTAACTAATTTTTTTGAAATGGAACTAATGTTAATTAATGGGGCTTTAATTGACATCAAGGTAAAGTATACTATAATTTAATCATGGCTTATATTAAAGCTTATATTAAAGCTTATGAAACATTAAAAGATATTTGATAAATATGTCAATTACTCTGAAATATTAATGGGTTTTTATTGTTTTACTTTTTCTGCTTTCACCTTCTGCCAGTGCCAACCAACGTGCCCCAGATGGAACGTAACTGCCTCAAATGCGCCAAAAGGAAATGCATGTGCACTGTGCAGTGTCCAAAACGGAAGGCTGAGTCCGTAAACCTAAAAGAGGTGTCAGATTGTTTCGGTCCAACATTTCAGATTGTGGGTGTGTTTGGTAATTTGTAAAAGTTGTCAAGTTTAAACTTTTCACTCTCCGTAACTACTCTTTTTTTAATTATTTTTTACATATCTTTCTATACAACAACCCTACTTTTCAATCATTTCTACACAAGTACCAATACAACTAACTTATTTATTTTAAATTTATTCTCTTTACTCTTCATCATTACCCCTACAATATCACATCATTTGACAACTTTTATTCTTCAAAAGTTTTATTCATTACCAAACACACCCTGTAACGAAGCTAAGAAGATCCAGTCGTACTTTCCAAGCTCGCATGGGTAATTTCCATTTGGAATTCCGTTGTGTGCATATCAAAAAATAAATATATAAAAAAAAACAATACAAAGAAGTTGGTTTTGGTAAAAATTATTAGCAACCAAGAAATCCTTATTAGTAATGAAAAATTCTCTTGTAGTAATCGTACTTTTATAAGTAAGAAAAAATAAAAATTTATTTACTTATGGCGATATTCCCATAGATAAGAATTTTTTCTTTTTTTTGGCGTATAATATACTTTTACTGCTAAAACAAAAATTGATTGTCTAAGTATATAAACACTATAAAGTATTGTTAGCCAAATTATATAAACATTATAAAGTATTGTGAACTAAAATTTTTCTTTAAGGCTTGTTACCTCAGGGATACACTTCTATGAAATTCCTATTTTATATTACCCGTTATTTTTAATATTTTGATAGTTAATAAAAAAAAGTCACTCCTATATTTAGCATCATTCGTATCATCATGGAAACTCTTTCATTTATTTAGTATCATTGTGCATAATCTCATCTATAAATGTATAAAATTAATATAATAAAATAGTTGATATTAAATATTAATTTTAAAATAGTATTTTCAGTCTCTAAACCATTATTATATAGATAAATTATTTTATAAAGTATTATTACATTATAATATATGTGAATAGATCTAATCATTTTTACTAATTTACAAATAAATATATATTTAAGTAAATGTAGCCCGTGCACATACTTAGTTTGAATGAAACTTAATTTCTTAATTAAACAAGTAATTTGAAATATAATGAATAAATTAAATTTTACATTAATCATCAATGCCTTAAAAATTAAGAAAGTATATGGAGCTGCTTCAGCGCGACCGAAGCAAAGCCAGGCTAATAATATAATATATGTACATATATGTGACCAACTTTTGGCAAGCAAATTTATTTGGATAACCAATTTTAACTAAGAAAATTTTGGCCGACAAAAAACAAAAACTTTTATAGTGTAAGTTAGATTTGAGATAACAATAATGCTAACCAAAAAAAAAAAAAAATTCATACAGTCGTGCTTTTTATAACGTGCCAATCATATCATGGAAACTTGCGGTTTGGACACACGACCGATTTTAGAGATTCACATGCTTGAACGTCGTACCGAGCGTATCTTGGCATTATCCGCCCACTGTTGAAAAGGCAGGCAGACGCAACGTGGCATGCATGATAGAGATTCCCGCCTACAATCACTGGACGGTGGAATTAAGATATTGGTGTTCGTATGTATCGTAGCCTAGCATGCAGTACTGTTCTGGCTGCCCTTTCAATTATGCGACGAAAACAGCATGCATGTAGTAATTGTGCTTTCCATCCAATCCTCGCAAGCGCATGCGTTGGGCATTGTGTCCAACCAAGCTAGCTAACGTGCGTCGATGGGCTCAAAACAAGAAAGCTACAGGACGTTTACGTCACATGGCAAACTGTTCCCAAAAAACCTCTAAGCTTGATTAGAATTTGGGAGACACAGGATTAGCAAGATGTTGTCTAGGGAAAAGAATAGGTGGAGATGAGGCCATGTGGCCGGTCCTGATTGGGTGGTCCACCCAACGACATTTGGGCTGTCGAGGCCAAGCTCTTGGCCTTGGTTTTACAAATTAATGGTCGTTTGGGGAGTTGGGAATGAAGAAAACAACATGTACACATGGATTGCTTCGTCGCTGTTGGGGTCTGGAATTTGGCTGGTAGTTTAATTATTTGCAACCTCATTTTGGTGTTTTGGTACACCCACTTGGATCTAGTGCTGCAGAAAATGACGAATTTAATTATCTTGGAGATATTGGCTGGTTTTTTAACAAAGCAAAATTCTAATAGGACGTGGATTGTCATTTTTATCTAGGAATGTTCGCAACCCTTTAGTGTGCTTTTCAAATATTTAAAAAAAAAAACTAATAATTGCCTTTTAGCGATGCGAATGTACGTACCAATTTCCAATGTTACATGGTTGTAACTAACTTCTGTACTGTAATTTCGTCACGAAAGGCTTTTTCGTCACATAAGTAATTTTTTTGTTATGTTTTGGTCACGAAAGGCTTTGACCATAACTTTTTTAAAATGATGGAGTAATGACAATAAAAATTTAGTGCCTTATGTGTTGCTGGTCGGTTGTTACTTATGTTCATTAGCAACAAACTAATAATATTTTATTGCTAACAAATATAAGCAACAACTCAAAAGCAATAAATTGATCAAAAATGATTGTCACCTTTGTCTTGAATGCTGAAATATTTTGGTGTAGTGGACTTTTAGCGACAATAGTCGTCACTAAATTATTTTTTTTACAACATTCATTATATAATTATCCCAATGATAATTGTTCGCTAGCAGTGTTTTTTGCAGTGAAAAATGTCAGCACCACGAAACATAATGCAAAATGTTATTTTCTTAGTGTCTATTGTGAACAAATATAGGATCGGCTGACTCCCAAACCAAGCATTTTGGAAATTTGCGCCACTAAATCGTAGGAACAAAATGAGCTAATTATATTACAAGTGCAACACAAAGCAATATTGATATAGACTATAGCCCATAGCTAGGTCCATGAAGCCTTGTTGTTAGTAGGGGTGCAACTTTGGCCAGGTTGAGCCCGAACCCAGTGAACCCGATTTGTAAATATGATAGGATTATGGTTCATACGAACCCGAATTCGAAGAACCCGAGCCCGATTTCTATTTTATATTTAATATCACAACAATATTTCTTTATATTTTTTGTATTTTATGTTATTTATATTTAAAAACATGTTTGACATATTGTAATTATATTATAAATGAAGTATATTATTTTCTTTTATATTTATCTTTTTTTCTATAATCTTATTCATTTATCTTTTTTATGTTAAATTTTTCTAAAGATATTCTTTATAGATAAATAATCTTATTAGCTCGGACTAAGTAAATGTCCCACTTAGCCCACTTCAAAAAACTCATTTACAACAATTTTTTTTGTTTCTTCTTCATACACTTGTTTATCTGAGTGTATTTAACATATAAAACAAGTTTTACAATTTTTAGATATGTGTATATATTTTTTTAGATTTTTAAAGATAAGAGTATTTTAAATACATATATACAGACATGTTTAAAATCAAAAAAATATATACAGATATCCAAAAATGATAAAACTTACTTTATATGTTAAATATATTTAGATAAACGTGTATGAAGAGAAAAATAAAAAAAAGTTGTTGTAAATGAGTTTTTGAGGTGGGTTAAGCGGAGCATTTGCTTAGCTCGTGCTAACAGGATCACTCCTCTTCTTTATATTGTTATATTTTTTAAAATATGTGGTTTGACTGTATATTATTATGTTTACTTATATGATTTGTTATTATTATACATTCATATAAAATTTTAAACCTATCACTTTTAAATAAAATGTAAATTCATCAACCTAAATACCAACCCGAAATCCAACCCGAACCCGATTTTCAAAAATAGGTTGAGGGTTTATGTAAAATATTGAAAAAAAAATTAATTTTTGCATTTTTGCCTCTCCAGACATGTGGGCCCCACGGGATAAGATAGGATGAGATAAGAACTCTCCTAGATAGGGTGGTTAAGATAGAATTTAATTTTGAAACAAATCTTATCTCCACGGGATAAGATATGATGAGATAAGAATTATCATAGATAAGATTTGTTAAGATAAAATCTAATTTTAAAATAAATTTTATTTTATTCTTATCTTCCTATCCCTTAGAAGCTACGAGACTTCTATAAATTGGGGTGGGGACTTGATAGACAGGGATGTTCGTAAGAAGGTTTGGGAGGTAAAGTGGCGGAAGAAGGAAATTTATTTTCTTCAAAGGCAAGTGGGAATTTATTTGAAATTGATTTTAGTTCAATGCTATGATTGTTTTTATATAATTGTTATGTATAAAGCATGTATATTATATATATTATAATTTTTAGACTATGCTTTACATATTTAAATTTTATAATCCTAAATTATTAGGATATAAAATTTTGCAGATAAATATGTTGAAATTTTATGCTTAAAAATTATATGTATTGAGATTTTTGATTTTTTTTATTTATGCATTTTATTGATATGCAACAAATATATGAATATTGAAATTATATGTGGGTTAATTATAATATATGTAATAATGCTCATGTATAATATGATGTGCGTAAAATCAAATTATATAAGCCAATTTCGATATTTACGGACGTCCAACGGAAGAAATTACGTCAGAGAACGGATTGCTCGGTTGATTGGGATCTTCCTTTTTGCAACGAATTTATTTTTGTTGCTTTTGACAGTTTTTATATGTTTAATCATTTTAATGCTTCTGATGTCCAGGGAATATTGGAAAAATTGATATGTGGGTCATTACAGCAATAAGGGCTAAGTAAGATAAGCCCTAATGAGCCCCACCTGCAGTAAAGGCAATGACGATATGGCTTAATGTGGGCCGTTCATTCCATTTTATTGTGATTTATTCATTTAAATTCCGATTTGGGTAATCAAATAGTCTATTCCTATATTTTTTATGCTTCTGGACTCAACGGAAGGGTTTGATTTTGCATTTGAGGCCTAATTTTTAAGATATTAAATTAAATGATTATTTTATCATTTAATTAAGTATTAATTGGGCCATTATCTATTTTCAAATAATTTTCTACTTGCTAGTCATGTTGAGATTAACCCATTATTTTTACAGGTATACCAAATCAAGTGGGACACTAGTGTTTTGGGATTTTCAAGAAGATTTTCAAGAATAATTATTTCTATTTATTTATTTTAAAGGCATGTATTGAGAATGATAGACTTGTAAAATTTCTTTTTCTTTATGCCTTGATGTAATAATGGGAACATGACTAGTGGAAGTGGAATTTTGAAATTTTTATGAAATTATAATAATTAATTTTGCTATAAATGTGTGATTGATCTTGGAAAATTGCATTAAATACACGGCCCGGGATCACTTTTCTGGACCGGTATGTTACAGTTTAGGTTTTACACATAGGGTTAGGGTTAGGATTAGGGTTAATGTTTTATAAATAGAATTAGGGTTAGGGTTGATGTTTTATAAATAGGGTTGAGGTTAGGGTTGAGGTAAACTCGAGTTACACTCCTAGTTGTTAGGTTAGTCTGCATGTCGACATCAAAACATGGATCGGGGCATCATTTTCATATGTTTGGAACCTTGAAGTGCAAGAATAGTCAGCAAAAGGGTAATTAGAATAAGAATAATAATATACCAAGCTAATCCCTCCCTATCATATATATATAGGAAAATATTTAAGTATATTCTAACTACACCAAAATTACAATGCAATCTGTTTTAAAATGGAACAGTTTTGATCATGAAATTAACATCTACACCATTCACTGTATTTAGAATTATTTATTTTAATAGCATATCAATTTTCATGCAAATAAATCATATGTATAGACCTTATCTTAAAATGGTACTTAATTAACATAATAAAATAATACAACATAAATATTAATTTTAAAATTTATTTTCAACACCTAAACAGTCTAAAAATTGATTATAGAAAAATGATTATATAATGTACTATTGTATTTTAATATATGTAGGGCCCATTTTGTAGTAAAATACACTATAATTATGGTGCAATCCATCTTCATATCAAAGGTACTAAAGTATCTTTGAATTGCACCCTAAATTTGGGTGCATTCTTATGCAAATGGAGCACATTTGATCATGAAATTAATATTTACTCTACTTATTGTATTTAAAATTATTTATTTTAATAACATGCTAGTTTTTATCTAATCAAAAATGTGTATGAGCCCCATCTTAAATTGGTATAAAATCGAAACAATAAAATAATTTCATATAAATATCAATTTTAAAATTATAATTTCAACATCTAAACCATCTAAAGTATAATTTTTATATGGATAAATTATATAAAGTATTATAGCATTTTAATATTGTAGAGTCCATTTTTCATATATATACGATGCCTATGGACCATCCTTTAATGCACCCTAATTAGGATGCATATGGACTGCCCTTGAATGATTCTTATATATATATATAGACCCACACATATTAGAATGTTATAATACTTTATACAATCATTTATTCATATAAAAATTATACTTCAAAAAAATGATTTAGATGTTGAAAACACCAATTAAAATTTCTATTTACTTTAAATTATTTTATTAAATTGATTTTGTACAGTTTTAAGATGGTGTCATGTATATATTGAATTTAGATGAAAATCGGTATGCTAATAAAGTAAATAATTTTAAATACAATGGGTAGAGCGGATTTTCTATTCATGATTAATTGAGCCCCATAGTGCATGAGTTGTATCGTACAATCACATGCACTAAATCGATTTCATATATAAATATGACAAAATAATTCACAAATTTAAATACCTCTCTTTTCTCATTTACAAAAAATCCATCCCGCATTAGGGCATGGGGAATGGTTTTCTTATCTTATAATCTTGTACAAAGTATGTATATAACATAATTTAAATGGGTATTGATGCCTTTAATAGGTTCTTTGTACATTGGGTGTGTTTGGGAAGTGATAAAACTTTTAGATGAAAGTTTTTAGTATAAAAATTTTTGAATTTAAAAAAAATTATGTAATATGACAGGAGCAATGATGAAGAGTAACGAAAAGAAAGTTAGAATAGATAGGTTAATCATATAAGTAATTGTATGAAAATGATTGAAAAGTAGGAAAGTGATATTGGAGTATGTAAAAAAATTTAAAAAATAAGATAATTATAGAAATTGAAAAATTTTAGATCAAAAAATTTTAGTTTGAAAAAAATTTTATATTAAACAATCATGCACAGTATATAAATAACAAACTACACAATGGATCTATTTTGTGAAAGGTAAAAAAATCTTTTATCTTTCTTCTTAAAAACTTTTGATATGATTTAATGCCTTAATTACTTAATTATTTTATTTTCTATTATTATCTTTATATTTTACTTACTTTTTATGCCTTTCTATACGACTACCGCGTCTTTAAGTCCTATCATATTATAGTATTCTTTCACTTTTTAGAATTTTTTTAGCAAATTTTTTCTTCCTTTATACCTCATACTAAACCTAACCTGCAAGGAAAATTCTTATATCCTATTGCGTTTCTTCAATTAAATATAAAATTGAATTCAATACTATTTGCAGCGAAATATGATAAACTGATTCAACAAACTTATTTGACTTTTTTTTAAAAGAAAAATCTTCCATCAAATAGTTAATTGGGCGCGCAGCCATTTTCATCAAGAGCATGTATATGCATCAAATTCATGTTATACACAGCCAAAACAATTGTCGCATTTAAGGCAACAATTTTAATGAAAATTATTGTTGACGCATATTAATCAGCAACCGGGCATCAGCCGCATCATTTCAGTTAATGACATTTCTGAAGTTTGATAAATTAATATGCTCGGAGCCACAATAATCAATTTTGCTGGTCAAAAGAAAATATATTAATGGAAAATTAGAAAAGTGAAATGACACGCTAACATAATAGGACCCTAAGCCATAATTACATAAATAATAACTTGATGCTAAGCGATCTACAAGGATTCTTTACCTAAAATGAATTTAAATATGAATCAACATAAAATAATGTTAAGTCCCAAACCAAGCACTTCGGAAATTTGTGCCATTAAATCGTAGGACCAAAACGAGCTAATTATATTACTGGTGCAACACAAAGCAATATTGATATTGACTATAGTCCATAGCTAGATCCGTGAAGCCTTGTTGTTAGGTTAGTCTACGTGTCGACATCAAAACATAGATCGGGGCATTATTTTGTATATGTTTGGAACCTTGGAGTGCAAGAATAGTTAGCAAAAGGGTAATCTGATGCGGCATCATTTGTATATGTTTGGAACCTTGGAGTGCAAGAATAGTTAGCAAAAGGGTAATCAGCCATCAGAATAATAATACGGATACCAAGTTAATTCCTCCCTAACATATATTGGAAAATATTCAAGTGCATTCTGATTGCACCAAAATTATAATATAGTCCGCTTTAAAATAGGCTCAATTGATAACGAAATTGACATTTACAACATCTACTATATTTAAAATTATTTAATTTAATAGCCTATCAATTTTCATCCAAATCCATCATGTGTAGACCCATCTTAAAATGATATAAAACTAACATAATAAAATAATTTAATGTATATATTAATTTTAAAATTGTATTTTCAACACCTAAACGGTCTAAAATTTGATCTTTTGTATAGATAAATGATTATATAATATATTATTACATTTTATGACATATAGGGTCCATTTGTAGTAAACTGCATCAAATTATTGTTTAATTCATCTTAACATGAACGGTACTAGAGTGCATTTGAATTGCTTCCTAAATTTGGATACATTCTTATGCAAATAGGGATTATTTGATTATTAAATTAACATCTGCCCCACTTATTGTAGTTAGAATTATTTATTTTGATAATATATCAATTTTATCTAAATGAAAAATGTATATAGGCCTCATCTTAAAATGGTACAAAAAATTAAAGTAATAAAATAATTTGATATAAATATCAATTTTAAAATAATAGTTCCAACATCTAAATCATCTAAAGAATAATTTTTATATGGATAAATGACTGTATAAAATATAAATTTTAAACGGTTTTGATGTTGAAAATACCAATTTAAAATTGATATTTACTTTAAACTATTTTATTATATTAATTTTGTACAATTTTAAGATGGGTTCCATACACATGTTGGATTGGATGAAAATTAGCATGTTAATAAAGTGAATAATTATAAATACAATGAGTAGGGTAGATTCCCTATTCATGGTTGAGTGAGTCCTGTGGTACATGAACTGCACGGTACAATCGCAAATGCTAGATCGATTTCCATATATATGTGACAAAATAATCCACAAATTCAAATACCTCTCCTTTCTTATTTAAAAAAAAATCCATCTCACATTCGGCATGGGGGAATAGTTTTTTTCTGCTTCAAAATCTTGTATAAAGTATGTGTCTAATATAATTTAGATGGGTATTAATATCTCTAATAGTCTCGAATAGTCACTTTATATGTTAAGTGTGTATGGGAAGTAATAAAACTTCTAAATGAAAATTTTTTGACGTAAAAGTTTTTGAATTTAGAAAAAATGATGTGATATAATATGAGTAATGATAAAGAGTAAAGAAAATAAAGTTGAAATAAATATATTAATTGTATAGAAATAATTAAAAAATGTGGTAGTTATATAGAAATATATAAAAAATGATTAAAATAGGATAATTATGGAAAGAAAAAATTTTAGATTGAAATTTTTCGAATTGAAAAATTTGTGTTAAACAAATATGCCCATTATATAAATAACAAACTACACAATGGCTCTATTTTGTGAAAGGTAAAAAAAGCTTGTTATCTTTCTTTCTACAAACTTTAGATATGATTTAATGCCTTAACTACTTAATTATTTTATTTTCTATTATTATCTTTATATTTTAATTACTTTTTATGCCTTTTCATACGATTACCATGCCTATTTTATCTTTATTCTTTTTCTGATCATAATTATCACTCCAATCATATTACAGTGTTCTTTCACTTTTTAAACCTGCCCTGCAAGAAAATTTATTATATGCTATTCCGTTTCTTCAATTAAATATAAAATTGAATTCAATACTATTTGCAGCGAAATATGATAAACTAATTCAACAAACTTGTTTTACTTTTTTTGGGAAAAATAATCTTCCCTCAAATAGTAAATTGGGTGCGCAGCCATTTTCATCAAGAGCCTTAGTATGCAACAAATTCATGTTATACATAGCCAAAACAATCGTAGCATTTGAGGCAACAATTTTAATGAAAATTATTGTTGAAGCACATTTGCAACCGGGCATCAGCCACATCATTTCAGTTAATGAAATTTTCTGCAGTGTGATAAATTAACATTCTCGGAGCCACAATAATCAAATTTTGCTGATCAAAAAAAATATATATAGTAAAGGAAAAAGAGAAATGAGAAATGACATGCTAACATAACTAGGACCATAAGTCATAATTATACAAGTAAATAATAACTTGATGCTTAAGCAACCTAAGAAGATTTTAAATATCGGATCAACATAAAATAATAGCTAACTAATATAAACCAATGTACTTTATCATATCGATGTGAAAAATTGTAAACTAAAATGGGTTGATAATGACTTGACAACGTATCTCAGCAAATTAATCCCATGTTGGGCCCTATTAGATAATCCAATATCTCTTTGATTTTCTGACCCAAGAGAGCCTACCTAAGAAATTAAACGGCACATGTTCCAAACACACGCAACACTGTTTGCTTTAATGGTGAGTTCAAGCTTTTTGAAAATATATACGTCTTCCATTTCGGCATCTGTGCATTGACATGCCTGTTCGCATGCGTGTTGTGATTCTGTCTCAGTTGCTGGGCAAGCGCCCATTGCCCTGATTTCTCAAAATTAATTTCTTTTCGGTTTAAAGTACCCTGGTTTAAATTTTTTTTCAGGGAGATTATTGACAGGAGCTTATTATCTCTAATAAATAAGAACTTATTTATCTTTTGTAAGTTTAATGATAATATGAAATGAGATGTAATATCATACGTATCACCTGCATGACTTTTTAGGCTTTCCTAATTAATCAGAGGTGCTTTTCTTGACTTTTGGAAGATTTGACAGGAAATTCTCTTGATTCTTCGAAACATTAATTTCTGGTGCGTTTAGTGGGTGGCCGACTTCAACGGCGACTTCGATACTGGAATGATACATGGCCTAGCCCACTTGCCGCCCCCTCTCAAAAGTCAAGCCCTATGCTGCTACTCATCATCAGTAGCGCTGAACACGCATGTGTTTTAGCTAGTGTCTTCTGGCAGCTTTTGGTTCTTGAGATTTTTTAAAACCCAATATTCATGAATAAAATCCTATCCCACCACAAATGCGGCGGTGGATAAAGTTCTCCGCCTCAGTGCCAAGCAATTTCTCCTAATAAATACATTATTAGGGATAAGTTTAGTTGGCCATAAAACTTTTCAATTAAAAACTGTTCACCATAGTTAATTATCTTATTTTTAAATTTTTTTTTACACTTTCCTGTATAAACTATTATATTTTTCAATCATTTCCATACGATTATTAATATAATTAATTTATCTATTTTAACTTTATTCTTTTTACACATAGTCGTTACCTCAATTATATCACATCATTTTCTGTCAATTTAATAACGTTTGCACCCAAAAAAATTTATCAAAAATTTTTATCATTCTCCAAATACACTCTTAATTTTTATCTTTTGGGTCGCCACACTCGAGGCATCTTGATAATCATGCGTGCCTCAAAGGGCAAGGCATGAGATCGAATCCTACAGTATGCAAGTATAATATATGGCATTTTATAAATTAATTCCCTTATTATAGTAGTTTTATAATTTTTCTTATGTTGCGGGACTTACAATTTCCCCCATATGGTGGCTGTGTAAAAAAAAAATTCCTCCATAATGGGAACGTGTGAATGTGCTTTAGTCTAATATCAGGATGGCATGGTGTATGTAAAATATCAAAAAAATTACATCTTTTACTAATCAAAAAATAAAATATCAAAAAACTGCTTTGTCTCGATGGGACGGTTGACCGACCACTGGTGCCTCGATGGACTAGGCCGTCGTTGGGTGCGTTTAAGATCAATGTGGATGCCCGGAAACACAGAGATAGGCGGCACACGGGATATGCGGTGGTTATCCGGGACTCGGAAGGAGCCTTCATTGCGGCCAGTGGGTGGCGTCGAAGCGGGGTGACAGAACCGCTTCTCATGGAAGCAAACACGTTTCTCTTGGGTGTAAAATGGGCCCTCCAAATTGGTCTGGGCCATGTACAGGTTGAAACCGATTCTCTTCTTCTCTTCAACTTCCTATCAAATGAATCGGTTGTGTCGCGCCAGCAGGGCATGTGATTGCGGAGATAAAATCTATTTTGGCTGACTTGACTTTCGTGTGTCCTCTTCATGTATTAAGGCAAGGAAATAGGGTTGCACATTCCTTGGCCGATTTTGTTTCTGTTTCTTCTGTGGATCGTCATATCTGGTGGGGGAATCTTCCCTTTGTAATTGTCGAACATATTTGTACAGATAATTTTTTGGCAATGCATTGCTCGGACCCCTCTATCCCCCACTCCTTCTACCACTGAAGGGTTTGGGATAGGGATGGATCCTTTTCATAAAAAAAAAAAAAAAAGTATACTTTTCTTGAACAGAAAAAAATATATTTAGAATTTAGTTGTAAGATAAAGAGGTTAAAAAAAAATTCCTGGACACCCCATGACATGATCGACCAACGTGATATTGATGCTGATTTGGTGCATGCTAGACTGAATACAGATGAGCCACCTAACTCTTCATTTTCTCTCGCGGCTGTAAATTCCTTCACAACTGCTGTAGACGGCACTGCTCGCACCGGCCAGCTTGAAATTTTTTTATGCACGTATTCCATAAGAAGGTGCAACTCGGGTAGGTTTCGCATCAGGTTGATGTCTACCCATCTTGAACTGAATTTTAAAATGTCCACCCATACCCAACTATAACCAAATCGAAAAAACTAATTAATTAGGTAATTCAGGTTATTCGGTAATTTGAGTTGAAAATAAATTAGTAATTCTGGTTAGCAATTTAATAAATGAATCTTATAAATATGCTATATTATTTTAAAATAAATGCCTTTATTTTTTATTACATGATTTATTATATGCATAGTTAGCTAAGAAGTATAAAATAACTAATTAATTGATGATTATATGAATGCATTCCATCTATTAAATTTGCAATCATTTGAACCAAGATTGGGAGCTATTTAGTAAATTGATACCTTATCTATTCCCACTATATTCTCATTGTGGCTTTACTATATTCATTTCATTCCCCCATTTACATCCAAATATACCCTTCTTATGAATCAGATATTTCTGTGGGTCTCATCTAACATAAGTGTAAAATCGACTTAACGGAATAAATAATTTAATTTATGTAAGATTCTGCAATTTAATGTGAGTATTCTGATGATGACATGGTGACATATGGCCGGTGGATGTGATGTTGGTTCATGATGAAATATAAGTATTTTAAAAAGTAAACTGTTGTTGAAATATAAGTATTTTAAAAAGTAAACTGTTGAGGATTAACTTTCTAACAAAAATTAATCTTTTGAATGTTGTGTGTAATGATTGTTGAATTTGGAATGAAACTTGAAATGAACTATGACATTGGAATTTGTAGGTGTTGGATATGTCAACTAGACGTGGAGTTGAGTATGCTACTGAAGGCAAACGATGGTTACTACTATGTTGATTGGATTACCTTTTTAATGCATATTTTCGCAAATGATAGCATTTCTTGTGGTTTGTAACCAGTTGGCTAAAAGTGCTTGCACTGTGGATTGAATCTCATGTCTAATTATTTGTGGGTGTTGATTTATGGATGTGTAAAATGTATGGTTTGGTGAAATATTTTGATTGAGATCAAATCTATTGAGCATGACTGGTGCTTTGACAAGGATGCATTGATGGAAGGGGATATTTGACAAAGATGCATTGATGGACAAGGATCCATTTCAATTTCATGTTGGGATGGATATATGGAAATGCAAGACCAATATATTTTCCACTAACAACTCGTTTTGCAAGGTTACTATATCTTGATAAGGAATTTTTGTCTGGATGGTAATGATTTTGGCTTCAAGAAGTCGTATCTATAGTTGAAGCTATGTGTAAACATGTATAGTTGTGTGTGGACTTGAGTTTGCGTGGATTCTTGTTAATTGGATGTTTGAAGTTTTGATTTTAACAATGAACATGGTTTGGGCAAGTGACAATCATATAAATATTGTTCTTATATGTGTTTTTGACTTAATAGTGACTTGATTTACTAACAAAAATATTCTGAGAAATAAATTAAGTTATTTCAATTCAAATAACCATCAAGAAGGGTAAAAAATGTTCACAATTTTCACGAAAAACGTGAAGTGTTTCAAAGACTGCAAAATTGTTAAAAGCTGTCTATTTGGCAAAATTATCGAAGTCTGCATTAAAAGTCAACTATTTTGCATGGAAAACGTCAATTTTTTTTTTTTTTTTCAATCAGCGTAGTTGGACAAGCCTTTTGCGATTTCCTTAGTTTGTTGCTTGACTTTGTAATTGTGAGTTACACATGGCTTGGACTTGTAAGTTTATTTTAGATGAATTGTTTAGCAAGAAAAAGCAACTGCTTATAAGGATTTGAAGCTTTAATCTTACATCGATTGGAGGATCATTTAAAGCGTTTAAGTTGGTGATGCTGTGATATATATTTTTTTGATGTAGATGTTTTGATATGTTTTGTACTAAAACTTTATGAGAAAATTTCGAAGTGAGGATACTAATGATTTCTACTAGAAAGCTTCTGTGTGAACCACCGTTTGTATGGTTTGATTTGATTTATGTTTTAAGTGTATGTATTACCTCCTGAGCGTGTTAAATATTAGAAGAAGTGAATCAATAAGTAAGTGACTTGATTGGTTATTTCAATGCTGGCTAGAGTGAAAGTTAAATTTAAAAGACAATTTTGGAAAAATTATATTACTTGTAGCTGTAGTTTGATGAGTTGACTAGTGAAATTTGAGCGTTATTTATAGTATTTTAGAAACTCTTTTATTTATCTAGTATTACTATGCATGGGCCTCATTTATAAATATATAAAATCTATGCAATAAAATAGTTTCATATTAAATATCAATTTTAAATTTATATTTTTAGCATCTAAACAGTCTAAATATTATTTTTATATTGATAATGATTTTATAAAATATTATTACATTCAAATATATATGTAAATGAATCTACGTATTTTTAATAATTTACACACGGATATATTTTTTCAACAAATGTGGCTTATGCACATATTTAATTTGAATGAAATTTTTTCTCCTAGCTAAATGAATGATATTTAATATAATAATGGATTAAATTTCTATCAAGCATCAAAATCTAAAATTTTAAAAGGGTTAAATGAATCCACTTCTGTGTAACCCAAGCCCATTCTTATAGAAACTTATAATTTATATACCAATTTTCGAGTTGTTAATTCAATATTTATATTATCTAAAATATTCTTCCTACATAGATTAATGATTTTATAAATTATTATAATATCCTGTTGTATTTATGAAAAATTTAAGTAATATTCAAAATTCCACGTATAAATTATCAATGTGGGTTCTCGTGGCACACTAGAACCTTCAACAATGGTAAGTACTTTTGAAGCATTTCCCTTTTTAATTATATTTTCGTATTTTTACTCAGAATTTGTATTAAAGTTAGTTTCCATACAAAACACTCTATCTAATTAATCTAGCTATTCCCTGGATATTTAAGAATTTTCTTTACTGCCACTAGGATGGCAACCTGGTGGTAAGTTTGGTAACTGCTTCTAGCAAGTCTCAGCTTCAAATAGCACAGTGACGTTTTTCCCCATTTTTTATTTTGGGAGCTATGGGTGGAGTTGTGTCTCCATATTCTTATGTAGAGTTGTGTTTTTAAGATTTCTTAGATGGAGTAGATTGTCTCCTACACTTTGTAAAAATGTCTCAGGGCTAAAGTGTAATAGATATTGAGGTAAATTTAAATATACCGTTCAAAATTTTTGTTGCTCATTTTTTAAATATTTTGATACTATTTATTTTATTAGTATGTACCCTCTTTACAAGGCTGGTAATTTTTTTAAATTTTAACACTAATTTAGTTATTATGCTACTACAAATCATTTGCATTAAAAACTTGTATTTTTATTTAAAAAATTAACATCTTGAGTATTGATCTCGTGTGATGGCTACTCAAAGAATTTTAGTAAAATGATGCGAACCAAACAAAAAATACAAACTGCAATAATGAAATCAAACCACAAAGATAAGAACATATATAGTGGTTCGGATCTCTCTATCCTACTCTACTCTCGAAGCACGACGACTAGAGTTCCACTAGTCAGTTTTAACAAACAAGTTACAATGGTACAGTTTATTCAACTGTCCTTTAGATTGGTATGAAGCTTTGAATAAGCTCATGAAGTAATTAAGACTTTGATTCACTTTCTTTTGGTTTGATCACAATTAACACAAGGTATTACAACATTTCTCTTGATTTGATTATTATCAACATCAAGGTAATACAAAGAACAAAACTTTAAATAAAAAACAAACCAATTTAGCACATTTGCAAGAACAGCAACTTCCCAATTAATCAACACTTTGCGACTTTCAATTTTCAATAGTAACATCTTCAAGAATTTGCAACTTCAACCTTACCTTTGAACCTTCACAGAAAGTTATACGCCAATGAAGTACTTTGAAGTTTTTCAAATTTGCACTTGGGTATTTTGTACAATTTTCTGATGTCTTATACCTTGTCCATGTCCTCTTTTTATAGCCTTTTGGTCACTTGAAACATAGCCCAAAAGATAGCTCAAGAGGTCTCTGTAAAAATTCAACTTCTTTCAAAATTTGAATTTCTGCCACTTATAAAAGGTTAATCTTTTCTGTCCAAAAGGTCAACCTTTTTACTTGCTCCAATTAAGACAACATGAAAGCTGAACCAAAAATTCAACCTTTTACTACCAAAAGGTCCATCTTCTTCCTTGTTTTTGCGAAATATAATTTTGAAAAAAAGCTCTGCTTCAATCATGTTAATCCACTCAGGATAATCATAAATGAATAAACAAATCTTAATTTAAGATTAAACATATTTTAAAAAGCATATTCTATGATTATTCTAAATGAAGTTATCAAAGTTTGTCTCACGAATTCTGGTTGCCAACAAGATACCCTGAAATTGCTAAGTTGTCTGTTTATTTTAAGCTTGATCTTATTATAATTAATATGATAAACTTAAATATGATAATTCCACAAAACATACCACGCTTTTGAAAATTATATTTAAGATTCCAAAACACAATTTTAAAATATCAAAATCAATAGCACAAAAACATATTCTTTGTCATCATTAAAATCAACCAAAAAGAGATTTTCACATAAGTACACATTGAGAAAATATATAACTATTAATTTTCTAAAAAAATGAATAGTATATTTTTTATTGGTATATATTTACATCTATCTCAATTTATATTGTAATCAAGTCCTAAGACATTCTTATAATTACAACCTGCTCCACCAATAAATTCAAGAGACACACATAAGTTCTCATCTAAAATTAGGAGACAAAGTTCTCATATAAAATAGAGAGACAAAGAACGCAGCCCACACCACTTGATACCAAAAGCACATCTAAGGAGACAAATGTTCCCGCCACCTATGTTAATCGCAGATGGTAATAATATTTTTAAAAAGCTTTCAATGAGTGTAATTTTTAGAAATATAAATAAACGCATATAGGTAAATATGATAAATTATTTGAATTTGGTAAAAATAATCGGTTGCGTGTATGTCTTTATTGAATTATCACCAAACAAATAAATCTCTAGGGCACCACCAGGGTTGTACCCTGGTGCCTCTGGCAGATTTACATATGGTGGGCATTTGGACTCTTGGTGTTGCCTATGTGCAGTGCGTCCGAGTTTATTATTTCTTGGCAATGTGTCCGAGTATTATCTTTGGATAACCTATCCGAATTTAATATAGGTGGAGTTTCCTCTCCATGATAATAGGTGAAAGTTTGTTTTCAAAAAAAAAAAAAAAAAAGAAGAGAGAAGCATAATTGTAATATCAAATGTAACAATGTATAATACACAATAATTTTTTTAAAAAAAAAAACTCTCTACGCCGGTAGGGGGGGGGGAGGTGATTGTTAGTATTCCCAGCCATGCAAAGCATTTGGCTATGGTGATCTTCAACGGTTGGATGGATAGGATTATTATATGTGCAAGTAATTTCATCGAGATCTTGATTTCCACTGTTGGCTCACTAGCTGTACAAGCCAGATCGAGAAAGCACGTGTTTCACTCGCGGCCCCACCATAAGCTAAAATTACTAAAATAGCCTCACCGGCACCGGAACTCTTTCTTCCACGTGGCGGACACAATTGTGAATTTGCAAGGCGGGCTCTACCTGCTTTTGTCGTTTTGTGACCGGACAATTTACCTGTTCGACCGTTGGACAACGGCAAAGATCCGTTGACCTCAGAAAATGCATTTTTTTAAAGAGAATATATATGATACTCCACTGGACGGCGGAACGTAAAGACGGGTACAGAAATTCAATACTTCCATTAGTATTAGTATCCGATTTAGTTTATTGCTTTGCTCAAGACAATAAGAACAAACGCAAGGATGTAAATGTCTTTGGAAATATCATTTATTACAACCAACGTATGCAATTAGTGTTTTGGTTGCATGTAACATAAACTTTGTTTGATATGCACGTATAATTTTAAATGCTTAGCTACTTGAGAGTTATGGCCTCTATTAAAACGCAACTACTTTTTATTTCTTGGGTAAATTTTCTTGCAGTGATTCTTATATTTTTACATATGCTTTAATTATTTTTATCACAATTTATTATATATTTTAAATTTATCATCATTGATATTATTTTTTATTTTATTTTATTCAAATTTATCAATTTCATGGTGCAAACTGAGTCCTAAGATCAAAGGGATTGATTCCCTGCACACAATTTGACTTTCCATATAAATTTTTTGATGAAATTTCCATATAATTGTTTAACTCCTAATCTTTTTGTTATATTCATTCAAATATATTCATTTATGATGTGAAGAATAAAATATTTTTAAATTTTACATGGTATATATTTATTTTAAATTTTATTTTTTCATATTTATCCTCAAATGATGTTAAATACTTATAACATAAAAGTTTTAACCAAAGTAGAAATATGCAAATCGAAAGCCATATCACTGCTTCTAAATCACTATATTTGCAGGCGACCAAAAATTTTTTCAAAATTTTTTTATTTTTATAAAAATATATTTTATATTTGTTACGTTCTGTAGAAGTCTAGACCCACATAAATCACGCACCAATGTATAATTTACAAATTGTTAAAAAAAAATTTGTATTTTTACTTTCAAAACTGAAAATACTAAAGATTTTAAAAGGCTGACAAATTTCACTAGAGTGCAATCTAGATATTGCCCACATTTTTATAAATAAATAAATAAATTTTTAGTCGCCCCATAAACGCACTTATTGACGAACGGTTGTATTAATACAAACCACAAACCATTAATGCAGCACAACATTTGCAGGGAAGCATTCCCTTGTAGTCTTTTTTTTTTTTTTTTTTTTTTATCATGTTACCCATTTGGATGATCAAGTAATTGACAGATGACAATTTTAGGAGAGGTAAACAAGATAAGAGTTTCTATCCAACCTCGTATCACTATTCCACACACTTATATCAAATAGTAGGTCATTTAAGTGGTGACATTGCCTTGTAATCTGGCTTACATTTTTACATTCAAATAACTTCTAATTTCAGCTGCGGACAACCCTATTGTCAAATGGGAAGACAGGGTACTTCGAAGTATATGCATTTTTAGGACAATGGAGAGATGAAATTATTAGGATGTCTTGTACTCTTGTTTTCAACTTTTGTTCAACGGTTATTAATTATCTATTTAACAAAGGTCACCTCAGCCATGAAATGCAGCACTTTTTCATGTTCATCACTGTCATTTTTTCGCGTCCGTATGTATTCAAGGCGCACTTTGTGTGGACCTTCCGTTGCTATTAGCAGACGGAGCCTACAAAAAGCGCATGATATCATTCCATGCACAAAGTGCTCCCCACCATCCGAACGTACGACTTCGTATGCGATTGGACGCCACTGAGCAAGGAATGACATTCGAATTTTAATTTCTAGATTCCCTTCAGTAATTTACCTTGGCTCATGGATTGGACTGGAATTTAACATGCCCCAAAACATATTTTTTAAGAAAAATTTCCTTTTTTCATAAATTTGTTATTTTCGTTATATTTTAATCCATATAATAAGTTTTACCTTTTTAAAGATTATCAAATATAAGTGTCTTTAATCATTTTTAAAACTAAAATGATGACACACCATGGCCCTCTAGGGAGCCTAGTAGTATGGGCCCATGACTCAGGCCTTGTATATCTCATTACGTTCATTCTAGGGGTGGGAATCGGGGTGGGCCATATCGAGTCAAAGTTTGTCCAATCCTAACCCTACTTTTTAAAAATTGAGTTTGACCATAACTTTTTTTTTAATAGGTTCCAGGACAAACTTCGTATTGGTATCAGATCGGTTTCGAGATAACGGATCGAGTCAAATAAGATAATTTTAAGAATTTAATACCTATCAAACATAAGTATACATCTATACTAAATTTAAATATTATATGCTTCAATATTTCACTAATCATTAAAAAACACATAATTAAGAAAATAAAATATTTGAAAATATAGTATAAATTTATTAAAATAGGTTAATATACAATTACACATAAGGGTTATATATGTACAATTTTTTTTATTGATTCTTATATTGTTTTCTGAATAAATTGATTATTCAATTATTGATAGAGTTGATTATAAAAAAGTGTTAATTTTAAAAAATAATAATAATAATATTTAAACATAGGCTTATAATTTTTAATAAATTAATATACGCAGGACGGATCGGACTCTTTGGGTCGAGACATGATCGACCCATCCCAACCTTATTTTTGAATTTGGGTCAAAATTTCTGACTCATCCCTATACCGGGTTAAAAATATATTAGTTTTACCCAGCAAAAAATGGGTCGGGTCAAAACCGGGTCACGAGTCGACCCACCCTGATTCTCACCCCTAGTTTATTCATCGTTTCACATATGTAGCTGTTACAATTTGAATCTGTAATCAAGGCTTTTGTTGGTTTTGAGATCGCGTCTTTCACTGACTGAACTGTAGTAAACTGACAAAAAGCATGGTCTTGAGAACTAACAAAAGCTTTGCCCGTCGGGTTCAAGCGCCAACAGTTGTAGACGCAAAATACTAAATAAACATGACAATATATAATTTAATATTTCGCATCTACCTTATTACGTTTACTCAATGTTTTACATTTGTAGCCCCCTAGCCTCAAGAGCCAACAAAAGTCAGTACCTTATCATTGATACTTGATAATGTACCCACATGTATAAATTAGACGTAAAGTCCGCACACTCTTGAACTCCATAGAGGGTGCATGTCAAATGACTAAAATACCCCTAAATTTAAAATGTATTGGAATGTATAGAATCGTGCCTACTGTAACTCTATATTTACGAAATAGCAGCAATAGAATTTTTAATTTTCTTAATAGACATCAATTAGCCATCATTGTAAGGGAAGAAATTGAACAACCCACATAACGATATGCCACGTGGGAACATCCCATATGGCATCACTATTACACCTTTTTTTCACCCGTGGAGCCCGAAAATGTTTAGCTAGGCTGATCAAAGCTGTTGGTATGTCCATTAACTACCCTGCCCAGAGATAGTAGCAGGCAAGAGAGGAGAGGAACATATAGAATTATAAACAAGAGAAATCCAATCGGGTCTAAGAACGTTGTGGTAATTAATTTAGGCTTTGTCTTCCACGCGGTTGCTTTTTAATCCAAGTCTCGAACTACCTACATGTTGTCAGACAAATATTTTTTTTAATTTTTTTTTTATAAATGTGCAGGCTCACCTAAAACTCCCTTTCTATGGAATTTTATAAATTTTTAAATTTTGTTTGGTATTTTTGATTTTTTAAAGGTTTAAAAAACATCAAACAGATTAAAAAAATTACTAAATTTCTGATCTAAATCGGGCCGACATTTTTATAAAAAAAAAAAAAAAAAAAAATTAGTAGCTTGGAAGTACAACCAAAGCCACGTGGAGCTGAGGAGGTCTTGGGTGATTTCTATATATATCCATGAAATTTTCTCTAATTCCAATTACTCTCATGAATTTTCAACCTAAAATTTCACTCTCAATAACTACTCAATTTTTTTATTTTTTACATCTTCTTATATAAATTCCTCACCTTTTAATCATTAATACACAACTACATATACAATTAATATATCTATTTTAACTTTATTTTCTTTACTCCTCATTATTGACATTATCATGTCACATAATTTTCTTCAAATTCAGAAAATTTTACACTAAAACTTTTCATTCAAAAGTTTATCACTCCCAAACACACATAAAATTTCACTTATACTCATGTCGTTAGGGATCCGTTAAACAGACCGTTAACACCCCTATAAAATAACAAAATGTTCATCTTTAATTATGATTTTATAGCAAAAAATTTACATTCAAACGAATTTTTGGCACTTTTATAATAATAAGTTCATACATCATTTAAATGTAAATTTTTTGTTCTAAGCAGACCAACCTCAAACTATATCAAAGTTTAGACATATTTGTTATTTTATAGGAGTGCTAACAACCCTTTTAATGGATCACTAACGGTGTGGGTACAAGTTAAATTTTAAGTAAAATATATAGGTATACTGGAAATTTTTAAAATTCGTGGGTATAAATAGAATTAGAGATAAAATTTATGGGTACATTTGAAATTTAGCTTTTATTTTTATATGATTACCCTCTTTTCTACAAACGTTTGGATTGCCTGCGAGTCAAATGAGGCATGGGTGGCCGCGTGAGGTTGGGCACAAATAATTTATACTTCTTAGACATCCATGAAATGAAATTCATAAGAAATCTGCATCTTAAACCATCTAACTTTGCATGTTTGCATTTTAAACCTTGATGTTTACGTTTAGCATTTAAACCCTATGAAGTTTGGTTATTTGAGTTTTAAGCCCTTGGCCCTAATAGCATAAAAACATCATTAAATTCTTATAAAATATCTAAAATATCCTTTGTATGGAAATTTGTATTTTAAACCCTCTAAGTTTGCATATTTGCATTTAAAATCTTAAAGTTTGCTAATTGTTGTTTTAAACCTTGTGATGTTTATTTTTTGCATTCTAGACTCTTGACCCTTACAAAGTTAAAAATGCTATTAAAATATTATAAAATGTCTAAAGTGTTATTTGCATTTTAAACTCTATAAATAAATTTACATATTTGCATTTTAAAAGGAATGAGTTGAATTGTAAAAATAATTGGATTCTATATTGCAAAACTTGAGCTACATATATGCGAAGTACAGTAGACTGTTAGATCACTAGAAATTTTAACCTTCTTTCTCATTCATAGAATCAGTCATGGCTATCAAGAAATTAAGGAGAAACCCACTACTCTTTTTCTCTTTCAAAAATTAGCTAAATCAAGCATCAAATAAAGTGTCAACAGCAAATCTCAACACCATCACCTTCTCTAGTTCTGGTAACAACCAGTATTTTTTCTTTAATTTCTTAGTACCCATGTTTGATTCCATGAATGAGGAAGAAAATTAAAATTTTTGGGGATTTAGTGGTCTACTACATTTCCTGCACATATAAATCAATTTTTGCAATATGGAATCCAATTATTTTTAGAATTCAATAATAGTCCTTTTGAAACGTAAATGTGTAAGTTAGAGAGTTTAAAATGTAAATAATATTTTAGATATTTTACAAGATTTTAATAGTATTTTTTAACACCGAAAGGCCCAAGGGTCTAAAATACAAAAAATCAAATTTCACAAGTTTTAAAATGCTAATTCACAACTTTAGTATTTAAAATGAAAATATGCAAAATTAGAGAGTTGAAAATGCAAATTCTCTTACAAATGACATTTTAGATATTTTACAAGATTTCAACAGTATTTTTTCATGTCATTAGGGCCAAGGGTCTAAAACGCAAATAACCAGACTTCAAAGAATTTAAAATACTAATATGCAAATCTTGGGAACTACAATGCTAATAGACAAAATTAGAGAATTTAAGACACAAATCCCCCAAATTCATAAAGTAGGCGCTAAATCAGACGCTTTTATAGGCCTTTCCTTTGCTTCTCGTCTGCTCGTGATACAAAAAGAGCAACACGCCGATCATCACAGAACCCGACAGGCAGCCCTTACGTATACCGATCGACTGGTCGCTCACTGCTATAAGTATACAACATCAGCTAGCTTTTTAGTTTGAAGCTGCAAGCTCTTCTTCGTTCTCAATAAATTACCAGGGCTAACCAACCGCTCGGTTGGCCTGGGGTGTGACTTGTGAGTTGCCATGCACCCCATGCGGTTTGGAATCTCAAGTCATGTGCGTGATGTGGGAGCAAGAGTCTCCCGCAACTTTAGTCTTTTTTTTTATATTGAATTTGTAAAAATTCTCGCGGGTTGGATTTGGAATAATTAGATAAAATTGAGATTTTATAAAGTATGATTCTAAGAACAGTACAATCAGAAAAATTATCAGAGCTCCATGCTTTGTCTACATGGTCAGAAATCCCGGCCGTTAAATTTCTGTTCACACACATATATATATTAGAAATGATTTAATTTACTCTTGACTTTTAAATTTTAAAATATATTTTTCCAAATTTAAACCATTGATCATATTTAATACATATTGTTCTATCATGACCCAAAAAATAATTTTCACTGAAAACTTATATCTTGTAAAAAATATTATCTTTTGAGAGTAAATATATTACTATTAAAATTTTAAAAATATATAGTATAAATATAATACATAAACATCCGTAATGTATGTAGTATAAATTATTTAGGTTTTTCGAAAAGTATTTTAAATGAAAAATAAAGGGTAAGCATAAAAGCTTCTATGCTTATGTAAATATCAAATCATTTCCATTTTTATCCCATGAACCAATTTTTTGGGTTGATTCTGATTGAAAGGGAATGAGTTAAGAAGCGTTTTTAATTTTAAGAATTGAATGGGAATGGAGGATGCAAAAAGTAAATATCATTAGTTACCCAATTACTCAATTTATTTATTTTTATATTTCAATTATTTTCTATTATTTTTTATAAACTATTCTATCAATTTTTATTTTATTCCTACTTTAAATTTATATTCATTCGATTTCATTCTATTCCAATTTAACCATTTAAATCTCACTAAATAATTAGTGAATTTGCTTTAGAAATTTTATTTTCTTCATTACATGTTATGTTTGGCTAAAATAAAAACTTCTAACTCTCCACAACTACTCTAATTTTAAATTATTTCTTCACATCTTTCAACGTAGCTTTCGTACTGTTCAATCATTTTTATACAATTACCCATATAACTAACATATCTATTTTGAGTATGTTTAGGAAGTCATAAAACTTTAGATGAGAAGTTTTTGTATAAAAGTCTTGAAAATAGAAGAAAATGATGTAATATAATAAGGTTAATGGTGAGAAATAAAGATAATAAAGTTAAAATAGATATGTCAGTTATATGGGTAATTGTATAGAATGATTGAAAAATATGGTAGTTTTATAAAAATAAGTGAAGAAATACTTAAAAAATAGGTTAGTTGTAGATAGTGAAAAGTTTTAGTTTGAAAATCTTTATTTATAAACAAATATATATATATATCTTTGTTTTTTTTATTCTTCATCATTATCTCTTATTCTATCACATCATTTTTTCTTAATTCAAAAACTTTTATACAAAAACTTTTTGAATAAAAGTTTTATTACTTCCCAAACACATCTTTAAATACAATTAGCATTTTGGTTTCATATAATAAAATTTTAGTTACATATGTCAATGTGACTACAAATTCTTGTTTGTTAAAGGTGTATTTGGATGTGATAAAACTTTTAGATGTAAAATCTTTGGTGTAAAAAATTTTGAAATAATGTAAAATAATGTGATATGGTAAGGGTAAATATGAGGAGAAAAAAAAATGAAGTTAAAATAGATAGGGTAGTTGTATGAGTAATTGTATCAAAATAATTAAAAAATAAGATAGTTGTATAAGAAGATATGAATAAATAATTTAAAATGAAGCAGTAAAAAGTTTTAGATTGAAAAGTTTTAATTTAAAAAGTTTTATGTTTATACAAACACCCCCTAAACAACCAAAAGGTTAAACTTAAATGGCAAAGAAATTTTATATTGGCAATAATTGGCGGTATACGTTAATGTATCGACGAAAGAAATTTAGTATTCGTTTATTCATAGTTTTTATTCTTAGGCAATTAATTTTAATTGCAGGCAAATCAATAACATCTAAGAACCCAATACCTTGCCGCAATGGTGGAGCCGCATGGAGGCCTCCATGAAATTTTAAAATTTCAATAAATCTCTTAAACTTTTAAAATGCAATTCATTTTTTTTCATATAGCTAGACCTTTCAATAATATTATGCACTCTTCACGTGAATTTTCCCTCTTCCCAAAGGTCCCAGCTTTCCCATAGCCTTTGCGGATGATGAAGTAAACTAATATTTTGTTGCATAATGATCATGTTATTTTGGCCGGCTAAGTTTACTTAGCCCACTTTGAAAAATTTATTTATTTTTTCATAAACTTATTTATCTAAGTGTATTTAATGTATAAACCAAGTTTTACCTTTTTGGATATGCGTATATATTTTTTAAGATTTTTAAACACATGGGTATTTTAGCAATTTTTAATATTTGAAAATGGCTAAAATATCCTATGTTTAAAAATCTAAAATATATATCCAAAAATAGTAAAAATTTTATTTATATGTTAAATATATTTATATTAACAATTTTATGGGGGAAAAAGTAAAAATATTTTTTAAATGAATTTTTTGGAGATGGGATAAGTAAGTCACCAATTACACAGGCTAACAAGGTTATTTTTCTTTATCATAACCAATTATGTAGATTAGAAGATCTCATGCAATTGGTTAGTTTTTTATTTCAAAATATTTTTATTAATTTTAAATTCTAAAAATTATTTTCATTGGAAATGTATATGTTTTAAAAAAGTTATACCATTCGACAACGAATATGTAAATGTCAAGCTTTGAAAATAATTAGATAATATCCAATTTTTCAATATAGGTGATTTTTAAATTTAAAACAATTTTTTCTTGAGGAATATTTTTAATTATAGGATTTAACTTTTTAAAGGGTGTGTTTTCAAAGTGATAAAAATTTTGAAGAAAAATTTTTGGTATAGAAGTTTTTGACATGAGAAAAAATGATATAATACGACAGGGTAACGATGAGGATTAAAGAAAAATAAAGTTAAAATAATATGTTACTTGCATGAATAATTGTGTAAAAATAATTAAAAATAGAATATTTGTATAGAAAAATGTAAAAAATATTAAAAATATAGTAGTTATAGAGAATGAAAAGTTTTATATTAAAAAGATTTATTTGAAAATTTTGATGATAAACAAACACACCCAAAATATGAGGCTAATAGAGCCATACTATTATATGTTCCACCATACCTATTGCAACATGCGATCTTTTTTTTTTTTCCTTTTTTGAGGATTGGTCCACCGATTGCCTTTCCATCCAACTCCAGCGAGGAGAAGGAAGGAGAGACAACTCATCCAGACCACCAGCAATCAGCGGGTCTGTTTGGCAACGAGCAAAACTCAAGCTTTGCATCTTTGTACAAGAATTCAGATGTACATCTTGGGGGATTTCCCCACCATATTTTGATTTTCCCTATACAAGAAGGCCAATTTTACAATGGGACCGGTTTCAGTGCAAACGTTTGCACGCTTGGTTGAATCTGCAAATGCCTCAGCTGCCATTGAATTCAAATGTGCAGCTGAGATGAGCGATAGTAGACATGAGCAAAATGGGAAAGTGAGAAATTGAAGTACATGCGTGTAGATAGGCATGCTGGTGCCTGATGGCTTGTCGCAGAAGCTTTGATAACCTGCAGCTGAGGCATCTGACTCCCACTTCCTTTTCTCATAAAAAAAAACATGTCCTCTTTCGATCAAAGATGAGTGGAGAAGAAGAGCAAGGCATCTAATCGGCATCCAACTCGCTTTTCCGACCGTGTAGGAGTGGAGAGGAGCAAGAGCAGCGACACCGGATGAGTGTAGAAGAAGAGCAAGGCATCTAATCGGCATCCAACTCTCGCTTTTCCTTCTCTCTTTCTTCCTCTGAAAACAAATCTGTGCATGTATAGTATTATTTTTAAAATCCAAAGTCTTTATGATTTCTGAAATCATGCTTTGATTCACCGAATTTCTACCCAAATCGTTTTGGGGGCAGGGATGCACTTGGTTTCCATGCTCTGAATTCAGATCTATGATCTGAGATTTGATCTTCATCTTCTGCATGTTGTCGTCCCTATTTTTGTTTTTTTGTTGGTATTTAGTTTTTCCAACACATTGCTCGTTTGAGTTTGTTTCATCTGAGTGAGTTTGTTTCAACAGAGATGGCAGCGGAATTTGGTGAGCACGACAATGGGCAGCAGGTCCGCCGGGTTTTATACGGTGATTGTGGTTTTCTCTCACCATCGTCAGGGATGGATGTCTCGCATGGTGGAGGCAGCTTTGGCGAGGAAGATCGGATGAGTTTCTCACTGGCAAGCATGCTTGTTAAATTGGGTAAGAAGGCATTTGGTATGGCTCACCGGCGATGTACAACAATCTGTGCACGTGCAGCCCACATATGATGTTGATTGATTTTGCAATTTTGTTTTTATTTTTAATGACCCAACAGATACTTGTTCTGGTGTCAATCATTTCTTAATTCACGCATGTTAAGCTCGTGTACATATGAGATGCAAATTGTTTTAGACGGTTTTAATTTTTTTCGGATCAAGGGGAGGCAAAATAAAAGTTGTGCAATTATGATATTGAGTGCTTAATGATTTTAGTACATGCTAGGTTATCCATTAATTAATATTCTCACGTGCGGGATAAATTAATATAATAATCCATAAATTAATCTTCTTAGTATAATTATCCATAAATTAATCTTCTTGCATTATTATTATTATTATGCAAATTTTATTATATTTATTTTTGGACAAATGATATAGATGTGGAATAAAATATGTGCAAGTAATTTATTTGATACTTTATAATTTCGATAACACTACTATTGAAAATAAAATTATTTTTTAGACAAATAATTAAAGTCACTTGTTAAATAATGTTCTCACATGAACACTGCACTATTTTCTTTTGAATTAAAATTAGTTCCGGGTCAACGACTTAAGGTGCAAAACAAAATCTGTGCAAGTGATTTATTTGGTGCTTAATAGTTTAAATACTACCCCTGTTAAAAAATAAAAAATTACTTTACCGATAGAATCCAAATTACCTATAAAATAATATTCACATGTGGACACTATATTATTATCTTCTCAATTATAGTTATTTTCGGGCCAAACATCTACACTGTCGAATAAAATTTGTGCAATTAAGTTATTTGGTGCTTAAAATTTTCCCAATAAAAATATAATCATATTTTTTAATAATTTTGAAATCAACAAAGAACATTACCAGTGGGATGGAAATTACCTGTTAATTAACTCTTATTTGGATATTATGATATTATGATAACATTATTTAACTTACCATAATTTTTCGTGAAATCTAAATTTTAAAACGAATTATCATTATTAAATTATTTTATGAAAAATAATATCAAAATTATTTGTAAAATAAGGTTTATTATTATTAAAAATAAACTATAGGAGTTTAATCTGCAAAATTATAATGTGTAAAGCTTATTTCATAAAAGTGCAAAAAATATTTTACTTAAAATTATGAGGCCTTGAATTCATTATGTAAAAACTCAAAGAATAATAAAATACTATTGTATTTTAATTTTATATAATAAAATTCAAGTAATAAAAAATAAAATATATGTAATTTTGTATTTGTCAATATTCACATTTACCAATGGTTGCCCATTGCATAGGTTGACTTTTCCTAATTAATAAGTTTATTGTGTGTGTTTTATAAAATTTACTTTCAATTTTATCATAATTTTTTGTGCATTTTAAAATAAATTATCATTATCGAATATTTTTGTGACAAATAATATTGAATTATTTATGAAATAAATTTTATTATTATAAAAAATGAACCACGGGAGTTTAATCTACAAAATTATAGTATACAAAGATTATTTTGTAATTATTCAATAAATGATTATGTAAATTAAAGTTATTGAATTCATTAAATATATTAACTAAATTATATGTTCAAATAAGAATTAATAAAATTTTAAAAAGCTTCCAAATTTTCTTATTTAATATTTTTTTATAATTTTCATTTCACACTGTAGATGATACGTTCAGTATAGATTATATGAATAATATGTAAAATCCATCAAACCAATACCTTAGAATTTGAATAATTTGTAAAAGTCATAAAACATGTATATATGAGTTTATGATTTTCTAATATTAACGTATAATCTATATTGGCCATATAATTTATGAAAATAAAACATCATAAATCTTATATAAGTTGTCAAAACTATATAACTTGTCTATGTCATTAAATGATTGTATAACAAAATAATATTTTCTGTAAAATTTATAAAACATCCAAAAATTATCAATTACATATGCACATTTTTCGTTATACTCAAATAACTTGTAAAATACATTTAATGGAAAAAACAAAAATAGAGAACTTATACAACTTACATCCCCATGAATTGCATATAAACTGTAAAATTCATAAAATATGTAAAATTCATAAAATCTGTAAAACGAGTTAAATTACTGCGTTCATTTAGTTATATTTTTTAATAAATCTGATTTATTGTTCTAAATTTTAAGCATATATTTCCTATTATCATTTATGATGATTATGTTATACATTTAACGTTTCAGATCGTTCATTATCGATACTATTTTATTAAAAGCATACGGTATACCATAGAAAAAACTTGCACCATGATTTACCATAACGAGCCCACCTACCCATGATTGAATTTACCAAAATGCCCCGTTTGCATTTTAACCAAAAATGCAAACGTTTCCATTGCATCCTTTCCCTTTTACAGTAGCATTTGCAGTTTGATTTCCACTCCTAAGCACATGACAAAAATTCGTTTGTTCAAAGCTTGCACTTAAATCTCTTGATTTCGTCCGCACGGTGCTTTAAGCCAGATCTAAGGGCGCCTGTCCCTGTTATGATGTTCACTAGAAGCAAGGAGTCTGATTCATTCAAAAAACGCTCTGCGAATGGCAGCTTCTTTGCACCATTCCATTCCCTTTGTCATTGCAATAGCTTCCAATTCCAATGTGTTCATAATCCCATTCACGGCTTCACATCGGGCTCCTAAAAAATTGCCGTTCCAATCCCGCACGACTGCCTCAAAGCCATAGCAATTACCTTCCATCTCTATCCCTGCATAATTCTATAAATTATTATCATGTTTTAATGCAAATGCGAATGTATCTAAGTGATTTGGATACTTTACGTATGAATTGATTTTTAGCACTTTGTTAAAACAAATGTTGCTAAACAAGATAAGTTGATAAAAAATTTTGAATAATCATCAAGTGGACCGAATATGAGGGTAATATATTGAAATAATTAATGAAAGATTACATTAAAGTATATCTTATCTTATCATAAAGATATTTATAGATTATAAGAATACGATGCATATCTTGAATTTAAAGAAAATTTTTAGTAAAAAGGGAAAAAGTGAAATGTCGCACTATTTCAACCGTTTCATGAGAGCAATTTTCCATTTTTATATAGAGTCCGGTTTCAGCGAAAACGTTTTCACGCTCGATAGAAGTGCAAACACCACATCTGCCGTCCATTTTAAACGTATGGTTCAGATTTGATGGGGCAAAATTGGAAAGTAAGTTTCTACAGTCGTATGTACATTCGCGTGTATGACTTTGACATGCCATTAGCTTCCTCCAGAAGCTTCCTCTTTTGACGGGATAGAGAGACAGAGAGGAGGCAGTAGATGAGGGAGAGAGAAGAGGAGAAGCGAAGAGGAGCTGCTTGTCGGCACGTCACCGGAGAAGAGGAGGAGCCAGGAAGAACTGCCGGATCTTGAGTGGACGGGGATAGAGAGAGTGACCTGGACGAGGGAGCAGATGAGGGATATAGAAGACGAAAAGCCAAGAGGGGGAGCTGCCTGTCCATTTCACGTTGCCGGTTGCACCATCATCAGAGAAGAGGAGAAGCCAGGAAGAGCTGCTGGATTTTGCATCGTCGAAGGTGAGCTTGAAAAAGATGAATTTTCGATTTATTTCATTTCCCAGTTAAATCTATACATGCTGACCATGATTTGGGATGCAACCAAATTGCATGCGGGCATATTCATTCTCTGTCCTCTCAACTGGGATCTCTTAAGGTTTCATGCTTGTTTTCCTCTATTTTAATTGACTATGCAGCCATGTAATTTGGAGTTTATTTTCATTATTGTCAATAAATCTATATGGAATAAGCAAATCTTCATTGGGCAGGAATAAAATCGCAGGATTTGTTTTTATTTCTGTTGATTTCAGATTCTATTGGATATCTTTTGTTCCATCTTATATCTAATTTCAGTTGTTGCAGGATTTTCTTTGATGATTTATGTTTGGTTTTATATTCATCTTGGGATGAATAAAATCACCCCCATTGATCATCTGAAAGCGTCTTTTGCTTAATGGGGTTTGTTTTTCCATTTTCATTTTAAGTTTTACACGTTGCCACTAACCTATGGATATTCTTGTTGGTTCTCTTCTTTTTAATTATTTCTCAGGTTAAAAATGAGACGTATAAAGAAAGGGCCTTCGAAAGCAATCCAGCAGAAATTACTTAGATTCATAAAGAGATTTTCTTTTGCTAAATAAAAAAAGAAAAAGAGATTGACTTGGCTTGGAAAGAAATTCAACAGATACGCATTGGAGACGGCAAAAAATGGCAGAAAATGCATGGGAGGCGGGAGAAAATGCTTGGGAAGAAGAGTATTGAGGATGAAAAGACATGAGAATGGCCGACGGTCGAATAGCTATTTCAAAGCAACATGACATGTGCGTCTACCTCAAGCATTGGGACACCATTTTATCATCCATTTTTTAATTACTGCCAACTGGTTGTTGAACCGAGCTCTTAAATCACACAAATTAATTTTTTTAGCATTAAATTTTTTTCTTGTACGATTGCCAAATAAAATTTAAGTACATAATTTATATGACACTGAATATTATGGGCTGCCAAATATAATCTGTGAAGATTATTATTAGACGTACATGTAAAATTGCTTTTGTGATAAATAATTAAATTCGAAGTATTAATTGAAATTTTCATGTGATAAATATTATGGGTTAACGATATATAGTGCCAAATAATTTTTTTGCAACTAATTTATTTGATCTCTAGTGAAATTTAAGCAACCCTTAATAAAAATAAATTTATTTGTATAACGAACAATTGAAATTATCCATTGCTTAAGGCTCGGTTCCTCCAGTTTAACAAAATTTGATAATAGAATGTATTTATTTTTTGGTCAACACCACAAGTGCCTAATAAAATTTGTGAACATATTTTATTTGGGCTTCACAATTACGATGTCATTCTTACTCAAAAAAAAATTACTTTTATAATAAATAATTAAAATTTCCTGTTAAATAGTATTTTCATCATGTGACTGTAATTAGTTTTGAATAAATTTTACTAGGTCTCAATAATTTTATTTATGACAATTATTTAAAATGAAGTGTTATTTAGAATTCTCGTATGATAAGTGCATAGATATTTGTTTCAATCAATGATCTATGACACCAAATATTTTTTTACAATTAATTTATTTGATTTTACATGATATTTAAGCCACCCTTAATAAAAATAAATTTATATGTATGATATGTACAAATTTGTAACTTGTTTGAGGCATGGGCATTCCAATTTAACAGATTTTGATGATAAAATGTACTTATTTTTTTGACAACGCTATGCATGCTAAATAAAATTTATAAACGTATTTTGTTTGAGCTTCATAACTTTGATGCCGAGCTTATTCTAAACAAATTTACTTTTGGAACAAACAATTTAAATTGCCTGTTAAATGATAATTTCAAGTGAGTATTTTCTTCTTGATTATAATTATTTTAATTTTAATTTTGTATTTTATAATTTTATTGATAAAATATTAATACATAAATGTTTTCTTGATTTTAGTTATTTTGGAGTTAATGACACGTGGTGTCGAATAAAATTTGTACAAAATAAACATAAGGTTAATAATTCAGTTCTTAAAAACTAAAAATAATAAGAGGGGATAATGGGACGGCAAACAATGGTTGCCTCACGCAGAGGTTAACTCCTCTCAATTAATAGATTCATTGCATTTGTTTTATTAAATCTATTTTCAATTTTATTACATTTTTGTGAAATTTAAAATGAATTATCATTATTGAATTGTTTTGTGACAAATAATATTGAATTATTTAAAAATAAGCTTTATTATTATAAAAAATAAATCGTAGTATTTTAATATGATTATAGTGTAAATAACTTATTCGGTACCCATTTATTAATCTAATTATAGTGTAAATAATTAGTAAAAATGTAAATTTTTATTCATTAAAGATATCAAGCAGATGAAATGTTCAAAAAAGAATTTAATGAAAATTTAATAAGCTGCGGAAATTTATCGTTTAATATTTTCATAACTTTATATGCAATTATTAGATACAATTTATAGTGCTCAATAATTTTGAAATCAGGATGGGACAGGTAATTAACATTAATTATTAATTAACTTTTGTTTAGATATTATCATAATTTTAAGAATTTAAGTTATTTTTTCGGTCTACAGCACAAGTTGAGAAAAATAATCTCAAAATGCACCTTATTAACGATATTCAATACTTAAAATTTTTGCTACTGACTATATTTCTAAAAAAGGTGCACATCAACTCATTCTCTTAAATCGATGAGTTTATTATATATATTTATTCTAAATATTATACTATATGATGTATATTTTGTACTTATTTAATGAATAAAAATATAAATTAGAATTATAGATTAAAATCATAACTAGATAATGTGATTAACAAAGTAATTTAATGGAATTTTAATATGTTTCCAAAACTTATTATTTAAATATCTTTAAAAAGGGTGTGTACCGCCTAATTCTATGGAATTAATGCGCTTGTTAACTTTTGTTTACATATTATGAGATTTTTTGAATTAAAATTATTTTTTGGTCTACAGCACAGGCTGAGAAAAATAAGCGCAAAATGTACCTCATTAATGATGTTCAAATACTTAAATTTTCAACCATTGACTATACTTATAAAAAAAAAGTGCATATAAGCTTATTCTCTCAATTTGATAGGTGTATATGTGTATTTATTATAAAAAGTTATAAAGCATAATGTTTATTTCGTACATTAAATTTATTTAATAAATCAAAATGTAAATAAAAAATATTTATTAAGATCGTAACTAGAAAATACGATCAGAAAATAATTTAATGAAAATTTAATAGGCTTTTGAAATGAGTTATTTAATATTTTTTAAATTTTGGTATTATTTGCTAGGTAATACATTAAATATAGATTATATGATTACTTTTTTTTTGATTTATTTCATTTATTTACTTTTATGCCGTTGTAAATTTTATATGATTTACACAAAAAAGTAAATAAATCAAAGTAAATCATTTTAAATAAAAGTAAACCGTAAATGAATGAAAATGTAAATAACGGGTGGTCTCAAAATTTACAATTTTTCTAGTAAACCAAAGTAAATCATTTAAAATTTGTGCCATTTTATTCTAAGTTTAATGGTACGAGATGACAAATTATTGTAAATCATAGGAGACACAAATAAGGTGACAACGGTTATTTATTTACTTTTTGAAACCGCATTAATGGTTTTCAAACTTAAAATTTAGGTCATCAACTATATTTCTAGAAAAAAATGCACATTAACCTATTCTTCTAAATCGATAGATTTATTATATGTATTTATTGCAAAAAATTATAGCATAGAATGTTTATTTTGTATCTATTTAATAAATAAAAATGTAAATTAAGATAATACGATAACAAAATAATTAAATTAAAATTTAATAGAATTCTAAAATGTGTTACTTAATTTTTTAAAAAACATTGGTATTACTTAATAGCTAATACATTTAATACAGATTATATGAATAATCTGTAAAATCCATTAGATCAGTTCATCAAAATTTGAATAATTGGTAAAAATCATAAAACATATAGACATGAGTTCATGATTTTCTAGTATTCCTATAAAATCTGTATTTTTCATATAATTTTTAAAAATAAAATATCATCAATCTTAGTTAAGATGTCAAAAACTATATAACTTGTATATATCATTAAACGACTAAACAGGAAAACAATATATTCTGTAAAATTTGTCAAATATCTAAAAACTGTCAATTACGTATGCACATTTTCTGCTATATTTGAATAACCTATAAAATACATTTAACAGAAAAAAACGAAGATAGATAACCTATATAACTCATCATCATCATGAATTGCATATAAACTGTAAAATCCATAAAATCTATAAAATCCATAAAATCTTTAAAATCAATCAAACAAGCAAAATTACTTCGTTCATTCAGTTATATTTTTTGATAAATCTAATTTATTGTTCCAAAATTTGGGCATAAATTGCCTATTATCATTTATAATGATTATGTTACACATTAGACGTCTCGGATCATTCATGATCACGACCATTTTATTAAAAGCATATGATTTACTATAAGAAAACATGTACCACGGTTTATTATAAGTTGTTTCACCTACCCATACTCACGTTTCACCTTCAATCATACTCACATGTGTGAAATGACTATATTGCCCCTATTTACATTTTACCCAAAAATAAAAATATTTTCACTTGAGTCTGTCCCTTTTATATATGCTTTAAGTATGTGCAACTCGGACGTTGCTCTAGTGGTTGGGGTGTGAATGGTTTGAAATTTGCCAAGTGTAGGCGTATACCATATGTACTTCTGGTAATGAGGATATTTATAATTATTTTCACTGTGTGTGAGGGGTAATGAGGGTATTTATAAATTGTTCTTCAGGATAGAGTATTTACATAATGTTTCTTTAAGTACGAGAGTTGTGAATCAACCTGATTTGTAATATTATATATTATAATATGTACAATAACAATAAAAAAAATATTCGCTGGTGACCTAGATAATTTTGCTGACGAAGGGTTAAAAATATATACCAAAGCTCCCTAAAGTAACAAGAAAACATCGTTACTAATTTACTATACCTAAATTCACACATGTAACATAATAGCACGAGAGTTATGGATTACAGTCATTTGTCTGTAGGATAAATAGGGAGAAGTATATATTTGACGTTTGATCTTTTTAGGGCGGACGCATGGCTGCCTTCGTGCGTCTGGCCCAAAAATATATTTTATTATTATTCTTTTTTCATGTCTCAACAAATTATGAAAATGTTACTGTGTTTAAAAATCCAAAACAAATACTTAAAAATATCTAAAAATGGTAAAACTTAGTTTATAAATTTAATACACCTAGATTTACTTGCCTATAAAAAATGAAAAAAATAAAAAAATAAACTTCTGTGCGTCCAGCTTGAAAAGATCAAGGCTCTATTCATATATTTCCTCTTATAATTAATTGAGATTTAGGCCTTTTGGATGATGAGGTGGGTACAAAACACCGACAAGTGAACATGCCTAGCTAGAATCATCCGAAGCTGTCTGTTACGCTAATTTCATAGGCCAGATAGGCATAGAAATTCCAAATCCGACTGCGATCTCACCCGCTTTCTTTTTTTGTAACGACTGACCCCATGATTCCTTCCAATCCATGCCTCTGAAGCTATTAATCTATTAGCTGTGCAGCAAGTGGTTAGCTTGCCATTTTCTATAATCCCTGTTCAAGCATATGACTAATTACCGGCGTTATCAAAGCCCCTAATTTCTTAAAGGTTTTTTGCAAAATAAGCCTAAGAACTTCCCATAATTGCAAGTTCATTCGTATTTTGGGCTGGTGGACGCTGAAGGGCATGTCTGGTTCGACTGTTTTTCTAACTTATTTTCTTTAATCATCTTTGAATATAAATTATGTTTATTTTTTTAAATTGAGTCACCTACCTTGGATGTTCAAATACTTGACGGATGTATATTTTAGGAAAAGAGTTCTGAGTCTACTACTACTTCTACCTAACTTCAAACCCTAGAACTCATTACCTTAGCAACCTGATCATCCAAGTGGTAAAATATGAATTATGTTTACTTAAGTGTGCCTTTTGGGATGAAAATAAAATACAAATGAAATTGGTATGAATGTAAATATTTTTAAAACCAACTTGGTGCAAGAGATTGAATATATTAGAACCAAAATTTAATAGCCTCTACCAGCTCCTCACCAGCCATGTCACGCATTTCTTTATCATCTGAACATTCTTTCATCATTGCTTCCAGGCCATCAATCTCCTATAGAAGAATGACATCTCATGAGATCAGAGAGGCAAAGAAAAATACATCGTGGTATCGAGTACTATTTTTAACTTGACAAGATAAACAAAAGACCATCATCACCATCAGTTATAATGGATGTTGTTAGCTAAGTGTGATAAAGATGGTCATACAATTAATGCACACAGAACTTGGGCAGTCTCTCTTCAAGTTGACTATTTTATTATGTCAACCACCAAGAGATTCAGAGGATTATAGAGATTTTACAAGATACGTGTTCCATGAGAACATAATGTGATGCCACCTACTAATAACAAATCAAGCACCCAAATACATGAAGGTGTTAAAAGGAAATAAAATAGTAACATTACCTGATTGAGCAGTTCTTGGAGATAAGTAGCCCTATGTTCAATTTCTGATATCCGTCGTTCCATAATTTTGTAACGTCCGTGGACAGTAGGGTATGGACTTCTGTTAAAAAATGAGAATGAATAATGGAAAAAGACCTGAAGAAATAAAAGAAGGTAATAAAGTAGAAAAGCAACTTTTGAAGAAGAAATATAAAAAAGAAAAACAAAAGATTTCAGAGCCCCACAGGAACCCAAATTAACGTGCTTCTAAATCCAGTTTACAAAAGCAAATAGAAGTTAACAACAAGAATTATAGACCACCTACGTAGAGGTACAAACTATAGTTTACAAAAGCAAATAGTAGTTAGAATAACAACCTTGGGTCACTCAACAGATGTGCTTCTAAAACCAGTTTACAAAAGCAAATAGAAGTTAACAACAAGAACTATAGCAACTAAAGCAATAACAATCATCATAGCTCTCTTCAAGTTGAGTATCTCCCTGTCTCTGTTTTCAAAGGCCTTCTTGAGTTCTCCATCCCGCATGATGATGATTTCCTTCAAATGTTGCATTTCATCTTTCAATTCATCCGTTGTAACCTTCTGCATTTGTTTTATTTCATGGATTTCTGCAATCTGGATCTCCCTCAAATTAGTAACGCAGTGGACCACCTCTCTAACGTCTGCCACAATCTCATCATGGTTGAAAGGAAGAAGCTGTCTTTTTGCCTGCACCTTCGTCCTACTTTCCTCAGTCGAAACAACACCTCTCGTAGAAGCAACGAACTGATCCACCCATCTAAAAAAATTGCAACACCTTACAGGATCCTGTTATTTAATAATAATTGAATTTAGCTATGGGAAGCAATGCTCCATAATGATCTGCAAATAAGGAAGTAATAACAGACCCTGAAATAAGGATAACGTAGAAAACGCCGACCAGGGTTTCGTTTTGTATTTAATGTCAATATAATAGCTGCTTCACCACATGCACAAGTGCAATTTATCCCTATATTAGCACTGGATTTCCCATAGGCAGTTGAAGTAATCTCAACTACGCCCCCCTGGTGAACACAAGAAAGCAACGGTATTAGATAACTGAGGTATAAAAGAAAATGCAAACTAATACAAGCTGAATGCCATGGTATCTGCTTAGACAAACTTGAATACAGAAGAGAATACAATTATGAATCAAATGTTAAGCAAATGTCAAGAAAATGTTTGATCATCATCATATTATAGAACAAGCTTATATAAAAGAAATACCTCGTTGTCCACGACCCTGACTTCTAGAAATGCATGTATCATCGATAGATTCAGACACAATAGTGACATTAGGATTATTAAGTGCAGGACAATTGCGTTTGTCATGCCCAATGACGAACTTATTACATCCACGACAACGTTTCGATCCACCACGCAACGCCTCCAATGCACCTTTCATTCACTTCGACAATCTACTCTTCCTCAGTGTGATATGTGGGGAGTCGATGTTGTAGGCATGAGAAGATTGAGCCCCAAATGAAGCTGTTGATTGAACTATTGCATCACCACCCACACTCTCCAGAGCATCTTTATTTAGGCCGAAATTGTCATTGGCAACTGTACCTCCCTCAACTGATACCAAATCATCTCCACCAGTCTCTTCACATGGTATCTGCTTAGGTAACACATCAAGCGCAGTAATTGTCTTCTCCATGTTAACTTTCACAATTTCAAAAGCATCCAAGTTATGCAAGGCCTCGCGTCTGATGTGACACCACCACTTCAACAACGCATGATTATGGACCACAAGAGACTGCCTAGACTCTTTATCATTTGATGTAGATGGAAACTTAAATTGAGACTTTGCAGTTTGTGTCCATCGTGCCATTATGTGGAAAGGTGGCATGGACTTAACTTTAAGCAACCGGAGTATTGTGAGAATGTGCTTGCAAATGATTCCTAGTGATTCGAGTTTCATGCATGGACATTCTGCTACTAACTCCTCAGCATTCCACTTAACGAACTTTTGTTTATTTTCGTCTTCATCTTCACAGTGGTGAACTCGCCACTGTCGTAGTGTACTATCTCCTTCAACTCTTTCCGCAAAATATAAGAGACTTTTCTCCATCTCCTTTTGAAACAATAAGAACACATTCAGGGTATACACTTTAGCCATTTGAGCCTCAAGTGTAAGTGTAGTTCTTAACAAAGGTATACCATGCAAGGTTCGAAAATCCGTCTCCCCTTCAGCCTCGCGTCTACTCTCTAATGCTTTATCATACCCATGCGCAAAATCAATAAGATTGGACTTGTGGTTTACAAACCCATCGAAAAATGCATTCATACTTTCGCTTCTGCCCGTGGTTCTCATGCCCGCACTAAAATATTTCCTAGTGAAAGTTGGAATCCATTTTCGACGTATTTCATACATGTGTGCCAACCACGCATTCTCCTGCAAATTGAACTCATCAATCATTGCTTACCAACAATCCTCAAATTCATCCTCGCTTTCGGCGCCATATAAACAATGATTCCACTTAGTCTTGAAAGTGGGGTGATCATGGATGACATACGATAATTTCTCAGGCAATTTTTTACATATATGCCACAAACACAGCATGTGATTAGAGTTAGGAAACAACTTGTACTGCTGCCCCAATAGCTGCATCTTGATCTGTAATTATGGTTTTTGGATGGACACCACCCATTGCGTGTACCCATGTTTGAAACAACTACTTGAAGTCCTCGATTGTCTCGCCAAATAGTAAGCCTGCACCTAGAAGTATGGATTGTTTATGGTGATTGGCACCAACAAATGGCCCAAAAGGCATGTCATACTCATTTGTCTTGTAAGTTGTGTCAAAACATATGACATCACCAAAAATCATGAAGTCTTCTTTTGACTTTCCATCAACCCAAAAACAAGACGTCAATCTCATCTCCTCATCGACCTGAATTTCATATGAGAATTGAGAATTCTCTTGACTCTTTTGCTGGAAATAGCGCAATAGAGAGTTTGCATCACCTCCGAACATCATTTGCCGCTTTCTCCTGAGTGCATTCCTAGCATCCCTTTCTGAGAAGTGGAGGTGAGAAGAACCTCCTACTTCATGTCTCATGAAATTAATAGATCGTGCAACACCAATGCCAGATGCCTTCAAAGAGGATATTAGACCCAAATCATCTTCTGTTAACTTCTTGTGTGAGCGTAGCTTCCGAGTCTTCGTTGGAGTACACAGTGCATGGTTATGCATCGGTAGAAACTGACAGACATCATAGGTGTTTCCTTCTCGATTCAAATTCAAGTACAGTTTAGCGGGACACGAGCAACGACTTACGAATCCACCTTTATTACTCCGTTTCTCTTGCCCAGGCCAGCTCTCGAGCATGTTAAGATTTGCCTCAATATTTCACCAGACTTTGCCTTATGACTAGTATTCTTTCTCGTACTAAAGCCACAATACCATGCATAGTTATTATAAAACTCGTATGCTGCATCTATGGATGCAAAAGACATGCCGACCTTTGGTGTTATCTCATTTGGAGCATAAGGCATGAACATCTCATCTGTAATGTCGATCTCAATATTCGTTGCTCGAATAGGAATTGCCTCGCTCACTAACTCAGGTTCAATTGTCACACCCTCAGCTAAAGCAGGTTCGATAACACCCTCAGCTAAAGCAGGTTCAACAACACCCTCAGTTAAAGCAGGTTCGACAACATTTAATGAATTCAACTGCATAGACTCCATAGTGCAATTGATGTAATGTTCCACGTCAAACAAACGAAAATAATTTGTCATGCCAACCACAATCGTTTAAGACATCTCAAACAATTCTTCTCAAACCTCAACAAACATTTAGGTTAAATAACTGAAAAAATTATAACACTATTGGATTCCTGATCTCTTTCAGGCATGCAGTTACCTTCACATTCTACACTGTTCCTCGGTAGAGCTGCAGGTAGATCAGTTGTCTAAAAGCTTAGCTAGCCATAGCTACGGAAACTAAAATCCAAAATAGATATAGGTTAAACATACAATTCTTCTAAAATGGAGACTTAAATTTTTATTTCTGTTCTTTCTTTAGAAATGTATGATCTCTATCTAGATCTTACTATATGTGATGCATGCATCTATGGCCAATTTATTGATTTTTGACAAAACAATGTCAAACAAATTAAATAAATACAAAAATTTACAAGAAAAAGGATCCCAAATAAAACCCACACATTTATAAAACACAAAAGAAAAGAAAATATTTTTCAAGTACCCCAATTGTGCCTGCCCAAACTGTAGCATCCATGAAAAGTAGAAAAATAAAGTTGTTATGTTACGAATTGAAAAATGAAGAATTATATCGAAAATGGGAAAATCGTTGGGGGAAATGGAGAATCTCTTTACATTTAATATATTGGATATAAATTACGACTTAACAATGTTTCATGTGAGTAGATTTCTTAAAACAAAAATCAATTTTCAGGTCCTTTCTTAACTCTTAAAATATAATTCATTACCTTGGAACTTCTCATATAAAAAAAATTCTTTTAAGATGTGTACATTTGTATTTCAGACAGAAGAAATTTCAAGAAATTCCCTCATGGTAACATATGACAAAAATGTGAGTAATCTACTCCCATGTTTCCTGGATATTATTTTCTTTTATTTTATACTGTCGGTGTTTGTATTTGAAGGAGCTTAAAGCAGTTCTCGTTTCGTGTGGAAGATTTGGCCCATGTAGTAGGTGCGCTCTACTGAACGGACCACGCCTCCCATTTGTGATGATCGTAATCACATCGATAACATTTGCTGTGGACAAGAGGACTGGAAATTGTTGTGGTTTTGGGCGTATAGACTTTGCAGATGATGAATCGCTGGAGAAAGCCATGGAGCCAAACCGAGCAAAACCAAGTATGTGAGCAGGCCTTCACTTCATTAATTGCAAAATGTCTGGGAAAGCAAAATGGGTAGAAACTGGCAGCTTATGTTATAATTTTGCATGGTCTGATTTGTAGATTACTTTCAATTAATATTGATATTATTTCAAAGCTGACTAATTTATATCACAACTCTATTAAGGAAAAAAATAAAAATAAAAATAAAAAAATCACTGACTAATTTATATCACAGCTCTATTAAGGAAGAAATAAAAATAGAAAACTCACAGCTCAAGAGTTACGTGCAATCATTTAGGGAATTTAGGGAACAAATCTATTAAGGAAGAAATAAAAAAAGAGCTTACAGCTCACGAGTTACGTGCAATCATTTAGGGAAAGCGATTCTCTAATGGCCTACATTGGAGCTTGGAAAACTGCAAGACTAACCTGTGGCGCTGCAATGTGTCGGTCGACGTTGTTGTGGTTGAGGTAGAGATCGGCTATCTCCTTGCCGATCGTGTAGTGGCCGCATGGCCGCGACCAAAGCTGTTGGGATGGATCGCAATCTGATCGGGAGGAGGAGGCAATGTGAGGGCGGGCGGAGAGGGAGGGAGAGGGAAGGCAGAGAGAGAGAGGGAGAGAGGGAGAGGGCGGATCAGGAGAGAGAAGGAGGGGGGAGGGAGCAGCGGGAGATGGCGGACGGAGAGAGGTGAGGGCGAGGGAGAGAAATCGTGAGAGGGGGGCAGCGTCCTGAGGGTGCCGGTAGGCAGGTAGAGAGACAGGGAGAGAGCGGATGCACGGGCGGTGTGCGTGGGCTGGCAGGCAGGTCGAGGGAGAGGGAGGGAGGAGGGAGCAGCGGATCGTGTAGTGGCCGCGTGGCCGCAACCAAATCTGTTGGGATGGATCGCAATCTGATCAGGAGGAGGAGGCAATGTGAGGGCGGGCGGAGAGAGAGGGAGAGGGAAGGTAGAGAGAGAGGGAGAGGGCGGCAAGGAGAGAGGGAGAGGGCGGATCGAGAGAAAGGAGGGGGTGGGAGCAGCGGGAGATGGCGGGCGGAGAGAGGTGAGGGCGAGGGAGAGAAATCGCAAGAGGGGGGGCAGCGTCCTTAGGGTGTCGGCCGGCCGGCAGGCAGAGAGACAGGGAGAGAGAGGCAGCATGGGCGGTGCGCGTGGGCTGGCAGGCAGCTCGGAGGAGAGGGAGAGGGAAGAGGGAGCAACGGACGGGAAAGGGAGGCTGGCAGGCTGCGAGGTGGGAGAGAGAGAGAGAGAGGAGCGGGAAAGACAGAGAGTTTGCGGGTTGCAGGGTGGGTTCGCCAGGTCCCTCAGCGAGAGGGGGGCATTTGAAAATTTTGGGAGCTGACAAGGGCCTGCCGGATATACGCGCAGCATTAAATGGATGCTCAGACCGCAGCCTTTCTCCGCAGCTCTCCAACGGTCGAGATTTTACCCGCAACATCCAACGGCTATCGCTGCTGGTCGTTCGGAGGTCGATCGTCCTACCGGTCATAAAAAATCATAATTCTATACATATTGGCAGAAGCTATATATAACTAAATTCATGTTATATTACGCTATAATTAAGGAAATTTCTTGTAGCGTTACCTTAATCTCAGGTACATGAGATACCCAACATAGGGGAATGCGCATCACATGCAAACTTGCTATTAACTAGGTTGATCCATCTGGAGTAATGTTTTGATGCATTAAGGTGCAACCTCATTTTCTAAAATTTTTTTTGTGATTTTTTCTAAAAATATTAATTTATGTGTATTTAATTTATAAATCAAATTCTACCATTTTTGGAGATGTGTATATATTTTTTCTTAAATACTCTTATTTTTAAAAATTCAAAATAAATATATACACATATCCAAAAATGGTAAAATTTGATCTATAAATTAAATACAACTAGATTAATATGTTTATAAAAAAAAATTTCAAAAAAACAGAAAAAATATGATTTTGGCTCCTCAATAGATCGCTTCTCAATATCTAAGCCTAAGATGAAACACTTCTAATCTAAGTTAAGGCCAGATGTATGAGGAGATATAGTAAGCGTTTAATATTTATAATATAAAGGTTTGTATTAACTAAATTAATGTAAGATTAGGAAACTAACCGCACGCCAAATTGGGCGTGCACAACAATGCATTTACAGGATTGAATTAATATTCTGTAACACAACCACAAGAATTATAGAAAAATCTGTTTGAGAGGATTTTTTGGAGTTTTGCATTTTTCGGTCATCACAAAAACGATTAGAAAGAAGTTGACATTTTCTAATTTTGACTTTGATACCCTATATATGGCTAACGGGCATTAGCAAAGAATATCAACAATGATTATTAGGAAAATTGTTGGTATAGTACAATAACAGGGCATAGCAACCATATGAGCAAAGATTAGTTGCCGACATCTTTCAATAATGACAATTTGTTGGAATGACTTTGACTGAAGCCAAGCCAAACAGGCATTTGAACTGTGCTATTGTTGTATATATTTCTTCAACAAGCATGGTTCAGGCCTCGCTCAACTGCAAAATATATACCACCCATGTGTTTATATTATCACTATCGACCAAACTTAATGGTACGAGATTCAACAACCCTAATCTATCTATCGTCAATTAGATTTGAGTCCAGCTGCCCTGCTAATCAAAAACCACAAGGTACTTTTGGTAAGAGGCTAAAATAAAAGGAAAATGTTTCATAAATTTTTTTTGAAAAAAGTAAATATATAATCTAATAGAATAGGAATAATGATTGAGAGCAAAAAGAAAAAGATAAAATAAACATAATAGTTGTATAAAAAAATGTAAAATATAATTAAAACGCAAAGATAATAGTAAAAGGGTTTTGCTTCCATGAAATCCCTTTCTATATAATGTCATCGAATTTTATAATTTAATGATTAGTGAGAAATCTTCTTCATTCTTTATATTTAATAAGTTTTACTTTTGTATAGCAAAGTTACATGGAAGCGGTTTCAGGTAACCCCTTTTTATTTTAATTATCTTGATGATTAATATAAAATGTAGTTCATCAGTTGTATTTAAAATCATTCTTTAGCAGTGGAACTAAATTTTATCTAAATCAAAGATGGACATGAGTCACATTTGCTTAAAAATGTAAATATTTTTGTGTAAATTATGAACATGATTAAATATATTTATACATGCATTAGAATGTATCAAAATGTTATAGAATCATTTATCCCCAAAATAATTATGATTTAGATGATTTAAATATTGAAAATATAATTTAAAAATTGATATTTAGTATTAAACCATTTTATCAAGTAGATTTTACACATTTTTTATACAGGGCTTATACATAATGATACTAAATAAATAAAAGAGTTTCTATGATAATATAAATAATACTAAATAAAATGAATGTAGTGAATTTCTCATAAATCATCAAAGGTATAAAAATGGATGGGTTTACTTAGAAGAAGGGTTTCATAGATGCATAGTCCATATTTAATATCATCAGCATAGGGTGCAACTTGGGTTGGATTAGATTGGTTTGAGGTGAACCCTATCTTATCTTATTTTCAAAAACACTTATCCTCACCTATTTTTGATAGGGTCGGTTAAGAGTATTAATAGTTATCTATTATGGTCAACCCATTAATGGGTCGCGATTTCTTACGCCCGATAGCATAGAGCCTTCATGCTCTCGGCACCCCTTGCCGTTGGATGCGGCAAGTTTCATTCCAGTCGTTAGATGCGGCGTCAGACACGACTGGGGCGCTGGCAGGGGAATTTGCAGCGCAAGCCCCTCCGACGCGTTTGATGGTTGCGGCCGAGATTTGCAAACGAGTCACTTTAGTTGCGCGAACCGGCGCCTTTTTCTTTTTTTTGATTGATATATTTTACAATCATCTCAACACATATTATACTGAAGTTCAGAGACATTCTTACAAATTTGGAGACACTCAGCTCCCCCAAAGAAATCCGGAGACACAGCTCCGCCAAAGAATAATGAAGATACAACTTCCAACAACTGGACATAGGAGACCACAGCTCCTACAAACTTCTGGCCGAAAATCCCAAAATCCCGTACGCGGGATTCGAACCCGAACACCGCAGCGCCGGCGCCTGCACTGCACAGCTCTATCAGAGCTGCGGTGACCAACCGAGCACGGCTCGGTTGGTAACCGGCGCCTTTTTCAAAAGCATGCATTTCAAATCGTTTGCTTTTTTGTCAAAAGCACCCATTTTAGCTGCGAGAACTGTTGTATTGAAATCATTTTTTCCAATACATTTAATTTTGATTACATTTAGTTTTTATAACATAAATAAACTAATTAATTATGTGATGCGTTTGTTTAGAGAATAATGGAAAACAAAGGATTAAAATGGAACTCAGCGCATCCCCTAATTTTTTATTTTAAACTTTCAAATTTATTTTATTTATTTTATTAAACACATTTTATTTTATAATGTTATCAAAAATTACTTTGATCAAAAACTTATATTTTGAAAAGAATGGTAAGTAAATAACTATTAATTTTTAAAAAATGTAATATATAGTATATAATAATTGTCAATACATTTAGTTTTTATAACATAAATAAACTAATTAATTATGTGATGTGTTTGTTTAGAGAATAATGAAAAACGAATGACTAAAATGGAACCCAGCCCACCCCTAATCTTTTTATTTTAAAATTTAAAATTTATTTTATTTATTTTATTAAACACGTTTTATTTTATTACATTTTTTAAAAAATAAATAGTTATTTACTTACCATTCTTTTCAAAATATAAGTTTTTGATCAAAGTAATTTTTGATAACATTATAAAATAAAATGTGTTTAATAAAATAAATTTAAAAGTTTAAAATAAAAAAGTAGGGGACGCGCTGAGTTCCATTTTAATCCTTCCTTTTCCATTATTCTCTAAACAAACACATCACATAATTAATTAGTTTATTTATGTTATAAAAACTAAATGTATTGACAATTATTATATACTATATGTTACATTTTTAAAAAAATTAATAGTTATTTACTTACCATTATTTTCAAAATATGAGTTTTTAATCAAAGTAATTTTTGATAACATTATAAAATAAAATGTGTTTAATAAAAAATAAATAAAATAAATTTAAAATAAAAAAATAAAAAAATTAGGAGACGCACTGAGTTCCATTTTAATCCTTCATTTTCCATTATTCTCTAAACAAACACATCATATGATTAATTAATTTATTTATATTATAAAAAGTAAATGTATTGAAAATTTAATGTATTGGAAAAAAATGATTTCAATACAGCGGTTCACGCAGCTAAAATAGGTGCTTTTAACAAGAAGCAAACAATTTGAAATGGGTGCTTTTGAAAAAGCGCCGGTTCGCGCAGCTAAAATGACCTGTCTGCAAATCTCGGTTGTAGACGTTAGACGCGTTAGAGGCGCCTGCACTTCAAATTCCCCTGTCAGTGCCCCAGTCGCGTCCGACATCACATCCAACGGCTGGAATGAAAATCGTCGCATCCAACGGTAGAGGGGCACCGCGCAAGAAATCGCGACACCCCATTAACCCGAATATCTAAACCGTTTATAAATGAATTTGAATTAAAATTTTTAAATAAATGATTTATGATCCACTAACCCGTTTAACCATTTAACGACAAGATGATTGGTTCAAGAGCTACCCCACCCTTTTTTTAAAAGGTCATGTTGATTTTAATTTTGGTTCCAAGTCAATTTTTTAAAATAACCTTTTCTACTATATTTGAATGTTATAATTTTAAAGTGTGCTTGGGAAGTGATAAAACTTTTAACAAAAACTTTTTGATATAAAAGTTTTTGAAGTGGAAGAAAACGATGTGATATAATAAGGTAAATGATAAGGAGTAAAGATAACGAAATTAAAATAGATAAGTTAATTATTTGAGTAGTTGTGTAAAAATAATTGAAAAATAAGATAGTTATATAGGAAGATATGAAGAAATAATTAAAAAATAAGATAATTATAGAGAATGAAAGGTTTTAACTTGAAAAGTTTTAAATTGAAAAGTTTTGGGGAAAAACAAACACCCCTACTATAAATCTTATTTAACATCTACAACCAACATGAAAATAATATAATTTTAAAATTCATGAATTAAATGTACTAAATAATGAATAAACTAAACAAGTTTTTTTACTTTAAAAGATACATTATATATCTTATAATATATCTCGTAAAAGATTATTAAGTACATATTATTAATTCGAGTCAATTCTGGATACCCTAACCTTAGATCCTAACTTACCCTAATTGAAGCTATGTTTTTTTTTTTGGAGCCCAACTTACCTTACAAGTAGGAAAATAAAAACCTATACTACTCATTTTAGGGTATGCAACAAGCCGCCCTATGTGTACCCTACCTAAATTGCTTTCATTCTCTAAAATTAGTGAGCATGACCTCATCCATAATAAAATTATTTGATGTTAAATGTTAATTTTAAAGTTATATTTTTAACATTTAAATCGTCTAAAATATCATTAATATGCAAATAAATGATTCTACTAAATATTATTATATTATGATATATGTATATATATGTAAATGAATTAAGTATTTTTCATAATTACATATGAATATTTATTTTTAAATAAAGTGGCCTAGCGTGTCTTTGATTTTTATGAAACTTGTTCTCTTAGTTAAAATATTATGTTGAATATAATAGAGTAGTGAACTTTTTATCAATTATGCAGATATTATAAATAAAGGAGGTTACATGGAACCAATTTGGCTGAAAATAACAAGTAAGATAGTTAAAGTAAGTAAGGTGAAAAATCATATTGTGCAGGACAAAGTGAAATTTTTTTGTTTTTATCATATACCAAATGAACTCAAATGCAAATAGATCCAAGCATAAGAGTCGTGGACCAGGGCTCAACCTGGTAGTATCACATTGGGCACATGAGTGCAAAGTTCCAACTTTAAAGTCCAGTGGGAAGTTGTTCCCTTACAATGAAAAGCTACAATGTAATAAAAAAAATCATAGTAATTAATCCATGGGAAATAATTGATGGAACCACAATGTTGGCTTTTGTGGCAGAGAGTGTGGCCCACTTCAATTGCAAATTTCTAGGAGTTGTAAGTCCAGGTTGGATATTGACTAGGATTAAGGAGGTTAACGGATCGGGTTGGATGGGTTAGAATTTAATCTTAATCCTAACTTATTTAAAATATCTCAATCCTAATCTATTTATTAACCCATTAAAAAAATCTATCATTACCCATTTATAATTCATTTAGGAAACGGGTTGGCTAATTGTAAATGGATTGTATAACACACAACCTAAAGGTCTAAACTCTGACTGACGATAATCTTACAGAGAGAGGCTAGAGAGTGTTTCTTGCGCATGGGAAATGAAAATATGATAGTAATGGAAAAATAAAATTAGAGCAGCAATAAGAAAATAAAAATTAGATGGCGGAAGGAAGACTTAATAAGAAAAAATAATTAAAGGGTTTATATATATAAACTTCAATAAGTTAAATGGGTTAAACGGGTTATTAGAGGGGTTGATGGGCTATAAAGTCTCAACCATAATCTATTTTTTAATTAAGTGGTTAAATGGGTCGGCGGATCATAAACCATTTATTCAAAAATCTCAATCCAAACCCATTTATAAACAGGTTGGACTAGCGAATTGATGAGTTGACCAAGACTATTAACACACGTAATCAGCATTATACACTTGAACTTCAATATGCTAATTGGGGAATAGAGTTAAGAAAAAGGAAAAGACAAGTTCCCCGAGTTGTCGCCAGAGGATTGCTTCGAAAAGTGCTCCCCGATTGATCAATGCATTGCAGAATCTAACCGTTTTAAAGTCTTTGATCCTATGCCGTGGCTCTATTATCACTTCTTTGTTCGTATGTATGTATCCACTCATTCGATCCTACCTCAAGGTTTAGTAATGATTCATTATTTTGTACCGGAAGCAAATGCTTTATTTCAATAAGTTGTGCCCTTATGATAAATTTCTTTGAGTTCGAACCTTCTTTAATTAATTAATCAATGATTTCAAGCTCACTTTCATGTTTAATATTTCTAATTTAGTCATATTTTAATCAAGTAAAGGTAACAAACAAAAATCGAGGTGCTGTTGCGGATTACAAAAAGAGTTTTGAGGGAAAATGAAGAAAAAAGAAATGAGCGTTGCATGACAAGAAAAACAATTAAAAATAATGTGAATAGTGATCAAATAAATATATTTTTGTATAAACTTATTGAGGATGCTAATAATTAAAATCTAAATAGTAATAAAATATAAATTATTAAGAGAGGAGATTTAGTCTCACACAGGCAATAGTTCAATATTAGTTCATTCGCATACCATGGGGTGGAGATTAGGAGTGTTAATAGTCATAGTCAATCTGCCAGTTCAACCCTGTTTATAAATGGTTTTGAGTTGAGATTTTTGAATAAATGGTTTGTGATCTGCCAATCTGTTTATTCATTTAAATAAATAAACGGATTATGATTGAGATTTTATAACCCGCCAACTCGTTTAGTAACTTATTTAACCTATTTAACTTATTAACTTATTTGCAACCCATTAAGAAGGGACATATATTTTCTAAATCCCTGATTTATTTTTCTTATTTTGATTTTTATTTTCCTTCCTCCATTTACGACTCTACTGCATTTCCTTGTTATTATATCATGGTGTTGCTATCACTATCTTTACCGCTGCCTGTAAGTGCCGTTGATAAGATTCTTCTTCCCCCTCCCTCCCTCTCCATCCTTGATCATTTTCTTCTTAATCTTTCTATTTGTTTCCACTTTTCTCTTTGCTCTCTTTCCTTCCCTCTATATCCCTGTCTCTATCTTCGATCATTATTCTCTCAATCTCTATTACTATTATCCCCTCTTCGTACTTTTGTTCTTTGTCTCACTAAGTCACTATTCTTCTTTCAGTGTCGATCAATTCACCATAACAATTATAAATAAAATCAACTTAAAATTATCTTAGTTTGACTTGTTTCCAACATATATACACAACTCATTAACAACCTGTCAATCCATTTATTAAATGGATTGTAAATAGTTTGACGTTTTTTAAATGAGTTAATAAACAAATTAGGATTGTTTAAATAAATTAAAATTAGGATTAAGCTATAACATGTCCAAGAAAAAGGTATGATTATTTGAAAATATATCCTTATAGTTTAAGCGAAATTGTATTATCTTGAAAAAATATAATTTAATTCTTGTAACTTTAGGCAAAAATCATCAGGATTCCATAACAATTTTCAAAAAAATTGAAAATGCTGAAAATGTCCTTAGGTATTAGGTATGCTATCTCATTCATGCCGAAAAAATCCTTATCTTTTTCATTTAAGCCTTTTTTCACAAATTAAGGGTGTGTTTGGATTTCATCAAAACTTTCCAGGCTAAAATTTTTCAATCTAAAATTTTTCACTTTACACGACTATCCTATTTGTCAATTATTTTTGTACTTTTTCTATATAACTACTTTACTTTTTCAATCATTTTTATACAACTACTCATACATCTAACTTATCTATTTTAAGTTTATTTTTTACTCCTTATTATTATCCCTATTACATCATATTATTTTCTCTTATTTTAAAAATTTTTAAACCATTCAAACTCATCCTAGGGTGAAATCTTGATGAAGCATACTTGCAATTTTATGAAGTTTATTTTTAAAGTTCCTTTACAATTTCATACAAGTAAAGGACGTATTTATAATATCACCGAAACAGTGAAGGTATATTTATAAACAAACCTAAAAACCAATAATTACAAATGGAAGGACTTTTAAGAATTGAATGGGATGGCTGGGAATCCTCCTTCTTTCCAATAAAAAAGAAAAAAGAAAAAGAATTGAACGTCCGTTCGCAACATCGATCTTATCTATAAAATTTGGTTGTTTTTACTCTTTGGAAAATAGATCCCAAGGTTTAAAAGGTTGGTGGGTAAATGTTGATGGTAGTGCGTGTGTGGCAATTTCAAATATAAAGTGGGTTTCTGCAAATATTCAAAGCAAACTATGGAATTTATTTGCAATTAAGTATTCCATGGTCTAGTTGCAAAAAATACCCGAAGAGCGGGCGCCCGAGACGACCGTTTGCCAAAAGAAATCCGCTGTGCTCTCCGTGCCGTGATGCCGGTAACGGTATACAAGAAACACGCCGCGTTCGTTAGGAGCGCCGCCACGTGGACTTCGAAAGGCCGGCTCGCCGGTCTGCCGGCCCATTCACGCGCACGTGCGGGGCCCAACCAAGGATTTCTGGCGCAGACACGTGCGTGCATCCAAGATGGACGACAAAACTTTCCTGGTCTCCCTCCCGCTTGCTGGGTTTTTACCAACATTAGCATAATTGTGTTTTAGTGCATGTTTCAACCCCTTATAAAGTAAATCATGCGGAAATGACAAAGGTGCCACCAAAGACATCTTACAAGGATGTTCTTTTTCTCCTAATTGATGCCAAACTTACAAGATTTGTTAAGCAAAATTTCAAAACACGCTGCTAGAATTCAAATATTCATACATAAGGAGTCTATTTTGTAAATAAAAAAGAAATTACCTCCTATTAGAGGTATGATGGAGTTAGGGTCAACTCATGACCCGCTGATGAACTTGTTTAAGGCAAATTAGGGTTGAAAATTTTCAATTACTGACTCATTTACATCACCATTTAACTATTTTTTTTTTTTGATAAAGACCATTCAAGTATTTAAATAAATGAGTTGGTCACAATTTGAGTCGTGCAACCCATTCACTCAATTATCCAATATGTATAACTTGTTTACAACTCAAGAGATAAAAAAGTTAACATTTTTATTGATGTTTCTTTTATAAATTACACATAATTTTTGACAATGGAATTAATATTCTAATTGAAAATAAATATGAAAACTGTTTTTTTGGAGGAAAATTGTTCTTTTAGATTAAAGAAAATTACTATTGTTAAGTCTTTTTGATCGTTTATGAGTACATTTTAAGGGGTTGATCAGTGTACCTGGTCCACAGCTCATGCTTTTATTTTTTTGGATTCTTTAAAACTCATATGTGGGCCCAATCATGAAATTTTCATGTATATAGTTTTTACGTTTTTGATCGCTTTTAATTTTTTAAAATTTAGAAATTGCACCAACATATGAAAATATTTTTCCAATTTTTGAAATTTTAAATATAAAAATCAATTAAAATTTTAAAAATGGTAAAAATGTAAAGACTATATGTATTGAAAATTTATGCCTGGCCTATACATGAATTTCAAAACATCCGAAATTTTTTGAAAAAGGGATTATGAACTGGATGCATTATATGATCGGGACAAACATTTTAAATTGTCTATACTTTCTATTTTTTATTGTTCAGCTCATTTTCAATCAGTTAGCAACTTGTCTCATTTAGGTTAGATATGTTAGGGTTAATATTCATATTTTTATAAATGAAACGTAAATAAATTATTGTAAATATCTTTTAAATGAGTTAGTCTTATTATGATTAAGTATTATGGTAATGGTCAGAATTAACCAGTCACCCATGCATCCCTAGCTAGTTACACCATTATATCTAGCATTGCCTAGCGTGAAGCGTGAACGGTTGGATAGTAAGACATGTTTGGTAAATTGAATTTTGATGATATACGGAGGCAAGTAAAAAATAAAATATTTTGAAAATCATGTAATTGATATAAAATAATAAAAATAAAGTTAAAATAAATAGAGTATTTGGAAGAAAAATAATTAAAGTGTAAAGGTAAAACTAGAAAAATAAAATTATTAAATTAATAAATAATGTGGGAAGAAATGGGAAGGATGAAACGTTTCCCACCCCATGCATCTCATTTACGAAACAACTCCTAAATGTGTGTGCTTAGGGTATATTTGTTTTTAACAAAAACTTTTCAAACAAAAAACTTTTCATTTTCTATAATTATCATATTTTAAAATTATTTTTTCACATTTTCCTATATGACTATCCTATTTTTTTAATTGTTTCTACACGATTACCTATACAACTAATCTATCTGTTTTAACTATTTTCTCTTTACACTTCATCATTATCCCTATTATCTCATATCATTTTCTATCGATTAAAAAACTTTTACATCGGAAAAATTTTCATCCAAAAATTTTATTACTTTCCAAACATACCTTTAAAGTATGACTAAAATAAAACTTACTTCGGCAGCCTACTACATTAAAAAAAAAATCAATGTTTGAGTTGAATTTTGCATGTTCGAACTCAATAAACTAGATTTGTAAATAAATTTAGGATTAAAGTTTAAGCAAATGTGAATTTGAGTTTCCTATTTTTAATAATATTTCTCTATATTTTATATTATTTATATTTACATATGCATAGATGTTTTTCATAGTAAAATTATATTATAGGTAAGTTATATCATTCTCATTTATATTTACATTTGTATTTAAGAGAACTTATCCGGTACAATTTAATTACACCATAAGTTACGGTCCAGTTAGCTCAAATGGGCTCTACATACGCTTAAATATATTGATATTTTATACAATTATTTATTCATATATAAATTATATTTAGATAGTTTATATGTTGAAAAATAAATTCAAAATCATTATTTATATCAAACTATTTTATTACATTAAATTGTACTATTTTCATATGCGATCTATGTGCATATCTAATTTATATGAAGATTGTAATGCTAATAGGAGAAATAATTCTAAACATAATGATTAGAGTAGATTATAAATTTATGATTATATGGGGCTCATTTAAGCCAACTATACTATAACTTGTGGTGTAGTTAACTGCACTAGAATATTTTTTTATATTTAAATTATTTATCTTTACCTTTATTAGTTTATTGGAAAATATAAATTTTATTTCAGAATATACTATATTACTCTTTTCTCTTAAATTTAATGGGAAATGTATTATTATATTCGTCTACATGACTTATTAATTTATATTCTTAAATTTAGGCTATGTATTATTATATTTGTTTTTTACTTATTAGTTTCATATTTCCATGAAAATTTAAAATTTTCGTTCTCAATTTAAATGAAAAATATCACTCTAAATTTTAACCCAAATCCGACTTACATAAATATAATTATCGTGCTGCGAGCCTGCGAGTTTTATTAGTAGGATTACGATAGCAACTAGCAAGGGCTTATACCCTGGAAGCGAACGCCATTTTCGTTACGCAGGGTAGTAACCCGTGAAAAGGTGAAAAGGATGGAAAGGGAAGGGACATTTTGGTAAATTCAGAGAGGGTAAAGAAAATGCAATGCTAAAGGAAATGCAATGCTAACGGTAGCGGTAATGCTAGGCGGAGGTGAGAAGGGAAGGAGAGAGGGAGGAAACAAGGATGAGATTGGCAGGGCGTGGGCGGGAGAGAGAGAGAAAGATGGAAAGATAGAAAGACAGGAAGGCAGGCGACAGCAGCAGAAAAGAGCGCAGTGCGCCCCAACCTCTCCCCCTTCTCTCTCTTTCTCTCTCCCCACCCGATCTCGTTTCTCGGGCCATCCGTTCACGAAAATCGAGGCCTTTGCTTTTTTACCCGCCCCCAATTAAATATGCCATTTTCCTAATTTCATAGTTTTTGTTTTAGCCACGGACATCGGAGCTTCCTTCTTCCATCGCATGTACAGAGAGAGAAAGAAAGAAGGAAGGAAAGGGTGCTTTCTTTGAATTTGGGGAAGATTTGCGGAGCTGGAAATCCCCAAATGGTGAATGCATTTGTTGGGCTCTGACGGGCTTCGGTCCTTTTCATGAAGCCCCGGGTGAGACCCTCAGAACCCACAACTCAACCCCACCCACTTTTTATTTTATATGCTGTCTTCTCTTTCATATGGCCTTTTGGTTTTTTATTGAAATTTGTAGAAAACATTGGTTTTTTGAAAGTGGGAGATTTTGTTTTTCGTTGGAGGGGGTGTTTCTATTTCCTTTTTTGTTTCTTTTTGTTTATTTCGTTTCGGTTTGAGGGGCGTTTCTTGGGCGGAATGTTATTTGTGGATGCGGCTTCTCTTTGAATTTGGAGTTTCTTGTGAACTGAGTTTTTCGTGTCCGATAGACTAGAAAGTAGAAATAGATGCATTGGTTTTGTTTTGGGGATCTGTTAAGGAAATCTTGGCACTTCTTTTTTAGATTTGAATATTGTCTGATGCTTTATTTTGTTTTTATGCTCTTTTGGGGTTGGAGTTCAGAAAATTTATTGCTTGCATTGAGAATATCATTTTGACTCGGGATTCATGGGTTGAACTTTGAAGAAGGATGGCTTTCGGTGGCTACCAAGAGGAAGATCGGTTCTTTGATTCTAAGGAAGAAGTCTCTTCTGTTTCTGATTCCAGTTCAGATGTGGCTGATGGTTCAGATTCGAATTGGGTTTTGAGCAAGTTCCGTTACGGGGTCTGGATTGGAAATCCTGACAGTGTTCAAGAACGCCGTAGTAAGTTCCTGGCGTGGACAGGATTGAATTTGAAATTGGATCAGAGTGACAGTGAGAGTGAGTGTGAAAGGAGAAGATCAGTTGATCAGTCAGATAGCACTTTGGTTGATATGGATCGAATTGTGGAGGACAGTGGTGCTGTATTGAGGAATCCCAGTTCTGAAGATGAGTTCATGTCCAGTCGATCGTCCATTTCTGGTTGGTCAAATGGAGCACTTGATTCTTCCAATGCAGGGGCTGAGGAGAACTTTGTTTACAGAATTAGGAACTTGGATGATGGAACAGAGTTTGTTGTTGATGCATTGGAAGATGATGGGACTGTACCCATGCTTCGTGATGTGGGTACAGGCCGAGTGTTCAACATCGATGAATTTTATGGTTTTCTTGGGTTGTCACTACTTGCTGACCAGAAGGTGCAGAGGGAGGTTGAGGTGGTGAATGGATCTGTTAGGACAGTGAGTAGAAGGAAGAAAAGATGGTTGAAGATACTGGCATCCATTGCCTGCATTGTGGATAGGCAAGAGGATAATGATCAGTTGATGGTGGATGATTTGGATGGAAGCAGAAAGGGTAGAGTTCATAGAGTCAGAGTCCGTTGCCACAAGAAGCGGTGCAAGGATTTTTCTGCTCTTTATGTTGGACAGGAAATTCAAGCGCATCATGGTTCTATTTCAACAATGAAGTTTAGCATTGATGGGCAGTACTTGGCAAGTGGTGGGGAAGATGGTGTTGTGCGTGTTTGGGAAGTGATGGAGTGTGAAAGAACAGATGACGATGACATTCCAATTGGTGATCCTTCTTGCTTATATTTCATAGTAAACAGTTCTGCAGAGTTGGCTTCTGTCTTTCCACATAAACAAAAAATGGGTAAATTCAGAAGTATGAAGAGAACACCTGACTCAGCATGTGTTATTTTGCCTCCTAAATTCTTCCGAATATTGGAAGAACCATTGCATGAATTCCGAGGGCACAGTGGCAATGTTTTAGATCTTTCTTGGTCTAAGAACAAGGTTAGTTGTCCAAAAGAACTGCCTTTTTCTCATTTCTATATTTTGTCGCCTAGATGTTTTAATATAACGTTAATGCTCTGTGTGCAGTTCTTGCTATCATCATCTGAAGATAATACTGTCCGCCTGTGGCAAGTGGGATGTGACAGATGCATCAAAGTTTTTTCCCACAATAATTATGGTATGTGTTCAATTGCCTTGTTCTTGTCTTTTTCTCCTTTTAATGAAATAATTCTTATGTAATATTTGGAGCATCCATTTGCGAATGCTTTTCTTGATTCTCACACTGCATTCTTTTTGTTCGGACAGTAACATGCGTCCAGTTTAATCCAGCTGATGATAATTACTTCATCAGTGGCTCAATTGATGGAAAAGTCCGAATATGGTCCATTCAGGGTTGCCAGGTTGTTGATTGGACTGATGTTAGGGAGATAGTCACTGCTGTGTGTTATCGTCCTGACGGGCAGGTTTGTAGATTTGCTTCTTTGCCTGTCAAACAAACAAGTGTGCGTAGTAGCTTTGGAGATATTCTGGAGTAATACCCACACTTCGATTCATGCAGGGAGGAATAGTTGGCTCAATGTCAGGAAATTGCCGCTTTTATGATGCTTCAGGTATAGACTTACCTTGTTATGGCATCTATTTGGAGGTTCTGTTTCAGTTAATCATTGAAGCATTACCAGTGTTCAATGTTCTTGTCTTCATTCCTTTTGTGGAGTCAATAATTCAATATGAGTCTGTCCTTTGCCATCTCATCACTATGCAAGCTTACTTATTAGGACAAGTGATATACGTTGGCTATCATATAGATGGCACATCTTTTTATGCTGCTGCAGCTTTGTGATTTCCTGTATGTATTCTCATCATAGAGAAGGCTCAGATTAGCTGCTCAAATCTTTTGGAGCTTTTTTCCAATGCATAGGGAATTACTAGATTAGCAGTCAGCCGTCATATGTATCTACTTGAGGGAGTCTGAGTCACTGTGTTATGATTCAACAATTCTTAGTGTCATTTATGCGAGTTTAGTAAGAGCCTAGCAAAAGCTTAGCCAAAGTGTTCCTGCAGTCGTTCAGTATACATGAAATCAGGTCTGTTCAGGATCATGGATAGCATGGGATGTGATTTCCCCTTCCCTAAAGAACTTTTCTCATTTCCAATGCCATCTCTGATTTCCCAATACACAACAACCTTACTTTTCCCATTTTCGATACTGCTTTTATTTTTCTCAATATAACTTCTCATTTCCTAATACACAATAACCTCTCTTCATCTATAACTCATCCCATTCCACAAGTTAGATGATCCGGAACAGGCCAAAGGAAAGAAGATCTTATTTAGGTTCTATTTGGATAGGTTTGATGCATTGATTATGTAAGCAATGACAGTATTCAACATCACCAAGAGAGGATATGATATTTGTGTGGTAATAATATGATCAAGAGTTGAAAACATTTACTTAATTGTGAAAAAGAAAGGTTTGATTAGGAGCTGTTTAGCCTTTTATATATATATAAAAAGATATAGAAGTCTATCTGAAATAAAGGTATGTACATATGTCTCAGCATATACTGCATACTTCATTCTCCTCTGTAGTATTTATGTTATACTTGAGCAACAATCCCTTAATTTCTATTCTTGCTCAGATGAGGTTGTAGAGATTTGTTTTGGAGCTTTATAACCAAATTAGAAAGTAGGCATTAAACCTTCTACTTGATAGATACATATGGTCATCCTTCAGATTAATATTTTCCTCTTCACTTTTTTAGAAGAAAATTTTCAGCACCAAGGTTATCTTCTTCTCACTAGGGATCTTTATTGTTACATCATAGACCATTTCAGTGAAGAATCATGGCCAACTGAATGGAGCTGCTATTGGGAATTAGCTTAAGCAGCATAATTTTCAGGACTCAAAACATGCAGGTCATTTGGTGATCTTGTGAACTAAAGGAGGATTAAGCAATTGTTTTTTATTTTTTATTTTTTATTGACAGTGTGATGGTATTTCCACATTTGAGATATGAAACTCGAGTGTTTTATTCAGGACATCTATGAATGCACATTTCATTCAATGATGGGTTTTTTTCATTCCAGAAAGAGTTGGGAAGTGTAAGTTTCAAGTTCTAGATAATAGTCTACTCCAACCAACCAACCCCCCCACCCCCCCAAAACCCCACAAAAAAAAACAAAAAAAGAAGAAGAAGATTTCTTTTCTCCTGATGTGGAGTACACCTTTGATTCAAGCGTGTCTCTTTGCATTCCTTAAACAGATTGGAAGTGTTTTGTATTGGTGCCATGATTATTAGGTTATTCATCACCAGTGTGTTGAGTTGTAGAACTGTTGAGCTTGGTTTGACCTCTTTAATGCTTTTCAATATGTCATTGAGTCCCTTAAATTTGTTGTTGAATTATACTATTAAGTCAGTAAAAACCAATAACAGCATTCAGACATTGACAGATATTGCTGCACTCCCTTTTGTGAGTGAATATGAATATATCATCTCCAGATTGGAAGGGTGACACAATCTGCATTTTGATGCAATAACGAAATGGATTTTAATAAATGTTATCCACGTGGAGAAGGATCATCTTACAGCTGTGATAATTTTTAGAGTTTGCTTGGTCTTCAAGATTGAATATGGGTTTTATTTTTATTTTTATTTTTAAGTTGGACATGTAAGCTCTCTTACTACAATTTTCTGGCTGCTTTCTTGTTTTTAGCATTAGGGACTTGTCCAACAAGATCATTAGTTATTCAATTAAATTACAGTAAAATAAGATGGAAAAAATGATAAGGCAGTTTTTGAATTTCTGTTGTGTATCCAAATACTGTCTTTAGAATCCTATGTTGTGACACTAGGAACTCATGTCTGAGAACACACTTGATTGTTTCTCTTGCGTTGACAAACCTCTGGGAGGATGGCTGATTGCATTTATTCTGGTTAATCAGATAATCATTTGCAACTGGATGCTCTGATATTGTTACAAGGTAAAAAGAAGTCTCCTGGCAAAAGAATAACTGGTTTTCAGGTAATGTGGCATTGCAGAGTGTACTTCTCTTCTGTTCTTGCTTTTTCCTTTTCCTTTTCCTTTTTTTGGCATCCAAATAATTTGTATCTTTTTTAATATTAGTTTTTGTTCTCCAGTTTTGTCCAAGTGATCCTTGCAAATTGATGGTTACTTCTGCTGATTCACAAATCCGAGTTCTTGATGGGGTTGATGTGATATACAAATTCAGGGGTGATAAACCTGTCCCCTTTACATATAGTTTCTTTTTCGTTCCTTGTATTCGTCTTTTCTGTAGTCTTACATTCATGCATTTTCAGGCCTTCGGAGCTCTGGCAGTCAGATGTCTGCATCCTTCACTTCAGATGGAAGACATATTATTTCAACTAGTGAAAATTCCACTGTGCATATCTGGAGTCATGAAGGCCCAGGTGTGCCGATGTCAAATCAGGGGAAGAACATCCGATCCTGTGAGCACTTCTTCTCGAACAATGCATCAATTGCTATACCTTGGTCTGGCATGAAATCCTCAAATGCAGAGTCAAATTCATCTGGGATTTTTGAGCACAATCGACGTTGTTTTGGGGATTCAAAGGAGCATGTAGAAAGTGGTTGCAGATGCCATTTGGATTTGTTGTGCAACTCCCTTTCACTGTTAACAGTGGAGGGTTGCTCATCATTGGGTCATGCTTTCTTCTCTGAAGCTGTACCTAAGGGATCAGCGACTTGGCCAGAGGAAAAACTCCCCTCAGATGCTGACATTGTGCCACATTCTATGCATAAATCCCAGTACAAGTTTCTGAAGTCTTCTTGTCAGAACACAGTTGGATCTCCTCAGGCATGGGGTATGGTGATTGTGACTGCAGGCTCAGATGGACGGATCAGATCTTTCCACAATTATGGATTACCGGTTTGTTTCTGAGGGGTACATGTGGGAACCATGAATTCTTACTTTTCTCCTTGTGGGCATTGCTGGTCATCTTCACCGAAATTTTAATTTGTTGTATCGGTCCCATTTTCAAGAGATCGGATGCTGCAGGCGGAGAGAGACGTTAAAGCTAACATTGGGCCCTTTTTAATAGGAAACATATCACATGCCTAGCTGATGTCTGGTTTGGCTGTGGGCCAAAAGGGCACCAGGGCAGTAGGTGTTTCTGAAGATTTTGTGGCAGCTACAGTTTCCTAGTAGGTCCAGGGCTAAATAATATATGAGGGTGCCGCTGAATGCTGTTTGTTCATTTGGTCATCTTTAGTAGCCAATGATCAGCTATTTTGGTCTTGTCTGAGATGCTTTGGACGCTGCTGCTTGCTTGAGCTCGCGGCTCGTCTCATAGGGCATACCTGCCATAATCCACTAAGATCGACCATGCTTTGTGGTCCACTGATTGCAGAGTTGTTCTTAATTGTTTGCGGCCATTTTGTTGGATTGGAAAAATACACTTGTGTCACTCATATTCTTATTATTTCTTGATGATTCCAAGCTATATCATTTCAGCCTTTGGTTGGAAGAGGAAGAAGAAAGAAAAGCCTTTTGTGGTGGTGTGTGGATTATGCGTGGGAAGGTGAGGAGAAGAGCCATTGATATGATGTTCAATGAAAGAATGAGGCCGCGGGTGTGTCAGAGGTTCGTGGGTCTACCATGGATGGCTCTTCAAAAATGATAAGAAAGAGAAAAGAAAAAAAAGAGAAGAATGTTAGTGATGGACCTCTTAAGGTCAAGTGGCTACAAAATTTTTAGTGGGTTGTGAGATTTTGGACTTTGGAGACTGAACTGGGGTGGCATTTTTCTTTTATTTTTCTTTTGTGTGTGTGTGTGTTTTTTTGTTTTTTTTTTTTTTTGGGGTTGGGGGGCGCAAGGGTAGAGGAAGTGACATTGCCATCCTGCAACCAAGCTGCCATGCTCCTTGTACTTATGTTGGCAGTGTAATGCACCGTGCATTCAAAAGAGAGTAGCTAAAAATTTTAGGACTACTTATTTATTTTTTTGAGAGGCTGTAAGCTATGTACAGTACTTTTGGGAAATGGCCGGCATCATCCTACCATCATCCTGTCTCTGCCTTCTGCTGGCCCCTGTATTATGTGGGAAGCTTGATGAATGGCTTCTACCTTCAACAATCAAACAATCTTCATTCCAAGAATCTGTGTATGGCATTTCCAGGTGGGTTTTCATTATTTTTATTTTGTCTCCGTTGCATATGGGTGCTGCATGGTGCATATTTGTTACGTGCTGGCCTGAGAACCAAGCCGTTACTCTCGGTTTAGTGCAGGGAGTCGTTCTCCAGTCTCCACCTTCCCTTGCATAAGAAGTGGTTGGTGTTTCCACTTACCATCAAAATAAAATAAAATAAGATAAAAAGAGCTGGTTGGTGTTGGGTTGGGCCTCAGGGCCTATGTTGCTTAGGCCATTTGTTTGATTTCATAGTTGACCCCTTCTGCTGTTTCATCTCTTAGAACCAGGACTTTTAAGTATGGACAACTAACTATTTATTTTTAGGCTAGAAAACCGATGTACGTATTTACTGGAAATAATTTCATTTTTAGCGGAGCTTTGTGGGTAAAACTGACAAATTTTTAGAAGCAAGTAAAAAATTTTCATTAAGGTTGTGTCTTGTATGAGGTATAAAAGAAGTGGGAAAATTTTTGGAGAATTTAAAGAATGACGTAATATCATAGGTGTAATGATTAGAAGTGAAGAGAAAAAAATAAAGTAGGTAAGGGGGTTGTATAGAAAGATGGCAAAAAACGATTGCAACGTTAAAGCAACTTAGGTAGTTAAATATAAGGTGTAGGAAAGAGTTGGAAAGTGTTTTTTCTAATTTTTTTTTTTTAAATTATACATCTTATCAAATTATTTTGATACTTGTTGATAAATTAGAAAAAATAAAAATACAACTAGAATGAAATATTGCAATGGAAACCTATATTTTATGAATATTGGGAACATATACAAGAAATGAATATATCCATTTTGAGGAAGTGCATTCATTAATAACGGGAAATACTTACGTGGTATCGACCCCACTGAAAATTTTGGTATTGTCTTTTGGGCCAACTTTGAAGGTTAAATCAAAATTACTTAAAAAGTTCTCTGTCTAACTAAGAAATTAGGTTTTAACTAAGCCAAGACTTTTTTTGCAGAGCTCATTTGATACTTGAAAGTAGGTGTGGCCCACTCTAAACTTTGATGAAAATAGGTTTTAGTGTCATGGTAAAATAAATGATTTTAAGTAAGAGGAATGATCCCGTTTACTCGGGCTAAATAAATGTTTCTCTTAGCCTATTTCAAAAAACTCATTTACAATAATTTTTTTTAAAATTTTTTCTTCGTACACTTGTTTATCAAAGTGGGCCAAAATACGTTAGCGACGCGAGTAATTCGTTGTTGCCAACACTTAAAAGTACTTCCCATTAAGGAAAGAAACTATGGTATTAGATATTTAATGTGCATTTTGTAAAGTGGGGAAAGGTTGGGAAAATTTTTAAAAATTGTGAAAGTAAGATAATATGATAGGAGTAAAGTGAGAATAAATAATGTAGATGTATGAAAAATGATTAAAATATAAAAATAAAAATAGAAAAGTAGGCTAGTTGAAGTAGGTAAAAAAATTGGAATATGCAGGAAGATGAGTTTCCTTTCCCTCCCTAAATGCGTTGTAAAAAATTGCACAAGTATTTTCTTAAATACATATCTCATTAAACAGTTTTGATCCTTTGCTCATAGGAGCATTGATCTTCAATGTGATGTTTTCTTGGAGCATTTTGAAATTAAAAAAATATTAAAAAAATCAAAAAATATAAAATTATATATATGAAAATTCTATGCTTCAGCTAACATATGAATGCCAACATATAAAAAGAAAAATAAATAAAATGGCTCCTTGGAGGGAAGTCTTGAAGCTCAATGCTCCAGGTAGCATAGGATCCGAGTCGCTCATTTTTTTTTTGATGAAAAGGAATAACTCTACCCCGACCCCCCCACATTTTGAAAAGGGTTCGGGATAGAGTAATCCGCAGAGTTCATTGCCAAAAAATTGTCTGTACAAATTTTCTCTACAATATCTTGTGAGGGATTTCCCCACCAGGACACATTATCCATTGCAGAAACAAAAGTACGGTCCGCGAAAGCATGAGCCACCGTGTTCCCCTGCCTTAGGACGTGGTGAACCGAGAGATGGGTATTGGCTTTGAGAGCCGATCTTATCTCGTCGATCATATGACCCACGGGTGAGGAGATATGACTGTCATTTGTCAGATATGTGCATAGGAGAAGTGAGTCAGACTCAATCTGGACCATTCGAAGCTTGAGGTGAAGGGCCCACTGAATACCGAAGTGAAAAGCGCTTGCTTCCAACATAAGAGGAGACTCCCCACCTCCCTTCCATTTCCGATCACAGGCAGCAATGAAGTGGCCGCGGGAGTCCCTGATAACGGCAGCGATACTCGAAACTCCCCGACCCGCAGCACACCGGGCATCCACATTAATCTTGAAGGTTCCTTCTGGTGGTTTAGTCCATCTAGGAGCAAGTGGAGTGTCCAAGGCGGATGCATGATCTAGGGGCTTTACACGCCTCAATTGCTCGATGTAATCCAAGCACCACGGGAGAATGTCACCAAACACTGGATGGGCCCCTTCAGCCTTCAGTTTGTTTCGCAAAAACCAGACACGCCAGCAGAAGACAACGAAAAGGGTCAGCTCTTCACCCCTGTTCTTCGAAGCAAGGAGACACATAATTTCCTGCACAGAGGACGCGGATTGGCTTGCCAGCACAAACCTTCTAGCTATACTTGCAATGCTGGCGCACCTCAGGAATAAGTGATGAGCGTCCTCAAACTCCCCCGAGCAAAAGAGGCAGTGAAGATTCACATCTACTCCTCTCCTCGAGAGGTTACACAGGGTTGGAAGAGAATCCCTGAATAGTCGCCACCTAAAAATTAGAATCTTGCTCGGCAGTCCTGACTTCCAAATAGCCTTGAAACAGCTTGAAGGAAGCGGGTTTCCATGCGCCGCCATTAGCCATCTATGTGCCGACCTTACAGAGAACTGGCCATTCGCCTCATATTTTCAGAAGATGCAATCCTCAACAGGATGACGAGGGAGGGGGACACGGCTGACAGACAGCCACCCCTCCTCGCCAACTGTAGCCATGACCCGTTCCTTGTTCCAAACATTTGTCCCTGCGTCAATAAAATAACTAACCGGAACATCCTCAGGGATGGATAGTGGAAGCGACCCCGCCTTGCAGACCCCATCGTCCAACCAAGCGTCCATGAAGAAACGGACTCTACTCCCATCACCAATCCTCCACCTGCAGCCCTCATGAATCCTATCACGCGCCTTGAGAATGCCTTTCTAGGTGTACGAGTCAGACTGCTTTGACACGCAATCCCAAATGTCAGAGTTAGGAAAGTATTTGGCTTTTAAAACCTTGAAGCAAAAGGAAGCCGGTCTCGTTGCTAATCTCCAGACTTTCTTGACAAGAAGGGCATAATTGAACGCATGGAGATCTCTGAACCCCAACCCCCCCACACATTTGGACACGCACATGTCCTTCCATGCCACCCAGCACATCTTCTGCTTATCTCCATGTTCCCCCCACCAAAACTTTCTCAGCAACCCATTGATACCCTGACAGAACGACTGTGGGAGCAAGAAGATACTCATTGCATAGGATGGGATAGCTTGAGCCACTGCTTTGATGAGCACCTCTTTCCCTCCCCATGACAGTAGACGCCCCTTCCATCCTTGTATTTTGTGTCAGATGCGATCCCTAATGCCCTTGAACATGTTACTCTTGGATTTTCCCAGCCACGCCGGGAGACCAAGATAGTTATGGACTTCGTATCCCTGGGACCCCAGCTTGATAGACCATGCCTCCCTTTCCCATCCTTTCATGTTTGAGCTGAAGAAAAGCGATGTTTTGTCCACATTCACCAACTGGCCAGAGGAAGAAGAATAGATTCTGAGGATTTCCAAGAATTGCGTGATTTCCATATCCTCCGCCCTAAGAAAGATGAGAGCATCATCTGCAAATAAGAGGTGAGAAATTTGGGGCCCCCTAGAATTGATTCTGATCCCATTCAGAGAACCTCGTGCCACCGCTGAAGAGATTAGCGTCGACAGACCCTCCGCACAAAGGAGAAATAGGTACGGAGACAACGGGTCCCCCTGCCGCAGTCCCCTCTGAGGATGGAAAATCCTGGATTTGAAACCATTGACCTTTATGCGAAAGCTAACAGTGGTGATGCAGCATAACAGCCAATTGATCCACACCGGGCAGAAGTTCATAGCCTCCAAGACCTGTTTTAAAAAACTCCATTCAACACGGTCATAGGCCTTGGACATGTCTAATTTAATGGCCAACTCCCGTCTTCTTCCCCCCTTGCGTCTCCTGAGAGAATGAATAGCCTCATATGCAATCAGCATGTTGTCTGTGATTAGACGGCCAGGGACAAAAGCGCTTTGTTCCACCCCTATGACCTCGTTTAGAACAGCCTTTAGCCTGTTCGCCAGAACCTTAGCCAGAATTTTGTAAAGTACATTACATATAGACTGATTGGCCTGAATTGCGACAAATCCTGAGCGCCCGCCTTCTTCGGAATCAACACCAGTGTGGTAGCGTTTACGTCCCGTATATGCCTTGCCAAGTTGTTGTGGTCCCTCTCCTCCATGAACAATTTGCACCATAGGAAAATGTCTTGGCCGACAATATTCCAATACTTTTGATAGAACGCCGGAGACATACCATCAGGTCCAGGAGCTTTGGAGGATCGCATACTCTTTACAGCTCTCACCACCTCATCCATACACAATGGCTTAATCAGACCCCTCATCTGATCGTCCGAGATCTTCCTTGAAATGAGGTTGGAAACCCAATTCGCCTCCTCAGGGTTTGAGGAAGTAAAAATTTCTGAGAAGTGAGAAACTGTCAGGTTTAGCATGTCTTCTTGGTCCCTGACCCGATTCCCGACATTATCTATGAGCATCTCGATGAAGTTTGTTCGTCTCCGATTGGAAGCCACCCTATGGAAGAAACTCGTGTTTCTGTCCCCCTCCTTGAGCCAATGGGCTTTTGCTCTGATGCTCCAAAGCTTCTCCTCATCCTCCAATAAGAGATTAATTTGGAATTTGGTTTTCCGGATTTCGTCATCCCGCTCATCGGACGGTGGTTGATCCACCAATACGGATAGCTCCCCTTGCTTCTTTGCAATGGCATGTCTAAGGTTTCTTCTCTTCTGTCTGTTCCATTTGGTAAGCTCCGAGCCGCATCTCCGGATCTTCCAGCTCAATAACTCATGAATAGCAGCTTCCCTGTGGCAATTCGACTTCCATACATCTTCAATGATTTTTGTTGCCTCAGAATCATGGGCCCAGAATAGCTCGTATCTGAATTCTTTTGGGAGCCTTCTCCTACCCCGAGTGGAATCAAGCATTAGTAAAAGTTGGCGATGATCGGACGAGGAAGCGGAGAGGTGGAGTAACCTGGCATAGGGAAATAAGTCGGTCCATGAGGAAGTTGACAGCCCCCTATCAAGCCTAGCTTCCACCCTCTGAGATCCCCTCCTATTATTGCACCAAGTCATAGGCGATCCAGAGAATCTGAGGTCCTGCAGATTGCACTTGTCAATAGTGTTACAAAATAGATCCATTTGGGATTGGTTGCGAGCCCTCGAGCTTTGATATTCGCTTGGCCCAGCCACTTCGTTGAAATCACCCATCACAAGCCAAGGGGAGTCACCATTGCTTGCCAACTGATTAAGGATGTGCCAGGAAAGGTAGCGGCGGTGAGTTTTGGGGTGTCCATAGAACCCCGTGAAGAGCCAGCCCAAAAAATCAGCGTCTATATGATGTGCCGAGAAGCTCCGAACAGACGCCGAGTGATCATTATTCCAAAACATTTCCAAACCGCCGCTTCTAGCAACGGACTCCACCACAAAACAAGAATCGAAATGTATCCTCCGTCTAACCCGGTCCATTTCCTTCTTATTGCATTTTGTTTCACTCAAAAAGACTAACTTGGGCGCTTGCACGTGGGTTCCCAAGCCCACGACAATTCCACACCAAGATGGCCATATTACTGGAGGTGGGCTTGGGGAACCCCCATAGCCACCACCTTCCCGTATAAGGCCTTGTCCCCCTCCTTTGCCCTTTTCCTTTCAGTCCGCATATCAACCGGCTCCCCGTCGTACCTTCTTTTAGCCCTACCTGAACCCACCACGAAGTCAACCCCGATCACCTCCATGTCTTCTACTTGTCTTGCTCTCCTTTTCCAACTTCCCCTACCCCCCGATAGATGTCCTTGTTCTGGTTCAGGTATTCCGCTACATGCCACCCCTGGGCTGGGCTTCCTATGACGTGTGAGAAAGCCCCCTTATTTCCCCCCCTTCAGCTAGTACCTTTACTTCCACTAGCCCCTTGTCCCCCTCCGCAATATGGTTCTCTATAGACCCTGTCCCCCGCTTTGTATGCCGCCCCAAGACTAGCTCATTGCCTGCCCCGGTATGTACCAGCTTCTCCTTACCCGACCCCGTCTTGGACAGGCTTGCCTCACCTATTTCGTCAGCCTCCCCTAACTTCCGCCTCCCACTAAAGTCCTCTTCAACTCCCATCACTTCCCCCGTTGTATGCTGCTGCACTTGGATTCCCAGTCCACGAACATAGCCCGGGACAGCAGGTTGTGGGTTGGACCCCGCTGTTTGCCCCCCAGTCAGCCCCCTTCCGGCCCCCATTGCCACCGCACCCCCCTGTATTAGTACCCTTTGGTCACCTCTGCATTGACTACCTTCCCCCTCCCAGCTCCTCGACTGGTCGGTCTCCCTCCCAATCACACCACTAGCAGCACCCAAACACCAGATCCCCGCCTCTGCCTCCTCCCGTTGCCAATGCGCGCCTAAGTATTTGGTTGGGGTTGATCTGGATTCAGAGCCCGTCTCTCCTCTCACCCTCATCGGCCTAGCTCCCGCCCGCAGCCAGCTACCGTAGGGCATGTCCGCCTCCACCAAGCTCCTCTTCTCCATCGGGATCGACTTGCAATCTTTATGGGCGTGTCCAATGATACCGCACAGATAGCAGAATATGGGAAGCTTCTCATATTGGAAGCTTATCCATCTCCTTTGTTGTTCCCCAATTCGAATGAACATACCTCGACGTAGTGGTTTTTGACAGTCCAGCAACACCCTAAGCCTTACATCAGTCTCCGAGCCTTTGATCTTGACGAGCACAGAAGAGCAGGCTCCTCTCCCGGTTTGACCTTCTTGATCGCATCGCCCTCGATTGATAACGTCTAAAGTTTGGCCTCCAACAGCTCCTCCGTGTTGAGATTCATTCTCCTAATCCTTTCGTCTGGCTTCTCCTCCGGAAAGTACTACCTGTCGGCAATAGCAACTATTCAAAGCGCCAATCCTCCTGTCTTCCGGCCAATCTGCCTGACTTCCCCGCCTCCGGCACTCCGGCATCCTCACCCAGACCCGAGCGCTCATTAAATGCACAGTGATGTGCAAAAATGTCATTGGTAAATGGTGAAATTACAAATAACGATGTTATTTTCAATTTCGAAATTAGTTAAAAAATTTAGGTTTCTTCTTTCAAGTGAAAACTGAAAAGAGTGCTCCCAAATTTTAGAATTTAGATTTTTTTTTTCTAGAAACTCATAAATAATGTTTTTTTCTTGAATATATTTTCAACAGACACCATGTGCCAAAGGATTTCTTCTAGCAAGTGTTCAGTATGCTCATTTTTTGATTTAATATTCTCACCACTGGTAGAAAATTGAGACCCCCCCGATTACCAAAGGGAAGGGTCGAAGCGGCGATCACATGGAGACATGCCCCACATGCTTACCATCGCGCTGTAGCGCTAGAAGCCAAGTTCCCATCCATGTACCAAGGAGACAAAAGTTCCTATTTTATACACCCGTGGGATTCCAAACCGGATCAACGCAATGGTTACCATCGTATCTAACCAGCACAGTAGACGCGCGTTCTGGCTAGTACGCTCATTTATAGCTAGTGAAAATGTATCAAAGCTGCCCTCCATTAATGCCCTGATAGTGTCAATATATTTATGGAGTCATGAAACTATTTCTACAAAACGGGTTGTTATTTAGCTAAGTAACAACTTTTATGTATTGCTACCAAGCCTCTGGCCTGGAATTACGACCAAGGGCGTGAATGACACAAGTCATCCGTTCAAGTCCCCATATGCTATGCTATGGGGTTTTATTGGATCGCGATTTAATGCACCTGGGTGCATTAAACCCATTTTAACTTAGTTTTTAATTTTTTTAAAAAATTTTTATACAAGTGTTAATCTAAGTATATTTAACATGTGTATCAAATTTTACCATTTTTGTAGTATTTTAGATATTTATTTTTGATTTTTGAAAATCAGTGGCGTTTCAGTAATTTAAAATTACCTAAAATGCCACTGATTTTCAAAAATAAAAAATAAATATCTAAAATACTGCAAAAATGGTAAAAATTGATACATATGTTAAATACACTTAGATTAACACTTGTATAAAAAAAATTTCAAAAAAAATAAAAAAATGGGCTCAATGCACCCGGGTGCATTAAATCGCGGTCTGGTTTTATCGCTTCCTCTGAGTAGGGATGTTTATAGATTCTTCTCTAATATTAAAGTATTTATAAAAAAAAATCCTCTATTGTGTGAGAGTTTTTTTTATATACATTGTGTGAGAGTTGAATGTGCTTGATTGTGATATTAGATGTCATAATGTATATGTATAAATAAAAAAACAACTTTTATGTATTTATATCTTTTTATGTGACTATTGAGTTCCACTCAAATTAAAAGGAAAATTTTATAAGACTGCGATTAGACTTGCTATGCATTATGGGGCAGATGTTAGGTAGTTAAAGAATAACGTACAAATAAAATGAATATAGTAGAAATGAGAATGTTAAGGTGGATGAGTGGTAAAACAAGAAGAGATAAAATTAGGAATGAAATATTTTGAGAAAATCTAAAAAGTGAGACCAATTGGTGATGAAATGAGAGAAAATAGATTAAGATAATTTGGTTATGTTAAACAGAGGCCTGAAATGACACTGGTTAGGAGGTAGAGTTTATTCAAGTAAAAGGTGGTAGGAGAATGAGAGGAAGACCTAAAAAAATAGATGGAAGTAATTAATAAGATTTAAAAATATTACAAATTACTGAAAATTTAGTATGAAATCGCAAAGAATGACCCAACAGAATCTATGCAGCCAACTCCACCTAGGTGGGAAATGGCTTATGATGATGTATTTATATTTTTAATATATTTTTAAATTTTTTTCACTTTTACATAAACCCAAGTGTATTTACTTAAAATATTAAAATATATTATTTTTGAATTCTTATATATCTTTTTCATAAAATTTTAAAAATCAGAAATTTCACTTTTATGTAAGCCCAGGTGTATTTACTTAAAATATTAAAATATATTAATTTTGAATTCTTATATATCTTTTTCATAAGATTTTAAAATCAGAAATTTCATCACTTCTCGTCAGTGTTATCAGAACCGGACCGGACCGGTCCGACCGGGAACCGGTCCAGGTTCCGGTTCGGTTCGCACTGGTTCGGTCGGATTATATAAACCGTCCGAATCGGTGAACCGGCGGTCGAACCGTAATTTCCGGTTCGACCGGATTCGACCGGTCGGACGATAACCCTTAAACAGCTAACCCTAAAACTAAAGGGAAAAAAAAAACGATCTCTGCGACGCCGACTCTGCTTCATCTGTTCGTCGTCCCGCAGCCGCAACAGGCACTGCCCTCGCCGGATCGCCGTCGCCCTCGCCTGCTCGCCCTCGCTTGCCGTCGTCGTCTCGCAGCCAGTGAGCCAGCTCGTCGTCCCGCAGCCGGCAGCCCTCGCCCTCGCCCTCGCACGCCGTCTTGCCGCACGCCGCAACCCTTCTCGCCGCATGCCGTTTTGCCTCAGCGGCGCCGACGATCTGCCGCACGCTGTCTTGCCGCTGCTCTGTGCTGTCTCCTCTCCTGGCACCGGCGCCGTCTTGCCGCACGACTGCTAAGTGCTATCTCCTCTCCCAGCGCCGACGACGACTGCTGTCTCGTCTCCCGGTGCCGACGACTGTCTCCTCTCCTCCCGTGGCCGAATCGCCGGCAGCATCAAAATTCAAACGGCAAAAAACAAAAAACAGTACTCATTATTTATTTATTTAGCCCTTTTTGATTTAGCCGAATTTTTTTTTGCTTGCGTATCTTAAGAATTAGTAATTATCAATGATTCAATTATGCTATTAAACAATCCTATAATATCAATTATGTCATTAAATAAATCTAAAATCTTACGTAATTATTAAAAAAATTAATATAGGAATGATGATTATTAACTCCCATATATTCAAAATTTTAAGAAATTTTGGATCTACAAAAATACTTCATATAATCAATCCATTCTAATTAATCATACGTATCATAATATGCAACTCATGTAATTAATATCACTCTCATAATTAATTGTATGATACAAATCTCTTCAAATAATTAATGTAGCAAATAAAAATTATAATATAACTAAAAAAATATTATAATTAGTTAAATGGTATCTCATGTTGCGTAAATATACAGTCACTATTGCGATTACTTGTATGGTTTATGTTAGCATTGATTTTCTGTGTTTTTAAGCTCCACCTATAACACTTATAGCATTGATTTATGAAATTCATTGCATGATTTATTGTTGATTGTTTATATGCTAATATTAGGAAAATTATTTTAATTGTCTATTTGAGAAAATTTTGTTAAATGCATGGTAAATGAATTTTGGTAAATGCATCGTAGCTTATTATAAGTTTAAGTCTTTCAGGTCAGTTAATGTACTTAATTTTTTAAAACTCGCTATTAATTTTTTCCTGCATGTTTTGTTCTTATATTGTGGTCATTAAAATCCAACATATATATTTTGGATTTATAAGAACATAAGTTTATCAATATATTTATTTAAAATTTTTAAAAATTTAATATTTATGATGTCATAAATATGTCATGCTGACGTCACCGGTTCGAACCGGTTTGATTAACCGGTCGAACCGGTTCGAACCAGACCAGTTCCTTTACCGGTTCGATCACCGGTTCGGTTCTGACAACATTGCTTCTCGTCTGCGGGGAAGTGAGATGAGTGAAATTCTTTTATTTTTAAAATTTTATAAAAAATATATTCAAGAATCTCTAAAAATGGAATTTAATGTATGAACTAGATATACTTGGGCTCATAAAAAGCGAATGAAAAACCAAAACAATATATTAAAAGTATAAAATACTTGAGATTGTGTCTTAATTCATTGTATAATGTCATAACTTTATATCTGGGTTAAGAATTTCAAAAAATGTCAGTCTTTGTTATTATAAAAAAAATATATGTATTCTTCTTCTATCCACATCTCTCCCTAACATAAAATGTGATTTTTGAAAACATTATCTTAATTGATTTCTTATCTAAAACATTATAATATTATATACATATTTATGATGGAAAAACCACTTTGGTTGGAACCTTACATGTTCTGAATATTTAATGCATCTCAGAATTAATACATAATTGTTAAAATTTTGAAAATAAATAATTACATATAAAGTTTTCAAAAAATGTAATTTTAAAAATTATAACTAAAACACATTTCAATTTATATTCTGAAAGGTTAATCCCAAATATAACCACTATATTTAACATATATTCTAAATCTACCGACTAATTTTCAAAAACACAAAATATACCAACTAAGCATTTACAAACTGCAATTTATACCCGTTCGATTACATACATAAAAAACGGCTGGTAATTTATATAACTACAGTATCCTCACAGATTTTTAGTGCATGCACTCTGATGCACCTCTGGAGCATCGCGTGTGTGTATACATATATAAGGAAAATGTTCCAGTGCATGCGACTGCACCATGCAATCCATGCACTGTGGACCTGACTTGATCATGAATGAAAAATCTACCCCACCCATTATATTTAAAATTATTCACTTTATTAGTATACCAATTTTCATTCAAATCTAACATGTGTGTGGTCCCCCCTTAAAATGGTACAAAATCAACGTAATAAAATAGTTTAACGTAAATATTAAGTTTAAGGTAGTATTTTTAATATCTAAACCGTCTAAAGTATGATTTTTATATGGATAAATGATTGTATAAAGTTTTATTGCAATCTAATATGTGTGGGACCCATTTTACAGCGGACTATATCATAATTATGGTGCAATGTGTCTGCACATGATCGGATCTCATATATATATACACACACAGAGAGGGTTGTTTCGGTGCAGCGCAACTACATCGGAACAATAGTACATTTGCCCAAAAACAGGCCCCACACATATTAGAATGCAATGAAACTTTATATAATTATTTATTCATATATAAATTTTGTAGCAAATGGTTTACATGTTGAAAAAACTACTTTAAAGTTGTTATTTATATTAAACTATTTTATTAGTTAAATTTGTACCATTTTTAGATGGGGTCCATACACATATCCAATTAGGATGAAAATTGGTATGGTAATAGAATACATGATTTTAAATACAATGGGTGGAGTAGATTATAATTTTATGATCATGTGAGACCCTTTTGATGTTGCGCTGCACCTGAATATTTCTCATATATATATATAAAGAGAGAGATTAACCCATTTGTAATTGAGGGCTAATCCCATGCGGATCCCATGCGGATCCCATGCGTCCGGTCGTGAGACCTTTTTTTTTAATATTTTTTTAAACAGGTAGATCTAGATGTATTTAACCTATAAAACAAGTTTTACCATTTTTGAATGATTTTAAGTATTTTTTTATTTTCAAACACAGTGGCATTTTTCGTAATTTCTCAGTAAAAAAATTACAAAAGTTTTATCGTGTTTAAAAATAAAAATACTTAAAAGCATTCGAAAATGGTAAATTTTGGTTTATAGATTAAATAAACCTAGTTCTACAAGTTTAAAATTTTTTTTTAAAAATATTTTTGAGGAGTCCTATAGCCGAACCTATGGGATCACAACCCATGGGATCACCCCTTTGTTATTTCTAAATGATCTGTTACCACTTCAATGATCAAAGGGTTATCCGAGTGCGTATAAAGGTGTGTAGGATGTCAATCGTTTGATTATCTAAGAGAGTGACACGATAAAAAATTCTAAAATAATTTAAATTTTAAAAAGTGTCTTCAAAAATTATAACAACTAACCGGTTTTATGTATAACATCATAATTCTTTGATTAATACCTTATATGATCCACCAGATGTGTAAATACCACGCTGGAATCCTTGTAACTACTTGACCTCTTTTGCATTTTAGGGTCTGTTTGACAATGAGCAAAACTCAAATTTTTTTATAAAAATTTTCAAGCCAGGGATGTAAATGCAAAAACACGTCAATTCAAGCATGGGACCGGCGTCAGATGCTGTTGCTGCTCGTACGGTTGTCCATTCGTATGTTGAAAATGCATGGGCGGCCTGCTTGCGGAGTGAATTGGACACGCCTGTGTATCAACATTGCCTAAATGACTATTGACTATTCATACCTTGAAAATGCAGAATGAATTTAATGCACACATCGGCGTTTGATGTTTGACGTTTTTTGGCAAGGAAAAAACACGTCAAAAAGTTTTTACCCATGCCAAACAGACCCTTAGTGTTATAATATTTATTTTATGTAAATTTTACACAATATGTAATTAATAGTGCATGATGAAAATAATTTCTATTATAAAATATTACTTTCATATGTCCATTTTGATAATTTTACATGCTTAAAAGCATTTTAATGTTTTAGCCAAACACAATATTGTCATTACTTTAAACTGAACTGTTTTTATCTCCAGTTTCAACCGTTAGTTTAAACTGTTTTAAATAGTAATGTTAGTATAATATAGTATGATGTAATAGTTATACTAATTATAATGAATTTATTTAAAATAAAAGTTAAATGTGTACAATTTTATGCAACATACATATAAAAATACTTGTATATGTAGTAAAATTTATATTTATATAAAAATAACATATTAATAATTGAAATTTGTCAAAATGAAATAAAACCATAGTTAAACATAGGAAGAAAATTTATCATCAATGTTGATGGCAACTTGAACTTAGTAGGGAAATGCACGGACGTGGGAGCAATTTTAAGGGATGCTAATGATAATTTTGTAGCAGCAAAGGCTTAGAACCGACAGAGATTGATCAGTCCACATCAAATGGGGGCTGCTGCTCTTAAGCTTGGTTAAGGTGGAGACTGAAAAGGGGCAAAGGCCGACATGGATTGATCAGTCCACATCAAATAGAGATTAAATTGCATAATCATTTCAAAAATTTTTTTATATCGGTTTCCATAGTCTACATTCACAATCTACACATTTTTTAATAAACAGCCCAAACCACACTTGAGCTGAACCATACGGCCAATAGTTGATGGTGGAATCGATTGGATCGGATGGCTAGATCCTCAGCACTAAGGGAATGTTCGATAATTAATATTTTATAGGATTGTGGAGTAGGGTAGGGAGTGAGAAATAAAATATTTTGAAAATTGTGTCATTGATAGAAAATGATAGAAATAAAGTTTGAATAAATAAATTTGATGGAGATAGTTGGTACGAAAAATGATTGGAATATAGGAGTGAAAATGAAAACTATAACTATTAATTAAGAGAGTTATTAGCTTGGTAAACTGTGCACCCATCGTTTCCCATCTGTGTCTGGGGAGAACATTGCGCAAAGGGGCGACACGCAAAAGGGCGATGCACGAAGAGATGAAGCACAAAGGGATGACAGGCACCAAAGTACAAAGAGGGCCTTCGTTGGAACCACCTTTGAAAAAATGAGCCCTAATATCATCATCTCCAAATAAGACTTCCAAGCGATGATTGCCGCATTGCATGAATGGAAAGCTCAAAAGCAATCAACTTCTTCATCACCCTGTCTAATAGGCAAACCTGGTATGCAAACCCTAACACCCGAACCTGGCGGTAACACATCTACTCCCCATTTATTGAGGTTTATCAACACTTTTGGCTATTCGCCTTTCACTCCCAAGATCATAAATGAGCCTCTCCCGCATAAGTTTAAACCTATGGTTATGAAACCCTACGATGGACACTCAGACCCTTAGGACCATGTCGACACCTTTTGCATTAATGCGGACCTAATGTGTTTGTCAGAAAACATAAAATGCCAAGTATTCATTAGCAATTTAGAAGGAAAGGCCGGAGTTTGGTTCCGTAGTTTGCCCCTAGCATCAATAACTTCCTTTGATGCTTTATCTGATAGTTTCATAGTTTAGTTTATAAGTCAAAAATCACATGCCAAAAGACCCTCAGATCTTTACCAAGTTTGTTAGGAGGACAATGAGTCACTACGTGATTACATTGATTGATTCAAACATGAATGCACCTTGATTTAGGGATTAACCCATGAATTTATCAAGTCCAGCTTTATCAAAAGTTTACACTCCAGTCGACTATACATATAACTCAAAGTGCATGAGCTAGGAACTGTAGGCGAACACATAAATGGGTGAACACTGAAGAGCAGATGAGATAAAGAAAGCAAACACTTCAAAATAACGAAAACAAAGGGTCAAACAGGAAAAGGTCTCAAAACTCTGACCAATAATCCGTAAAGAAAAGGGGTCGAAGAGACGGACCCGCTTTTCTACGCCTAGGTATGAGAAATACACTCCTCTGACAACTTTGAAGGACAAAATATTCAACGCCATCAAAGACAAAGGCCACTTGAAGAAACCAAACCAAATGAGAGCCCCTCCAGAAAAAAGGGACACCTCTCACTGGTGTGCATATCGCAAAGATCATGGTTATTCCACAGAAAGGTGTATCCAGCTGAAGAACACCATCGAAGATGTGATACCCTGACCCATATAGGGCTCATGTATATGCATTGGATACATAAATATGACTCATGTATGATTTCATTGAATTATGAATGATTTCTTTTCAATTTCGATGATTTATTGTAATTAGGGTCAATGGTTATGAATGATGATTAGATTAATCATTATAAGCCGATATGGGTCAATATGATTAAAGTGGCCTAATGAAGATTAGAAAGTATTAGTGTGTCATGAATAATTAATTTAATTTTCATGATTTGATTAATGAGAACTAGAATGATAATTATAGAATTGAGTTGAAAAATGCTAAAAAATTAATAACTTGACGCCTATAAGGCGGATTGAGATAAAATTTGAAAGGTAAGCACATAATTTTGTGCCCAATCTTATGCAAAGGTTAGATTATGAAAATTTTGATAGGATTAGGGTGATAAATGATCATTTTCATCCAAAATCCAAAAGATTATTTCAAATGATCATAATTTGAGATAGAAAAGTCATATTGAGATGAAATTTGAAATGATTGGTTAAAATTATGAGATTAATGTTATGGAAGGATTGGATTAAGCTAAGTATTGTGGGAATATGCCTAAATAAAAAAAGTGTGTACCTTTGACTTTATGCACCATAAAGTAGCTTGCATTTATGTTAAAGTTAAAAAAATTAATTATATCATTAATGACACAAATGAGGTGTCGAAAGGAGGTAATTACAAGTAGATTTTGTGAATTTCCTAAAATGGTGAAATCCATGAAAATCCCATGCATAAATGTTGGATTTAAAGAGCCAATGCAATAGCTCAAGGGAAGCTTATGTATGTGGCACGCCATGGACGACCAAGAGCACTAAGATATGGATTTATATATATAAAATCTATATCTATGATAGCTAGGGAATCAAGGTAAGTAAATGAGCAATTAAATTAAGTGGAAAATTGTGGCAAAAGATGTCAAAATCAAAGCCATGTGGAAATGATGAATAGTGGACAACAAGGTAGAGGCTAGATGAGGTGGACGTCCAAAGGGTTGTTGCTTGATTTTTTTAAGATGTTAAATGTGCATCTAAGTGTGCTACTAGCTAGGGTAATTAAATACCCATAAATTAAAGCTGAAATCGTATGAAAAAATTGCAAGCTACATTGGATGTCATTTGGTGGACAGCTTGGTGACCCATGAATGCAATGAATTTTGATGGATTTTACATGGATAATTTTCTAATATACTTGGAGCTGGATGTGCCATGTCAACAAGAAGATAAACATACCTTAAATTATCCTCTAAATGATGTGGTAAGTGGGCCAAAAAATCTGAAAAATCAAGGGTTTATAAGCTGCATATGGACTTCCAAGTAAGAAGGTTGGAGAGAGAAGATTCAAGGAGAAAAATCTCTAAACCAAAGTAGCTGTTGCACGTCCCTGATTTAGCAAGAAAAGGGCAGGAAAAAGGGGAGAAGAAGAGAAAGAAAAAGAGAAAGAAAGCAAGGAATTCAAGTTAGGGAAGTTGAGTTCAAGTTTGATTTAATTCAAGTAAGTTTATCTTGAGTTTTGAATCATTTAAACCAAGTTTTCTACATTTAATTATGAGTCATGAATATGATTCATAAAGAACCTTTCAAGAATGATTTATGATGTCTTGATGAGGGTATTGAATGAGGATTGAATGCTATATATGAAATCAAAAGTTCAAGAGGGAGAAAATTGAGGTTAGGGTTGAATGTGGGTTGATAATTTAGCTGAAATTTTCTTAATACCACATGTTAAGTTGCTATTTTGATTTAGTATCATGATTATATTATTATTCATGATTAAATAAATTATATATATTGATTTGGGTATAGGACATGAACCCTAGAAAGGATGGAACTTAGGGTTAACAACTTAACCCGATTTTTACTCTTTTATGATATGTATGGTGCATGAATTAGATTAAATGATTTATGGATGATTTAGAGGGTAAAATACTTTAAATCTAAGGTACTTTGGATGTTCAAAATGGTTTGAGAAAGATTGCCCTAAATCTGATTCTTAGGGGCATACATAATCTATGTATTGTAAAATGAACATATATGAAGAGATAAACATGAAAAAATGATAAATGATTTATGTGGGTTGTTAAATTGCAAAAATGCAAGAAAATATGATAAGATGCATGAATCATGTTGCTGTTTTGATAAATAATGATAATCTCAAATTTTGAGATTAATATATGAGGTTTAGGAGATCAACTAAGTGTTTAAAATAAGCATGATGAATGAATTATGAAAAATATGTGAAAAATGATAAATAGAAGTAATGAACCTCCATATAGTGATTAATGAATGTATTATGATATATATGAATGTTACCCTACAAATGGGTATTGAGCATGTGGTGTAATGGATGATATGATGCATAAGTTGTGTTATGTATGTGCACCAGACTTGGAATTCAAGTGGGTTGTGTATATTAATGAAAATGAGTTGGAAAATTAAGTTGAATGCAAGCAAATGAAAATTATATGAATGCTATGTCATTCTTACGTGTATAGGCAAAGGCAAATAAAAGGTCGATCAGGAAAGATAACGTGATCATGGTATGAAAGCAATTTTCTAAATAATTTTTGTTTCTTAACTTACCCTAAAATAATGCAAATGATGTTCTAATTGCTTCAATTTGTTTAGCAAATGATATTTGAATTTATTTCTAAGGTATTTAAGGATGGTCATTCCTTAGTTCAATATGTGTTAAAATGATCCTTTTATTTGCAATTTATTTTACATAACTGTTTTATTTAATGTTTATGAAAAATAATGACTTATGAATTCATAAATGAAAGATCATGCTAGCATGTCAAAGATGAATTTTATGAATGGTTCATGTGCACAAAGCATTAGGTCCACCTTAAAGGTGTAAGTGGACCGATTGTCCCCCTTTGGTGTGACCAAGTCGCTAAATAGGCCAAAAGCCGGCGGCGCCCTCCCTGAGATGGGAGAAGACGGAGACCGATGGTTGCCTAGCTAGCTTTTATCATATGACAAATATGTTTTACGATCTTGCATCATATTATGCATGATGTACCTGTGATGGGTATAAGGAACATATTTTTATGATATACCCTCGAGAGAGTATAACATTGCTTTCCCTGATGTTTTAAATAAAAAGTGTTGCCTGAAAAAATATACAACTTTCTTATTGAGTTTCGACTCATGTTTTGTTTTCCAAACCCATAGACAGGTGAAAGAATGAAGAGGACAAATGAGAAAAAAAAATTGGCCAATAAAGAATGTAAAACTTTATGATTACTTATATGTGTCACTTATGGTGAATGGTTGTAAAATGACTGGATATTGCTATCTTGATGATCATATATGATTTATGTTATAACTTGTGCTTTATGGACAAGTGTCAATGGATGTCGAGCATGTCATGAATCTCTATGATTATATATGATATAAAATGTGTATATCAGGATAAAAATGGCCTAAATGGGCACTTGGTGGAAAATAGCATAAAACTAACTCCTAAGGAGTAATGGTTAAATGAATAAATATCCACTAAATCCTGCCGTGTAACAGAGTAACAATCCTGATTACCTTTACCAGTCAATAACGATCCCGGAGTAAGGCTCAGGATGTGACGCTCAGATTGGGGGCGCTACAAGCTTGGTATCAGAGCATGGACTGGTAAATAGGCGTGAAAATTTTTAAGTATGATGATTAAATTAATATAATGAGATATACATGATTTTATGATGATTAGATATGTGATTATCATAATGAGATGTATGATATATGATGATGAATTGCAAAATAATTTGTAATATGCTGTCTTTACAATGTAGCTAATTTGTTATGTTTGAACAAATGGCAGATAAAGGAAACAGAGTAATGAGAGTTGAAGAGTTAAGGAAAGAGATGGAGGATGAGGAAAAGAGGCAGAGGATGGAAGAAAATATGAATAGATAGTGGACATCCCAGCAGAACGCAGTACACTTTCTGTCGGTTTCTCCAGGGTTTCCACCTAGGTACCCTCCATCACAATCTCAAAGGGACTATCATGTCAATCCTTATTAGTATAGACAAAGTTTAGAGGAGTCTACCAGTCAGGCTCCTAGAGCAGAAATATTCACAGCATCCTATCTTGGCCTTCCAAAAACCCCACGGGTTCCCACTGATAATATGTATGCGCAAGACCTTCAAAACTTTTGGGATAAGACTCCAGTACCCACATCCCTCGATTTAGGTCCATGGTATAGGTTTGAGAATGGATGTGTCCAATTCCTATATGGGACGAGATGGGAGAGGATACATCAAAGGGAAAAGGAGATGACCCGCTTCATAGAGCAGCGTCGTGCTCAGGGGATTATAGAAACACCTGCCCCTCCTCGCCCCGATGAGGTTATTTTATACATAGCTGAAAGTACTGGTGAACTTGTTCCTCTTGGTAATGTTGATGATGATAATGACCCTATGGAATTCCTCGAACCTGTCGAGGAGGAAGAAGATGAAAGTGATGATGATGATGGTGGTGGTGATGGTGGTGGTGGAGAAGGAAATAATCTTGCATGGTCTGATACTAGTACAATTACCTAGGAACCCACACAGATCTCGCTTAGCCGTAAGCGTTATATAAGGAGAGGTCTCGGTAGACGATGAAATTTTCTTATTTTTACAAGCATGTATATGTATAATTATGAGGTAATGACACTTTGGGTTGCTATGATAGAATGATATGTATATAAATATGATATGTATGTATGTGTGTTATGCTACATTATGTTGAAACTTTGGTTTGAGGATGAAATGTTTGTTGATATGAATGATGTGAATAACTATGTTGATATAACTATAGTTAAGAGTTTTAAATATATGAAATGAAGGAATGAGTATGAATGTTCTATGATGATGGATAATATGATATGATTATGATTGTGTGAATTGGCTGTTAATCGTATAATGATGAGATGCGTATGTGATGATTTAACACTAACTATGAATGAAAGTTATGTGCTTTTATATATTCGGAAAAGCACTATGGTGGAGACAAGGTCAGGAGTGAGAACGAATAAGGAAAAATAAATTGCTACTGAAGAAGTCCTCATCCAACATGAGGTTGGTGAGACTAGTGGCAGACTCAAAAGGCCAGAACCAAATAGACAAAATCCCAGAACTCATCAAAGATGAGAAAATGTAAGCCCAGAAAGGGATGTAGAAGAAGAACTTGAGTCAAGACATGCCAGACTTATAGAAGAGAGAGTAGCTGCGGTAGTAAAGAAAGCAATGTACCAAGCTAGTCGTGATTGGTTGGCACAAACTGCAGATATCATCCAAGGCTTATGGGAAAGGACCCAGCAAGCCCAGTTCAGTAGTGCTGAAAGAGAATGACCCGTTCCGACGGCTGGCGCAACGTCTACACCAGCACCAATAAGGGATAAAAACCAATTAATGAAGGTTGATAGAAGGGCAATCAATACATTCTTAGCCCAGCGACCCCCAAAGTTTTTAGAAGAACCTGACCCCGCACAAGCAGAACAGTGGATAACGGAGATCAAGAAAATATTTAGAATATCTCTGTGCAATAATCGATAAAAAGTGTTGTTTGCCACACATTTGTAGGATAAAGATGCCCACGAGTGGTGGGAAACTATGCTAGTCACTATGCCACGACTGGAAGAGATGTCTTGGCAAACATTTGTAGAGGAGTTCAATAAAGAGTATCTTCCCGTAGGACTACAAAGTCAAAAGGTGATAGAATTTGAAAGACTCTACCAAGGGAGGATGTTTGTCATTGAGTATGTCATTGAGTTTAATGCCTTAGTCAGGTATGTGCCCTGGATCGCCAATGTGCCAGAGAATAAGGCACAAAGATTTCAACAGGGACTGAGGTCATACCTCAGGAAAAGCCTTGTTGGTCCGAGTTTATGGCAAAATCCAAGAGGGGAGGGGGTGAATTGGGTTCTTGAAAATTCTTTTTGTAATTAGAAGCTTAGCCCCTTGTAAGTTTAATCCCCTTGATGAAACGTGCTATGAAATAGAATGAGAGGGTGCAAATGAAATATAAAATGCAGACAATCAAACCAAACAAGAGACAACAATATATAGTGGTTCAGGCAACCTTCCCTACTCCACTCTTCCAAGCACACCCGTTGTGTCTTGGGTTCCACTATTATATATTCAATATAATCTAGAGCACCCACTCTCTTCTAGATTCTAGCTCTAGGGGCATATACAATAGTCACTTGTTGGTGAGACCAACTCTAACTAACCAAGTCTGATTTGTTGGTGAGACAAATTCAAACAAATCAAGCAAAACCCGTTAGTGAGACAAACTCAAACCAACCCTATTTTGCTTCTTCTTGAATTCGGTCTCCAACATCGATCCAAGGTAACAACACAAAAGAAAATAGTCAAAAGAGAATTTACACTTTACAACGTGTAATCAATCAGCTCTAGAAGCTCCTTGTCATGTGAAGAAAATGATCTTGTAAGCACACTTGAAGTAGTAACACTTGAACATTCAATAGTTATTCAAATGATTTCAACACTTTTGAATAATGGAAGGTGTAAGCTCATCTTCTCTTTCTTTTCTTGTTCTCTTCTTGTTCACACTCATACTTCAGTGATATTTATAGAGGAAAAAGATCTAGCCGTTGGAGTGGAAATTGACGTGTGTCTAATGTTCCAACGTTCAAATTTTTGATCGTTATAGGTTGAAGTTGCAAGTGGAGTCGACTTGGGATGAGTGAAGTCGACTTGGGTTGTGACTTTGCTTTGTTAAAACTTGTTGTCCAGAATTTTGCCTTCGAAGTTGCAGGTGAAGTCCACTTGGGTTGAAACTTCACCCAAGTCACAAGTGAAGTCGACTTGGGTTGAGACTTCACCCAAGTCGCAAGTGAAGTCGACTTGGGTTGAGACTTCACTTTGCTGAACTTGCTATTCATGAACTTGAGCTCTTGAATCTTAAATTATTTCACATTTTCATTTTCATACACATAATTAGAGAAAATATCTGAGCACACTTACACAAATTCATTAGAACCTTTTTAATGATATTTCAATTATTTGTTAATCATCAAAATCAAATTAATCTTTCTTAAAGCAAGCATATGATCAACAAGCCTTGCCCCTATGCTAATCAAGGACTATGCATCAAGTCTCAAGAGGGCAAGAGCATTAGAGATTGAGGCGTTAAGAACACAAGAATTGAGACAAGGGTCAAGGATGTTCAGTTCAGGTATGAAAGAAGCTGAAACGGGGAAGGAAAAGGCTAGGAAGGGAAGTATGAGAAGAGGAAAAGGAGCCCTAAAGAAGAAAATTCAGCCTTTATGCAGAAAATACCAGAGGTGTCATCTAGGCGAGTGCTTGAAGGGCTCGAACCAGTGCTACAAATGTGGACAAACAGGCTATATAGCTAAGGAATGCAGAACGGGTGAAGCAAAGATCATGAAATGTTACATTTGTGATCAAATAGGGCACATTGCTCCAAACTGCCCAAATAAGGCACAAACGTCATAAGGACGTGGAAGACCCACACAACTTAGGATAGCCGGAGCAGCTAGCAAATAGGGAACCTCTACAAACTCGGTACAAGTGCATGCTTTGACCCTGACAGAGTCACAAGAGCAAGAAGAAATGGTGGTCACAGGTATGGTTTATATTTTGAAAAATTCGGCAGTAGCTTTGTTTGATTCAGTTGCTAGTCATTCATTTATAGCATGTCAATATGTGACCATGCATGCCCTACCAGTAGAGGATATGATTAAGATAATTTATGTAGAATCCCTTGTTTATAGGTTAGCTAGCTCTGGCCAAGTATGCAAAGCATGCCCAATTAGGATAGGATCGTTGATTGTAGAAGTTGACCTGATCCTATGCCTATGACCAAATTTGATGTGATATTGGGTATGGATTGGTTGAGTCAATGGGGAGCTACTATTGATTGCAAAAATAAAAAGGTACAATTTGAAGCGGCTTAAGAAAAAAAGATAGCCATTGGAAAGTTAAGACAACCTGAAAATTTGACTATACTGATATCATCCATGAAAGCGGTCAAGATGATCCGCCAAAAGTGTCAACCTTATCTGGTATCAGTTAATGTAGGGAAAGGCACGGAGGTAGAAATAAACTAAATCCCAGTGATTAGGGAATTTTCCGATGTATTTTCAAAGGAACTAACTACATTACCTCCACAAAGAGAGATAGATATGACCATAAATATCATACCAGGTACAGCCTCAATATCTAAGACTCCCTATAGAATGACATTAGCTGAAATGAACGAGTTGAGAACTCAAATACAGGAGCTATTAGACAAAGGTTTTATAAGGACCAGTGTATCACTTTGGGGAGCTCCGGTGTTATTTGTAAGGAAAAAGAATGACAGTCTGAGACTGTGTATCGACTACAAGGAATTAAATAAAGTTACGATTAAGAATAAGTATCCGTTGCCCAGGATCGACGATTTATTCGTTCAATTGCAAGGAGCTACAACTTTCTTTAAGATCGACTTACAGTCGGGTACCATCAGTTAAGAATAAGTCCTACCGATGTTCACAAGACGGCTTTTCGAACTAGGTATGAACATTATTAGTTTTTAGTGATGCCTTTCAAGCTCACTAATGCCCCTGCTATATTCATGGATATGATGAATAGAGTATTTCCGGATTATCTTGATCAATTTGTGATTGTATTTATTGATGATGTCCTAATTTACTCAAAAATGGAGAAAGAACATGAAATTCATTTACAAAAGGTATTAGAGAGGTTGAGAAAAGAAAAACTATATGTCAAGTTAAAGAAATGTAAATTTTGGTTGAAACAAGTAGGATTTCTGTGACACATAATATCAGAAAAAAGAGTTTAAGTTGACCCTTAGAAGATTGAGGCAATATTGAAATGGCCGAGACCGACGACCATTACAAAAATCCGAAGTTTTTTAGGATTGGCAGGTTATTACAGAAGGTTTGTTGAAGGTTTTTCACAGTTATCAGTCCCATTAACAAGGTTGACTGGTAAAGGAGTCAAATATGTATGGTCTGAAGAATGCGAGCACAATTTTCAAGAGTTGAAGCAACGGTTGGTAAAAGCACCTATCCTAACCCTACTTGAAGGAAATGAAGGATTTGTGGTTTACAGTGACGCTTCAAGAAGGGGATTAGGATGCGTGCTAATGCAAAGAGGAAAGGTGATAGCGACAGCTGAAACCCAATGAGGTAAGTTACCCCACTCATGATTTAGAATTAGCAGCAGTGGTGTTTGCCTTGAAAATTTGAAAACACTACCTGTATGGTGCTAGATGCGAAATCTATACAGATCACAAGAGCCTTAAATATATTTTCACTCAAAATGAGCTGAACATGAGACAAAAAAGGTGACTCAAATTGTTAAAGGATTACGATTTGGAGATTTTATACCATCCAAGTAAGATAAACGTGGTAGCTGATGCATTGAGCAGGAATGTCAGCATAGCGTACCTTATCACAAAAGAGGAAGGGTTGCTTCAAGAGATAAGACAATTAGAATTGATTGTATGTCCACCTAGAGTTCAAACAAGGTTATCATAAATGTACATACAATCTTCTTTATTTGAACAGATCAGGACTGCGCAATAAAAAGATACAGACCTACATGCACATATGGAAAAGATGAAGAAAAAGGGACTGAATGAATTTGTTGTCGATGAACAAGGTATGTATCGATATAAAGGTCGCTTTTGCATACCTAATACAACTGAGTTGAAGGAACAGATACTCAAAGAGGCGCATTCTTCGCCATTTTTCATACATTCGGGAAGCACTAAAATGTATCAGGATCTCGAGAAAAGCATATTGGTGGAATAACATAAAAAGAGAGATCGCTAAATATGTAGCTAAGTGCTTAACTTGTCAAAAGGTGAAGGCAGATCACCAACGAATACCTGAAAAGTTATAGTCTTTGAAAGTTCCTGAATGGAAGTGGGATGACATTACAAAGGATTTTATCGAAGAATTACCCAAGACATAGGCAGGAAACGACTCTATATGGGTGATAGTAGATCGGTTATCCAAGGTTGCTTATTTTATACCCATAAAGAGGACCTACATAGCAGAAAGGTTGGCCAAAGTGTACTACAAAGAAATAGTACGACTCAACGGAGTGCCTAAGTCAATAGTCTCCGATCGGGACGCAACATTCACATTTTGATTTTGGAAAAGTTTACACGAAACCCTAGGCACTCAACTTAAGTTCAGTACAGCTTTTTATCCCCAAACATATGGACAGACGGAATGAGTAAATCAAATTATCGAGGACATGCTCCGTATGTGCACATTGAAATTTGGAGGATCGTGGGATGAATATGTATCAATAGCAGAGTTTGCGTACAATAACAGCTATCAGGCTAGTATTCAAATGGCACCATTTGAAGCATTATATGGACGACGATATCGAACGCCATTAAACTAGGATGAAGTTGGAGAGAAAAAGCTAGTCCCAGATTTGTCTCAACGAATGGCAGACAAAGTACAAGTCATTCGCCAGTGTATACTCACAGCCCAAAGTTAGCAAAAGAGTTACACAGATTGCAAAAGAAAGGATTTGAATATCCAAGTTGGCGAGCATGTGTTTATAAAGGTCACGCCATTCAAGGAAGTTATAAGATTTGGGAAGAGGGGCAAGCTGAATCACAGGTACATTGGACCATTTGAGGTATTGGAGAAAATTAAAAAATTGGCCTATAGAATAGCCTTACCTCCGGCACTAGCCTTAGTACATAATATTTTTCTTATTTCTATGCTTAGGAAATATATCTCGGACCCGACCCATGTATTGGTAGCAGAAAACCTACCGATCCAGGATCATTTGAACCACGAGGAAAGACCAATTAGAATCTTGCATCATAAAGTACAAAAGCTTCGGAATAGAGAAATCGAATATGTAAAGGTTCAATGGAATCAATATTCCAAAAGCGAAGCAACATGAGAACTAAAAGAAGAAGTAGAAAAAAAAATACCCCAAACTATTTAAAGGATAGATGGTTTCGGGACGAAACCTGTTATAAGGGGGGAGGATTGTGATACCCTGACCCACATAGGGCTCATGTATATGCATTGGACACATAAATATGACTAATGTATGATATAATTGAATTATGAATGATTTCTTTGTAATTTTGATGATTTATTGCAATTAGGGCCAATAGTTATGAATGATGATTAGATTAATCATTATAAGTTGATATGAGTCAATATGATTAAAGTGGCTTAATGAGGATTGAAAAGTATTAGTATGTCATGAATAATTAATTTAATTTTCATGATTTGATTAACGGGAATTAGAATGATAATTATAGAATTGAGTTGGAAAATGCTAGAAAATTCATAACTTGGCCTGTAAGGCGAATTGAGATAAAATTTGAAAAGTAAGCACATAATTTTGTACCCAATCTTATGGAAAGGTTAGATTATGAAAATTTTGATGGAATTAGGGTGATAATTGATTATTTTCATCCAAAATCCAAAAGATTATTTCAAATGAACATAACTTGAGATAGAAAAGCCATATTAAGATGCAATTTGAAATGATCGCTTAAAATTATGAGATCAATGCTATGGAAGGATTAGATTAAGCTAAGTATTGTTGAAATATGCCTAAATGAAAAAAGGTGTGTACCTTTGACTTTATGCACCATAAAGTAACTTGCATTTATGTTAAAGTTAAAAAAATTAATTATATAATTAATGACACAAATAAGGTGTCGAAAGGAGGTAATTACAAGTCAATTTTGTGAATTTTCTAAAATGACAAAATCCATGAAAACTCTTATGCATAAATGCTAGATTTAAAGAGCTAATGGAATAGCTCAAGGGAGACTTATGTATGTGGCACCCCATGGACGACCAAGAGCACTAAGATATGGATTTTTATGATTTTTATATATAAAATCTATATCTATGATAGCTAGGGAATCAAGGTAAGTAAATGAGCAATTAAATTGAGTGAAAATTTGTGGCAAAAGATGTCAAAATCAAAGCCATGTGGACATGATGAATAGTGGACAGCAAGGTAGATGCTAGATGGGTGGACATTCAAATGGCTGTTGCTTGATTTTTTTAAGATGATAAATGTGTATCTAAGTGAGCTACTAGCTAGGGTAATTAAATATCCATAAATTAAAGCTGAAATTGTGTGGAAAAATTGCAAAAGGGGCAGCTACATTGGACGTCATTTGGTGGACAGCTTGGTGATCCATCAATGCAATGGATTTTGATGAATTTTACATGGATAATTTTCTAATTTACTTAGAGCTGGATGTGCCATGTCAACAAGAGGATAAACATGTCTTAAATTACCCTCTAAATGATGTGGCAAGTGGGCCCAAAAATCTGAAAAATTAAGGGCTTATAAGCTGCATATGGACGTTCCAAGTAAGAAGGTTGGAGAGACAGAATTCAAGGAGAAAAATCTCCAAACCAAGGTAGCTGTTGCACGTCCTTGATTTAGCAAGAAAAGGGCAGGAAAAAGGGGAGAAGAAGAGAAAGAAAAATGAAAAGAAAGCAAGGAATTCAAGTTAGGAAAGTTGAGTTCAAGTTTGATTGAATTCAAGTAAGTTTATCTTGAGTTTCGAATCATTTAAACCAAGTTTTTTACCTTTAATTATGGGTCATGAATACGATTCATAAAGAAACTTTCAAGGATGATTTATGATGCCTTGATGAGGGTATTGAATGAGGATTGAATGCTATATATGAAATCAAGGATTCAAGAGGGAGAAAATGGAGATTAGGGTTGAATATGGGTTGATAACTTAGCTGAAATTTTCTTAATCTCAAATGTTAAGTTGCTGTTTTGATTTATTATCATGATTATATTATGATTCATGATTAAATAAATTATATATATTGATTTGGGTATAAGACATGAACCCTAGAAAGGATGGAACTTAGGGTTAACAACTTAACTCAGTTTTTACCCTTTTATGATATGTATGATGCATGAATTAGATTAAATAATTTATGGATGATTTTAAGGGTAAAATACTCTAAATCTAAGGTACTTTGGACGTTCAAAATGGTTTGAGAAAGATTGCCCTAAATTTGATTCTTAGGGGCATAAATAAGGAAATCCAAGAGAGGTACAAGAAGGGTACCTTACATGCATGTGAATTTGTTGTTTTATAAGCAACCAATTTATGACCTTTGAATATGTGATATTATCCTAAATTAGGAATAAGAAAATCATGATTAATGGCTGGAATTAATGGATTAAAAATCTGTTAAAAATTAAGTGTTAAAAGAGATGTCGAAAGTATGAAAAGGGGTCCGAAAGTTGCTGTTTTGGAACTGTAGATTAGTGGATTAAAATTCCATAAAAATACTCTAAATGAAGTGTTGATTAAGAAGTTTAATCATGCTGAATTGGGAAGCAAGTTGCTGATTTGAAAAAATGTTAAGAAACACATAATCTATGGGTGTGTTTGGGAATGAATAAAACTTTTGTTGAAAAGTTTTTGACAGTAAAAGTTGTCAAATGATGTGAAATGATAGAGATAATGATGAAGAGTAAAGATGATAAAGTTAAAATATATAGGTTAATTGTGTGGGTAGTTGTGTAGAAATGATTGAAAAGTAGGGTAGTTGTATGGAAAAATGTGAAAAAATGATTAAAAAATATGATAATTGTAGAGAGTGAAAAGTTTTAAATTGAAAAGTTTTAAGTCGATATTTTTTCCTCATTGCCAAACACATCCTATGTGTTATAAAATGAGCATATATAAAGAGATAAGTATGAATAAATGATAAATGACTTATGTGGGTTGTTAAAATGCAAAAATGAAAGAAAATATGATGAAATGCATGAATCATGTTGCTGTTTTGATAAATAATGATAATCTCAAATTTTGGGATTAATATATGAGGTTTAGGACATCAACTAAGTGCTTAAAATAAGCACGATGTGTGAATTATAAAAAATATGTGAAAAATGATAAATGGAAGTAATGAACCTCCATATAGTGATTAATGAATATATTATGATATATATGAATGTTACCCTACATATGGATATTGAGCAGGTGGTGTAATGAATGATATGATGCATAAGTTATGTTATGTATGTGCACCCGACTTGGAATTCAAGTGGGTTGTGTATATTAATGAAAATGTGTTGGAAAACTAAGTTGAATGCAAACAAATGAAAATTATATGAATGCTATGTCATTCTTACGTGTATAGGCAAAGGCAAAGAAAATATCGATCAGGAAAGCTAATGTGATCAAGGTAAGCAAGAAATTTTCTAAATGATTTTTGTTTCTCAACTTATTCTAAAATAATGCAAATGATGTTCTAACTACTTCAATTTGTTTAGCAAATGATATTTGAATTTATTTCTAAAGTATTTAAGGATGACCATTCCTTAGTTCAATATGTGTTAAAATGATCATTTTATTTGCAATTTGTTTTGCATAACTACTTTATTTAATGTTTATGAAAAATAATGACTTATGAATTTATAAATGAAAGATCATGCTAGCATGTCAAAGATGAATTTTATGAATGGTTCATGTGCACAAAGCATTAGGTCCACCTTAAAGGTGTAAGTGGATTGATTGTCCCCCTTTGGTGTGACCAAGTCGCTAAATAGGGCAAAAGTCTGTGGCGCCTCCCTGAGATGGGAGAAGACGGAGACGGATGGTTGCCTAGCTAGCTTCTATCCTATGACGAACATGTTTTACGATCTTGCATCACATTATTCATGATGTACCTGTGATGGGTATAAGGAACATGTTTTCATGATATACTTTCGAGAGGGTATAACATTGCTTTTCCTGATGTTTTAAATAAAAAGTATTGCCTTCAAAACGAGTTGCCTGAAAAAATGTACAGCTTTCTTATTGAGTTTCGACTCACGTTTCGTTTTTCAAACCCATAGACAGGTGAAATAATGAAGAGGAGAAAGGAGCAAAAAAAATTAGCCAATGAAGAATGTAAAACTTTATGATTACTTATATGTGTCACTTATGGTGAATGGTTATAAAATGACTGGATATTGCTATCTTGATGATCATATATGATTTATGTTATAACTTGTGCTTTATGGACAAGTGTCAATGGATGTCGAGCATGTCATGAATCTCTACGATTATATATGATATAAAATGTGTATATCATGATAAAAATGACCTAAATGGGCACTTGGTGGAAAATAGCATAAAACTAACTCCTAAGGAGTAATGGTTAAATGAATAAATATTCACTAAATCCCGCCGTGTGACAGGGCAACAATCCTGATCACGTTTACCAGTCAATAACGATCCTGGAATAAGGCTCAGGATGTGACGCTCAGGTTGGGGGCGCCACAGAAGTACTAATCAGGAAAGGCCTCCTTGCTCAATTCATAAAAAGAATTGAGGAAAAGGGCCTCATTGTCGTGCAGAGCCAGGATCAAGGTCAAAATGTGGATCATCAAATACTCCCACATATGGAATAATCTCTACCATTCATGGAGGTTTTGCTTACGGAGATAGCACCCAATTAGTGAAAAGAAGGTATGCACATTCAGAAGTAACATCTAGCAAAAGACCCTACCTCTGACAAAATATACCTTTTAAATGAGTGAAGAAGACCCTTTTCACATGCCACACAATGACACCATCATCATCGACGTCGTCATATCTTACTAGACAGTTTGTCGAATCATGGTCGACACCAGTAGCACTGCCGATATTCTATTCATCAAAGCCTTTGTCAGGAGGAAATTGTTAGGAAGAAATTTGCGCCCTCACATCGGACCCCTGATTGGGTTCATAGGAGACGAGGTATCCATAAATGGGTTAATTACTCTCCTTTTTACTATTGAGACCTTACCACAACAGACTATGATCAAAGTGGATTTCTTAATGGTCAATATTCTATCTGCTTACAATGCCATCATAGGACACCCTACTCTCAATAGATAATAAGCTATTATTTCTTCTTATCATCTGTGTGTCAAGTTCCCTACAATTGTAGGAGAAGATATTGCAAGAGGAAACCATAAAATAACCGGACATTGCTATTTGACGGATTGCAAATGGAAGCAACCTATGGATTCACGTCACCATGTGATGAGATCAAGCCACAGTTGCTATCAACATAGGGGACACTATACCAACCACGTTACAATAGGTACATCAACCGACCCCTCTTTTCAAAACACTTTGATAAACTTGTTATATGCTAATATTGACATTTTAGCATGGAATGCCCTAGCCTTAATAAGTTTACACCCATCCATACCCAACCATAAACTAAACATAGACTCAGAATTAAACCAATAAAATAAAAAAAGAAATTTTGTACCTGAAAGTCAACGGATAATAGCACAAGAAATAAGCAAGCTTTTATCTGCCCACTTCATTAGGGAAGTCTAATACCCCTAATAGCTGTCCAATGTAGTCATAATACCAAGCCTAATGGCAAATGACACATGTGCATAGACTACACTAACTTGAATAAGTTACCCACTATCTAACAGTGATCAATTAATTAAATCGATTGTAGGCTACAATGTTTTTAGCTTCATGGACGCCTTTTTTGGATATCATTAAATAAAAATAACTAAAGAAAATGAAGAAAAAACCTCCTTCATTACCCCTGAAGGAACATACTACTATAGAGTAATGCCTTTTGGGCTTAAAAATACAGGTGCTACTTATCAAAAAATAGTTAATAAGATCTTTGCACACAAATAGGCAAAAATATTGAGGTTTATATTGATGACATGATAGTCAAAAGTAAAGACCTTGAACAAAGACCCTGAACAACATATAAAAGACCTAACAGAAACCTTTGCCACTCTTCGACATTTCATTATAAAATTAAATCTAGAAAAATACATATTTGGAGTAACCAAAGGCAAGTTTTTAAGAGTTATTATTTCAGAGAGGGAGATTGAGGTAAACCTTATAAAAATGAAGGCCATAATAGATATGAATACACCGAAAAATAAAAAAGATAAATAGAAACTCACAGGACGCCTTGCTACATTACATAGATTTATTTCAAATTCTGCTGACAGATCTTTGCTTTTTTTCAAGATCCTAAGGAACACTTATGGTTTCAAGTGGACGACAGAATGCGAATCTGTCTTTCAAGAGCTGAAGCGGTACCTCTCAAAAGTGTCTTTGTTAATCAAGCCAACCTCTGGAGAAACTCTTTTTTGTTTATCTATCAGCTTCGAATAACACCATCAGTGTTGTGCTGGTGGGAACGAATAATGAGATTCAACATCCCATATATTACATCAGTCAAATATTACATAATGCAGAAACTCTCTATTCTTTACTAGAAAAACAGCTTTTCGTGATTTTGATTGCTTCAAAAAAATTACGTCATTACTTTCAAGCTCATACGATTATTGTTTATACTAATTACCCACTGTAACAACTTTTATGTAAGCCTGAAATTTTGGAAGATTGATGAAATGGGCACTGGAATTGTCACAATTTGATATATAATTTCAACCCCTCAAGCCGATAAAAGGACAAGCCCTGACCGATATACTAACTGAATTCACAAAGGCCCCCCATTGTGAAGAAAATGATAGTATCCTCCTTTGCCCCAGTGGAACTAACAACAACATTATGTTAGATGTTACCACACCTATGGAGGAACAATGAGAACTATATATTGATAAAGCATTCAACAAAAAAGGTAGTGGAGCCGGTCTCCGCATACTTACTCCAGACAAAATAAAACTAGAAGTCGCTATCTGTTTTGCATTCAATGCCTCTAATAATGTCTTTGAATATGAAACCCTTTTTCAAGGACTAAATGTTATTTCTTCCCTCAAGGTAAAACATCTTAACATCTTCTCTAACTCCAATTTAATGGTCAATCAGGTCAAAGGAAACTTCCAAGCAAAGGATGACAACATGATCTCATATATTTGACTTTGTGAGGACCTTATAAAGCAAATCCCCCATTTTTCCATTCAGAAAATACTCTAAGAAAAAATACCCACGTCGGTACTTTAGCCAAATTAGCCACTAACACTTCTTTCGAAACACCAATTCCCATTTGCCACTTAAGATAGTCGAGTGTTACCCATTGCCCAATAAATATCTTAGATACATCTCCATCCTCTTGGAAAGACCCCCTCATACAATTCTTAACTGATGGTCATCTACCCAATGTCGGCAAAGAAGAAAAACACATAAGGAGACAAGCATTACATTACACAATAGTCGACAAAAAACTTTTCCAAAAATCTTTCTCTACCCCACTGCTCCGCTGTGTGCCACCCATTGAAGTCCCTACCATCTCAGAGGATTTGCATCAAGATTGCTATGGGAACCACCTAGGATGGAGTACATTAGTGCATTACATCCTCTGTGTAGGATTTTTCTGGCCCTCCATCTAAAAAGATGTGAAAACTATGTCCGTAAATGTATCGCATGTCAAAGGTATCCCGTTCTCCCATATCCCTAATACTCCTTTACAGCCCATTTTTGAGGATGACCTTTTAAGCAATGAGGGATAGACTTGGTAGGACCTTTGCCTATTGCCTCTAGAAATATCAAGTTCATAGTTGTCGCTGTTAATTATGTTCTAAATGGGTTGAAGCTAAAGCCCTTAGCTGTATTACCTCCACTCAAGTTATTATTTTTATATGGGACTAAATAGTATGTCCATTTGGCTTACCCCACACTATCATCAATGACAATGAAAAACAATTTGATTGCCAACGTTTTAAAGAATTTTGCACTGGCAATAACATACAACACAAATTTTCTTCTATTGCATATCTCAAATGTAATGGACAGGTTGAAAGAACTAATAGGACACCCAAGAAAGCCTTACAAAAAAAGTTACATGAAGAACACAAAAACTGGACAGATGCCTTGCCTAGTGTCATTTGGGCTTATAACACAACTCCTAGATGATCGATAGGCCACACCCCCTTCAAACTTGTATATGGCACGATAGCCATCCTTCTTGTTGAAATTGCTCATTCCAATTGCCGTGTCTCCCAAATACCTCTAATAATTAACACCAAAATGCAAAGAGAAAATCTAGACCTCTTAGAAGAAATTCAAGATAAAGCTGCACAAAGACTTAGTCTGTATCAGCACAAGTTAGCTCGTCATTTCAATAAAAAAAACAAACAAACTCATTTGCTAGGTGATTTAGTCTTATGAAAAGCAATTTTTTCCTCAAAATACGATCATCATAAATTTTTCTCAAATTGGGATGGTCCATTTCGCATATGAAAATTGTTTGACAATGGATCATATGAATTGGAGATAATGAAAGGACAACCAATACCAAGGGTATGGAATGCTCAACATTTAAGATGTTTCTATGCTTGACAAATGGCCAAAGGACCCTTACAAAGGGATTACAACAGTCCATCAAATTAAAATAGGGTCCGATGACCCTCACCAAACAACAACAACCATATCTAACTAAAATGGTTTGATAATAAAAATAAAGAAGTTAAAAAAACACTTCGTCAAACAAAAATGGTTTTTAACCCAAACAAAGGGACATTTAATCTCCATCAAAACCAGATCCAAACAAAAGGATCTCATAACAAGCATTGTACCTACAGCAAATTACCACAATATTCAAAGGCCTATTTCCTCGCAATGAGGCATTACCACAATATTCAAGGGCCTATTGCCCTACAATAAAACATTTCCACCAAAGGGCCCATTGCCCACAAAAAAATTAATTTTCAGATTTTGTATCTTCTTCACTGTTAGATATGTCGTAGCAACCAATCTTCAAAACATCAAAGCCTACATCAACATTCAACACCTTGTTAATACAGATATTAAAACCCTTTTTATAACATGTTTTTCCAAAAGACATCCTCTTAAGCTCAAGTTTTTCCTTTTGCACTAACAAGGCTTGCTCCAACTCTTCTCTTTGAGTAGCTAAAGCCACCTTCAATCTTTCCATCTCTTCTTCTTTGAGCTTTGCCTCGCCTAAACCTCCAAGGCCAAATTATTTTCTTACAACTTACGATGTTGATCATCAAGAACTTCATAATGTTCCCTTTGTCTCCAGCTCTCAGCATTAGCAGCATGCAGCTTTTCATCACAATTCGCCATAATTTTCACTGATTTCTCCCTTAAACTTTATGCTTTAGATTTCGCCCTCCTCGACTGCTCCACAAGAGCATTGTTGATACTATTTTAAGCCCACAAGTCCTCCTTTGCCTTATTCACACTCTTTTCCATCTCACGACAATGGGTTTCCATCAAAGCAAGGGAACCAATACCATCAACATACTCCCTTCTTAGCTCAAAATTTCCTCGTGTCTTTTCTTCTGGCAAAAATGCCCCCCGTAACAACTTCAAACAAACACCTTCATCCTCTAGCGATGATATTGAACAAACCTTCCATGATGGCACAAGCATCACGGGTTTTGCCATAGACAAACCCTTTTGCACATCATCTCCTTTCTTTTTGGCTATAAGGCCCTTTTTAGAAATGACCGCCTGCTCTGCCGCATCTTGCCCCATCTCAATACCTATTCCCTCAGGTGTATCCACAATTTTTTCATCCCCTTTTATTTGCTCATCTAAAACAAACACCTCACTCATCTCTGAAGACCTTGCTCTCTTCTTCAACTTGGGCTGCCTTATTGCCCTCTTCGCCACTGTCTCAATATTCGGTTCTCCAACAAACTTTGACACTTTCTCCATATTCTCATCCTCGCCCTTTGGCTCCACGATCACCCCATAGGCTAGCATCTCCTGCCTCAATGCACTAACAAGCCTTTCCGGCAAACTCGACAGCTTATTTACTACCTAACTTTCTGCATCATTTAGCGATATTGCTTCAGTGGCTGGGTTAGGGTTCCGATCCACAGGAACCCCCCAATCCCCTTCTGATAATTGGATAAACAAAAATCGACCTTTCCAGCCCCTATACACAGAAGAAGCCCTTCCGATAAGCTTCACCGCCCCAACCACCAGCGTAAAATGATAGAACCTATATTCTCCGAGATTCATCAAAGTTGCAAACTAAAAAAACAAGTTCCAAATCATCAACACGCTATGTTTCTTTCATAATATTTCAAAGGCCAAGATCCAATTTCATGCATTTGGCTTCAATTAGCAGGAAAGATATTATACAAATATAAAATCTCTCGAGCAAAACCATCTATAGGTAACTGGATACCTACTCTAAGAATATCTTCGGAAACGGCCATCGTCCCCTCTAGATTCCGATTTACCCTATCCTCTACAAATGGGATAACGATAGTATACCATTTCAGCAAAAAATATGCAGCTCTGATTCGAGCCCCCTAGGATTCATCTCCTACAAAATTCGAGACCAAAGCTTGAGGTGGATCAATTTGTACCGATGCTTTACCGGACTTCACCATTTTTTACCCCTTACCCCTGCCCTCCATTGTTGCAGTACCAAGAAGACAAAACAAAGGAAACAGAAATGGTTGTAGTAAAATCCTCTTTTACCTCACCTCAATAATAAAACATAAAAAAAACAAAAACAAGTTTATAGCTCAAAAATAATGCAACCAGAACGCGGCCCCAGACCATATTAGTGACTCATTGACAGAACATGACACTCAAAATAACTGACACAACTCCTCCAAATTTTAAAATTCAATTTATCCTTTCAAACTTATCTTTTTCCGCCTACACACAGCTGGCAGAGCAAAGACCATAAAACAGAACAACTGCAAAGGGGTAAGGGGGGAAGGGGGGCTAGTGTAGAGGCTTGGTCAAACCACTTCACATGTGTCCTCATCATAGCTTCTACGACGCCATTACCTCCCAAAGAAGCTGGACACTATTAACAAACCCACTGTTGAGTTAAAGTGTTTTGATGATAGACAAGTTAAGAATTTAATGCTTGAAATGTGTTGCTTGTATTTGATTCATGATGAATGGTTGTAACAAGTTAGTTTTGAATTGTGTTATGAATCTGTCGAGGTTTTGCTGTAAAACTTCAGCAGTTTTGGTGTGCAACTTCAACTGATTTAGTTTCAAACTTCAACAGTTTTTTGGTTGAAACTTTAACAGTTTACTTAGCAAGATAAATGGATAAGTGATTGGATGATGACGTGGCTAGTTTGAAGAGCTGTCCTGGGCTGTTACAGGTTGTTCCGAAAAATCCGATTGGTTGCGGATTTGGTGGAGAAAATCTCTCTTGGCGATGAGAAGTTAAAAGCTATAAATAGATAATGAATTTCAACTGGAAATTCAATTCAGAGAGAACATTTTCAAAAGTGCAGATCTGTCACAAGGCATTCTCTGTGATCCTCTGTCCATCTGTCAGAAGGAACATATTGAAGATTGTCGTGACCATCCTACTAAAAGCTTCATCTCCGTGCTTCTGTACAATTAAATTGGTTGTAAGCTTTATTTCATTTTTATTTATTTTACCTTGAATTAGAGGTTTTCTAATTCAAGAGGAAAGCTTTCATTGTGATTTGTGGAAAACTTCACGTGCCACCTGGAGCTGTTTGTGTAATCCAGAAGACGATTGAGATCGTATCATTGTAACTTGAGTTCTAAGTTGACTAGTGGAAACCCGAGTCAAGGAGTTGACTTGGAGAGTGGAGTAGGTGTGTTAACTGAACCACTATAATTTGCAGTGACTTCTTTGGATTATTTTTATGGTGTGTGAAATTTATCCTGTTCCTTCTTAGATCACTCTTTGTGCTATTTTTTCTTTCTTTTATCAGTTTCATACGGGCCTAACAATTGGTATCAGAGCGGTCTTTGAACTACTCCAAAGGGATCATGACAACTGAAAAGAAAGTGGAGATTGGATATGGTGAAGGTCATTCCATAACCAGACCACCATATTTTGATGGCATAAATTATAGATATTGGAAACGTAGAATGCAGATTTTTATCATGGGTCAAGATTTAAACTTTGGAATGCTGTTCATAAAGGTGTTATTTTACCTGAAGATGATATAATTGAACCTAATGAACAACAAAATGAACAAGTGCATTTAAATGCCAGAGCTCTAAATGTTTTATATTGTGCACTTTGCCCATCTGAATTTAATAGGGTATCCTCTTGTGCCACGGCCAAAGAGGTTTGGGATACACTCATGGTAACACATGAAGGTACTTCTCAAGTTAAGGAATCTAAGATAAACATGTTGATGCATGACTACAAACTTTTTATGATGAAATCTAATGAATCTATTACTGAGATGTTTTGCAGATTCACCAACATAATTAATGCCTTGAAAGCATTTGGTAAGTCTATTGAGGCAAAGGAACAGGTAAAGAAGATATTGAGATTACTTTCTTCTTCTTGGACTGCAAAGGTTACAGCCATAGAGGAGGCCAAGGATTTAACAACCATGTCTGTTGATCAATTAATAGGCTCTCTTATGACACACGAGATTATTATGAAGAAAAATGATGATAATGATTCAAAAGGTAAGAAGATAATTGGTCTCAAAGTTTCCTTTGATCATTCTGATGATAATGCAGGTGATGAAGATGAAGACATTGCTATGTTGACAAAAAAGATAAGACGGTTCATCACTCGAAATCGAGGAAATAACAACAACAACAACAACAGGAATGCAGCCGCTAGAAGGATACAACAATGATCTGAAAGGAAAAGAGAACAGAAGGACCAGAGGAACGATTTTGAGAAAAGAGAAGGAGATAAAATAAGGTGTTATAACTGTCAAGGTTTTGGACACCTTAAGAATGCATGCCCATCTCCTGTTGAAAAGAAAGATTTCAACAAAAGAAAAAATCAAAGCTATGGGGCATGGTGTGATAGTGATACTTCGCTATCAGTCAAGTGACTGATGATGATCAAGCGAATCTTGCATCATATTTAGGATTTATGGTAGATAACGAAGATGAATCTGAACATTCTGAGGTAAGTTATACAGTTGATCAATTAGAACAAGAATATGCTGAACTAGTCGGAGAATTCACTACTTTGTCAGATAAATATATAAAATTAAAAATTGATCTCAGATGTGAAAAAGAAAAAAATATGAATTTGCAAATGCAAATAAAATCTCTTGCTGAGGAAAATGAAAATTTGAAAAATCAAATAAAAGAAAAAAAAAATAAATAATCGAAAGTCTGATAAAATTTTTAGAAATCAAAATGGAATTTGCAATTTTTGTTGTAATTTTGGACATTTTTCATATATTTGCCCAGTTAGAAAAATGCAAACATTTGGAGCAAAATTGGTCTGGAAACCTAAAATACATAATATTAATACTAACCAGTTTGGACCCATGAAATGGGTACCAAAACAGTAAAGTTTTTTTTTTCTGTTTTGCAGGAATGCATGAAGTCAACTTGCCAAATAAGATGGTATATGGATAGTGGTTGTTCACATCATATGACCGGAAATAAAAATGCGTTCAAGTTCTTAGAAATGCAAAATAAAGGTAAGGTTACTTTTGGAGACAACAATAAAGGTTTCATCAGAGGTATGGGTACGGTAAGTTGCGGAGGCATTGAAATAAATGATGTATTTTATGTAGAAGGGCTTAAACATAATCTCTTAAGCATTAGTCAATTCTGTGATAAAGGCCTTGAAGTTGTGTTTAAGTCTGATATGTGTATAGTTCGTGATAATATAGGAAATAATATTTGCTGTGGAAAAAGGAATGGAAATGTGTATATTCTAGATCTTAGTGTAGACCATATAAAGTGCTTATCTGCAGTAGATGATGAGATTCTGATTTGGCATAGAATATTAGGACATGCAAACCTTCACACATTAAAGAAACTGCAAAAGTTTAATCTTGTTGATGGTTTACCAAACTCAAAAATTAATTTAAAATATATTTGTGATATTTGTCAATTTGGTAAACAAAAGAAGGTTTCTTTCAAATCAAAAGATATTGTGTCAACAACAGAACCTCTGCAGTTACTGCATATGGATTTATTTGGACCTACACGGACTAGAAGTTTGGCTGGAAAACATTATGCCTATGTCATTGTTGATGATTTTTCAAGATATACATGGGTATTGTTCGTAGGAAGCAAAGATGAATGTTTTAATTTATTTCAAAATTTTTATCGCAAAATTCAAAATGAATGTGGATTGAAAATATTTGCAATTCGAAGTGATCATGGAAGAGAATTTGACAATCATCATTTTGCAGAATTTTGTGACAGTTTTGGAATAAATCATAACTTCTCAGCTCCTAGAACACCACAACAGAATGGAGTTGTTGAACGAAAGAATAGAACATTGATTGAAATGGCTAGAACAATGTTAATTGATGCTGATTTGTCACATAGCTATTGGGCTGAAGCAGTAAACATTGCATGTTTTATCATAAATCGTGTTTATATTCGTCCAATTTTAAAGAAAACTCCATATGAATTGTGAAAAGGTAGAAAGCCAAACAATGCATATTTTTATACTTTTGGTTGTAAATGCTTTGTACTGAATAATGGAAAAGATGACCTAGGTAAATTCGATTATAAAAGCGATGAAGGCATTTTTCTTGGTTATTCTTCTTCCAGCAAAGCATACCGAGTCTATAATAAGCGAACTTGCACAGTTGAAGAGTCAATACATGTCACCTTTGATGAATCTAACACTAGGCCGAGAAAGGCGGTTTTTTCAGATGAAGAAGTGTGAGGACCAGGTATTTTATTCTATTTTTATTATAACTTTTCTCTATTTATGAGGTAACTTATGAACATGCTAGTAAGAATTTTACGATATTAATGGATACATAACATACATGGACACGACATGTAGGAGATGTATAGTGCATATGTGCATGTATGATTAGCGTTCCATTGATGGGCACTATGACTATTGTTTCCCTCACAGAGTAGGTACGGGGTTCGACCTGCCCGGTCAGGTCGCGGGGGTCAGGGGGGCAGCGCCCCCGAAGAAAATTTTAATTATTAAGTCGTATGAGTGGGCGAGTAAATTACTAATTGCAATTAGACCCGATCCATGTTCCGACCCGACCCGATAGGGATTCAGTAATAAAGGAAGCCCGCGCGCGCTAGGGTTCATTTTTTTCATCCCGCACCCGGCTATCTTCTTTCTTCTTCTCTTTCCGTTCTCTGCGTCTTCTCTTCTTTCCCCACCATTCAGTTCGGGCTAGCCACGGATTCATTCAAGGAAGCTCTACCGACTGTTTGAGGATCATCGACTCGAATCGTGGAAGTTCCGAATCTCTCCGTCTAAGTCTGGAGCACTGTTTTTGGGGAAAATTTCGATTCAAGTAAGTAGATGTCGCTCCTTCTCGATTTAGTGATGAAATTTTATGTTAAACGCGATGCGAGGCTAGAGGGAATGTATATCTTCTAACGACTCCATGGTATTAGGCGTAGAGTTCGTAACAGTTAGGGTTCATGGTGAATTTACTTTGAATGCGTGATTTCTATGATGTAAAAGACTTCTTAGCAGTTGTTATATTGTTGAAATGTGACGTGAATTGATTTGCCCCAATCGAGAGTATGAATTGAAGGTTCTTTCATTTCGCACCTATCATGTGTTTGATAAAATGCTTGTGTGACAGATCTATGTGTTGAATCTGAATTGTGTTGATGTTGTATGCGTGGTTTGCGATGTGTTTCATTGTCTGTTATGTATGATGCGTTATCTCAAATAGTTGGTTGTAAGGGTTGTTCATGGCCCCTGATTGACATGAGGAGAGGGTTGTTCATGGCCCTTGATGGACATGAGTAGATGATTGGTTGTGTTGGTCAAATTGTGTGTATGGTTATATGTATACGATCTTGGGAGTGGGTATTGGACCCATGTGTATTAGCTTCATCACTGTATGAGTATCTATCATTATGCTTATTTGCACTTTGTGCTAACCACTATCTACTTACTGGGTCTATTTAGACTCATATCATTGTTATTGTGCTTTTAGATCGCAGGTCAGAAGGGGAACTTAAGGATGGGACAAGTTGAAGATCAAACATGAGAGACCCTAGCACAATATGTTGATTTCAGTTCTTTTAGACTTGTGCTCTTTTGATAATCATATATGTAGACAATTACTTAGGCGGATTCGCTTTGACAACTATAATGTATTTGGTATTTCAGATTGGATTATAATCCTTGTTGATGCACATATGCATGACTATTATATCTGTTTGTTGTGTAAGGAAAATATGTAATGATTTCCTTCTATATGAATGTTCTTATTATATGAAGATGCAAGTATATAAATAGGATTGAATGTTACAGATGGAAATGTTATGAATATCAGGTCATGTATTCCATATTACCCCTTGTATGTTATGGGGAGATGCTGCCGAATTTTTCTTAGATTGTGTAGCGCCGTTGATTAGTTATTGAGTATTTTTATGAATGGGGCGTTACAAGAAGAAAGCATTCTTGATATACAGAAATCATCGGGAGATAAAGAAATGGTAAGTGCAGGTAATGTTCTTAGAAAACCTCTAAATCTGCGAATACATAAGAATCATCCACTTAATCAGGTTATTGGTGATGTTTATGACAAAGTCAAAACTCGAAATTCACTTCAAAATGTCTTGGGCCATTATGCTTTTATTTCTCACTTTGAACCTAAAAAGGTTAATGAAGCAATATCTGATGAAAATTGGATAATTTCTATGCTAGAAGAACTGGATCAATTTAACTTGTGCCTAAACCTGATGATCATCCAGTTATTGGTACAAAATGGATTTTTAGAAACAAATTTGACGAGTCAGGGATCATTGTTAGAAATAAAGCACGTCTAGTTGCACAAGGTTACTCTCAAGAAGAGGGTATTGATTTTGATGAGACTTTTGCACCTGTTGCTAGACTTGAAGCCATTAGAATGTTACTTGCCTTTGCATCATTCAAAAAGTTTAAACTTTTTCAAATGGATGTAAAAAGTGCATTCTTGAATGGTTTGATAAATGAAGAAGTTTATGTCAAACAACCACAAGGTTTTGAAGACCATGAAAACCCTGATTATGTGTTCAAACTATCAAAAGCTCTCTATGGATTAAGACAAGCACCAAGAGCTTGGTATGATAGGCTTAGTAGGTTTTTGATAGAGAAAAAATTCAAAAGAGGCAAGGTTGATACTACTTTATTTATCAAAAATATTCACAAAGACATTTTGATTATACAGATTTATGTGGATGATATAATTTTTGGGTCTACTAATGAGTTGTATTGCAAGGATTTTGAAAAATTGATGCAAAGTGAGTTCGAAATGAGCATGATAGGTGAGCTTACCTTCTTTCTGGGACTTCAAGTAAAACAAACAAAAGAAGGTATTTTTATCTCTCAAACAAAATATGTCAAGGAAATGTTGAAAAAGTTCAAAATGAAAAATGTAAAGCACATGTCAACCCCTATGAGTGCAAGCATAAAAATGGACAAAGATGAATCAGGTAAGCCAGTAGATCAAAAGCTATATAGGAGCATGATCGGTTCACTTTTGTATTTAACTGCCAGTTGACCTGATATTTTGTTTAGTGTTTGTATGTGTGCACGTTTTTGTTGGCCCCGAGTTTATGGCAAAACCCAAGAGGGGAGGGGTGAATTGGGTTCTTGAAAAATCCTTTGGTAAATTAAAACTTAACCCCTTATAATTTCAATCCCCTTGATGAAACGTGATATGAGATAGAATGAGAGGGTGCAAATCGAATATAAAAATGTAAACAATCAAACCAAGCAAGAGACAGCGATATATAGTGGTTCGGGCAACCTTCCCTACTCCACTCTTCCAAGCACACACCCGTTGTGTCTTGGGTTCCACTATTGTATTCTCAATACAATCTAGAGCACCCGCTCTCTTCTAGATTCTAGCTCTAGGGGGCATATACAACAATCACTTGTTGGTGAGACCAACTCCAACCAACCAAGTCCAAACGATTGGTGAGACAAACTCCAACCAATCAAGCAAAACCCGTTAGTGAGACAAACTCAAACCAACCCCCTGTTTTGCTTCTTCTTGAATTCGGTCTCCAACACCGATTCAAGGCAACAACACAAAATAAAATAAACAAAAGAGAAATTACACTTTACAATGTGTATTCGATTAAGCACCGGAAGCTCCTTGTCATGTAGATGATAAACTTGGAAGCGCACTTGAAAGTTGTAGCACTTGGAAGCTTCAATAGTTATTCAAATATCTTCAACACACATGAATATAAAAAGATGAAAGCTCAACTTGTGTTTTCCTCTTTCTTTTCTCCTTCTCTCTTTTTTCCACGTTCATTCTTCAATGGTATATATAGAGGAAAAAAGGTTCTAGCCGTTGGAGTGGAGGTTCACGCGCATCTAGAGCTCCAACGTTCGGATTTTCGACCGTTACGAGTTGAAGTCGCAAGTGGAGTCGACTTCGGATGAGTGGAGTCGACTTCGGATGGGTGAAGTCGACTTGGGATGCGACTTCGCCTTGTAAAAACTTGCTGTCCAGAATTTTGCCTTCGAAGTTGCAGGTGAAGTCCACTTGGGTCTGGGACTTCACCCAAGTCGCAGGCGAAGTCGACTTGGGATGAGACTTCACTTTGCTGTCTGTCCGAAGTCGCAGGCGAAGTCGACTTGGGTCTGAGACTTCACCTTGCTGTCTGTCCGAAGTCGCAGGCGAAGTCGACTTGGGTCTGAGACTTCACCCAAGTCGCAAGTGAAGTCGACTTGGGCTGAGACTTCACTTTGCTGAACTTGCAATTCATGAACTAGAACTCTTGAAACTTAAATTATTTCACATTCTCATTTTCATACACATAATTAGAGACAAAATATCTGAGAACACTTAGACAAATGTGTTAGATCCTTTTTAATGATATTTCAATTATTTGTTAATCATCAAAATCAAATTAACCATTCTATTCGATAAGCACATGATCAATAATCTCAACAATCTCCCCCTTTTTGATGATTGATAAAACTTAATTGAAATATCTTCCTTTCTCAAATGAAACACAAATATGTATATATGAAGATTATGATTTTCATCAATAAGCGCAATAATATATATTCTTTTCATGGAAATACTTCTCCCCCTAAGTTATATGCAATATTATTCTCTTTAAGATATTTTTATACTCTCTCCCCCTTTTTGTCAATCAATACAAAAAGGTAGCACAATGGGGTTCAATGGGACATATAAAATAGGTAGTACAAATGAGGCTTTAAAAGATAGGTTCATACTACACTCTTTCTCCCCCTTTTCATACTAATCATTCATTTTGAGTCAAGCATATGATCAATAAGCGCAATAATTTTGTTATTAATTATTTTGACTATGGTACCACTTGTTTTATTAGTTTCTTTGGGAGAGCAACATACCTTCACTTACCTTTGATTAAAGTTATCATTGCTATTTTGCTCAACTCCCCCTTTCTTTTGCAATTCATGCTCCTTCATTCTCTAGATAGCTTTGAAATAAAAACCTGCATCACAAATATGATATCTTCTTTTCTTTTGGTACCCGTGTTATGGGTCCATGAATGTTAGTACCATAATACATAGGAACTCAAGGAGACTTGGTTCCACCTTAGATATGTTTCTTTGGCATCCAAACTAATTTGACTCCATTGTAAACCATTTTTCTTGCCTTGCATTGATATATTTTGTGTCCAAACTTATTACAATAATGGCAAGTGATTCTAGCATAGGTTGGAGTACCATGATAACTCTTTGGTTGCCAAGTAGGTATATTTGTCAATGATTTATCAACAAGCTTCTTAAAATATCTCCTCACATTTGATGTACTAGAAGCTTTAATCCAAATAGGAGCATTTACCTTATTTAGTTTGACATTAATGTGCTTTACAAATCCAAGACCTCTCTTATTTTGAATTTCCAAATCATCCGGGGTGGTACATTCGATTTGTATATGTCCAAGACCACCACATTTATAACACTTTGGAAATTCCTTTCTTCTATTCTTCATTTTCTTCTTTGAGCTAGAATATTCGTATGAGCTTGATGTAGATTCACTTGAGCTCTTCATCATACTTTTGAGTGCAATAGACTTCTTACTTCTTTGAGATTCTTCTTTCTTGTTGTTGATGAGCTCATGAGACATGAGTGAGCTAATCAAGTCATCTACTTTGAGCTTGTTTAAGTCCTTTGCCTCCTCAATAGCTGTGATCTTTTCATTCCATGAGTTTGGCAATGCTCTAAGTATCTTCATAACCTGCTCACTTTCAGAAATTGGCTTTTCTAGGCCTTTAAGAGCGTTAGTGATTTTAGAAAATCTAGCATACATTTCTGAAATTGATTCACCATCTAACATTTGAAATCTTTCAAAATCACCAACAAGGATATTCCTTTTTGTTCCCTTTACTTGGGAGGAACCCTCATAAATAGATACCAATTTATCCCATATCTCTTTAGCCGTTGTGCATGAGGAAACTCTATCAAATTCTGTTGCTGTCAATGCACAAAATAAGAAATTCATAGCTTTGGCATTACTTTGGACGGACATAGTTTCTTCTTTAGTCCAAGTGGACGCCTTGTCCCCATTTGGTAATGTAATGCCATCTTGTATGGCTATCCAAGAATTCATATTTGTTGCCATAATGAGTTGTTTCATCCTTAACTTCCAATAACTAAAATTATTGCCATCAAACAGAGGTGGCCTTAAAAATGATTGGCCTTCGGCAAATGCAGGTACAGAAGTTAAGTAGGTTGCCATAGAAATATAAAAGAGATCACTTTGGTATAACTCAAAGACCTGCTTTGATACCACTTGTTGGCCCCGAGTTTATGGCAAAACCCAAGAGGGGAGGGGTGAATTGGGTTCTTGAAATATCCTTTGGTAAATTAAAACTTAACCCCTTATAATTTCAATCCCCTTGATGAAACGTGATATGAGATAGAATGAGAGGGTGCAAATCGAATATAAAAATGTAAACAATCAAACCAAGCAAGAGACAGCGATATATAGTGGTTCGGGCAACCTTCCCTACTCCACTCTTCCAAGCACACACCCGTTGTGTCTTGGGTTCCACTATTGTATTCTCAATACAATCTAGAGCACCCGCTCTCTTCTAGATTCTAGCTCTAGGGGGCATATACAACAATCACTTGTTGGTGAGACCAACTCCAACCAACCAAGTCCAAACGATTGGTGAGACAAACTCCAACCAATCAAGCAAAACCCGTTAGTGAGACAAACTCAAACCAACCCCCTGTTTTGCTTCTTCTTGAATTCGGTCTCCAACACCGATTCAAGGCAACAACACAAAATAAAATAAACAAAAGAGAAATTACACTTTACAATGTGTATTCGATTAAGCACCGGAAGCTCCTTGTCATGTAGATGATAAACTTGGAAGCGCACTTGAAAGTTGTAGCACTTGGAAGCTTCAATAGTTATTCAAATATCTTCAACACACATGAATATAAAAAGATGAAAGCTCAACTTGTGTTTTCCTCTTTCTTTTCTCCTTCTCTCTTTTTTCCACGTTCATTCTTCAATGGTATATATAGAGGAAAAAAGGTTCTAGCCGTTGGAGTGGAGGTTCACGCGCATCTAGAGCTCCAACGTTCGGATTTTCGACCGTTACGAGTTGAAGTCGCAAGTGGAGTCGACTTCGGATGAGTGGAGTCGACTTCGGATGGGTGAAGTCGACTTGGGATGCGACTTCGCCTTGTAAAAACTTGCTGTCCAGAATTTTGCCTTCGAAGTTGCAGGTGAAGTCCACTTGGGTCTGGGACTTCACCCAAGTCGCAGGCGAAGTCGACTTGGGATGAGACTTCACTTTGCTGTCTGTCCGAAGTCGCAGGCGAAGTCGACTTGGGTCTGAGACTTCACCTTGCTGTCTGTCCGAAGTCGCAGGCGAAGTCGACTTGGGTCTGAGACTTCACCCAAGTCGCAAGTGAAGTCGACTTGGGCTGAGACTTCACTTTGCTGAACTTGCAATTCATGAACTAGAACTCTTGAAACTTAAATTATTTCACATTCTCATTTTCATACACATAATTAGAGACAAAATATCTGAGAACACTTAGACAAATGTGTTAGATCCTTTTTAATGATATTTCAATTATTTGTTAATCATCAAAATCAAATTAACCATTCTATTCGATAAGCACATGATCAATAATCTCAACAATCTCCCCCTTTTTGATGATTGATAAAACTTAATTGAAATATCTTCCTTTCTCAAATGAAACACAAATATGTATATATGAAGATTATGATTTTCATCAATAAGCGCAATAATATATATTCTTTTCATGGAAATACTTCTCCCCCTAAGTTATATGCAATATTATTCTCTTTAAGATATTTTTATACTCTCTCCCCCTTTTTGTCAATCAATACAAAAAGGTAGCACAATGGGGTTCAATGGGACATATAAAATAGGTAGTACAAATGAGGCTTTAAAAGATAGGTTCATACTACACTCTTTCTCCCCCTTTTCATACTAATCATTCATTTTGAGTCAAGCATATGATCAATAAGCGCAATAATTTTGTTATTAATTATTTTGACTATGGTACCACTTGTTTTATTAGTTTCTTTGGGAGAGCAACATACCTTCACTTACCTTTGATTAAAGTTATCATTGCTATTTTGCTCAACTCCCCCTTTCTTTTGCAATTCATGCTCCTTCATTCTCTAGATAGCTTTGAAATAAAAACCTGCATCACAAATATGATATCTTCTTTTCTTTTGGTACCCGTGTTATGGGTCCATGAATGTTAGTACCATAATACATAGGAACTCAAGGAGACTTGGTTCCACCTTAGATATGTTTCTTTGGCATCCAAACTAATTTGACTCCATTGTAAACCATTTTTCTTGCCTTGCATTGATATATTTTGTGTCCAAACTTATTACAATAATGGCAAGTGATTCTAGCATAGGTTGGAGTACCATGATAACTCTTTGGTTGCCAAGTAGGTATATTTGTCAATGATTTATCAACAAGCTTCTTAAAATATCTCCTCACATTTGATGTACTAGAAGCTTTAATCCAAATAGGAGCATTTACCTTATTTAGTTTGACATTAATGTGCTTTACAAATCCAAGACCTCTCTTATTTTGAATTTCCAAATCATCCGGGGTGGTACATTCGATTTGTATATGTCCAAGACCACCACATTTATAACACTTTGGAAATTCCTTTCTTCTATTCTTCATTTTCTTCTTTGAGCTAGAATATTCGTATGAGCTTGATGTAGATTCACTTGAGCTCTTCATCATACTTTTGAGTGCAATAGACTTCTTACTTCTTTGAGATTCTTCTTTCTTGTTGTTGATGAGCTCATGAGACATGAGTGAGCTAATCAAGTCATCTACTTTGAGCTTGTTTAAGTCCTTTGCCTCCTCAATAGCTGTGATCTTTTCATTCCATGAGTTTGGCAATGCTCTAAGTATCTTCATAACCTGCTCACTTTCAGAAATTGGCTTTTCTAGGCCTTTAAGAGCGTTAGTGATTTTAGAAAATCTAGCATACATTTCTGAAATTGATTCACCATCTAACATTTGAAATCTTTCAAAATCACCAACAAGGATATTCCTTTTTGTTCCCTTTACTTGGGAGGAACCCTCATAAATAGATACCAATTTATCCCATATCTCTTTAGCCGTTGTGCATGAGGAAACTCTATCAAATTCTGTTGCTGTCAATGCACAAAATAAGAAATTCATAGCTTTGGCATTACTTTGGACGGACATAGTTTCTTCTTTAGTCCAAGTGGACGCCTTGTCCCCATTTGGTAATGTAATGCCATCTTGTATGGCTATCCAAGAATTCATATTTGTTGCCATAATGAGTTGTTTCATCCTTAACTTCCAATAACTAAAATTATTGCCATCAAACAGAGGTGGCCTTAAAAATGATTGGCCTTCGGCAAATGCAGGTACAGAAGTTAAGTAGGTTGCCATAGAAATATAAAAGAGATCACTTTGGTATAACTCAAAGACCTGCTTTGATACCACTTGTTGGCCCCGAGTTTATGGCAAAACCCAAGAGGGGAGGGGTGAATTGGGTTCTTGAAATATCCTTTGGTAAATTAAAACTTAACCCCTTATAATTTCAATCCCCTTGATGAAACGTGATATGAGATAGAATGAGAGGGTGCAAATCGAATATAAAAATGTAAACAATCAAACCAAGCAAGAGACAGCGATATATAGTGGTTCGGGCAACCTTCCCTACTCCACTCTTCCAAGCACACACCCGTTGTGTCTTGGGTTCCACTATTGTATTCTCAATACAATCTAGAGCACCCGCTCTCTTCTAGATTCTAGCTCTAGGGGGCATATACAACAATCACTTGTTGGTGAGACCAACTCCAACCAACCAAGTCCAAACGATTGGTGAGACAAACTCCAACCAATCAAGCAAAACCCGTTAGTGAGACAAACTCAAACCAACCCCCTGTTTTGCTTCTTCTTGAATTCGGTCTCCAACACCGATTCAAGGCAACAACACAAAATAAAATAAACAAAAGAGAAATTACACTTTACAATGTGTATTCGATTAAGCACCGGAAGCTCCTTGTCATGTAGATGATAAACTTGGAAGCGCACTTGAAAGTTGTAGCACTTGGAAGCTTCAATAGTTATTCAAATATCTTCAACACACATGAATATAAAAAGATGAAAGCTCAACTTGTGTTTTCCTCTTTCTTTTCTCCTTCTCTCTTTTTTCCACGTTCATTCTTCAATGGTATATATAGAGGAAAAAAGGTTCTAGCCGTTGGAGTGGAGGTTCACGCGCATCTAGAGCTCCAACGTTCGGATTTTCGACCGTTACGAGTTGAAGTCGCAAGTGGAGTCGACTTCGGATGAGTGGAGTCGACTTCGGATGGGTGAAGTCGACTTGGGATGCGACTTCGCCTTGTAAAAACTTGCTGTCCAGAATTTTGCCTTCGAAGTTGCAGGTGAAGTCCACTTGGGTCTGGGACTTCACCCAAGTCGCAGGCGAAGTCGACTTGGGATGAGACTTCACTTTGCTGTCTGTCCGAAGTCGCAGGCGAAGTCGACTTGGGTCTGAGACTTCACCTTGCTGTCTGTCCGAAGTCGCAGGCGAAGTCGACTTGGGTCTGAGACTTCACCCAAGTCGCAAGTGAAGTCGACTTGGGCTGAGACTTCACTTTGCTGAACTTGCAATTCATGAACTAGAACTCTTGAAACTTAAATTATTTCACATTCTCATTTTCATACACATAATTAGAGACAAAATATCTGAGAACACTTAGACAAATGTGTTAGATCCTTTTTAATGATATTTCAATTATTTGTTAATCATCAAAATCAAATTAACCATTCTATTCGATAAGCACATGATCAATAATCTCAACAGTTTTCAGTCAAATCCAAAGGAATCACACATGAGTGCTGTTAAACGTATATTTAAATACCTTGTTGATTCACCCACCTTGGGCATTTGGTATCCTAGAGAGTCCACTTTTACCTTAGTTGGATATTCAGATGCAGATTTTGCAGGTTATAAAGTGGATAGAAAAAGTACAAGCGGTACTTGTCAATTTTTGGGTGGTATGATTATATCATGGTACTCTAGGAAACAAAGCTCAGTTGCATTATCAACTGCAGAAGCTGAATATATTGCTTGTGCTAGTTGTTGTGCCCAAATTTTATGGATGAAACAATAATTGTGTGATTATGGGTTGTCATATATAAAAGTTCCAATTAGATGTGACAACACAAGTGCAATAAATTTGTCTAAAAATCCTGTACAACATTCACGCACTAAACGTATTGAGGTAAGACATCATTTTTTAAGAGATCATGTATCACGAAATGAAATTTCTATTGAATTTATTCCTACGGAAGATCAACTGGCAGATATTTTTACAAAACCACTTTCCTTTGAAAAATTTCTTCACATAAGAAGGGAATTGGGTGTAATCGATCATTTTTCATAACACATGCATTTATGTGAATATTATATCATGTGGTTGATAATTTTAAAATTATATGTTTATCTGCCAATTTTAGTTTTATTTTTAAATAAGGTTGTTTTTGTAAATAAAAAAAATGTTAAAAAAATGACAAACCAAGGTAATTTTTTTTTAAATAAAACTATTTAATAATATCAACCGTTCAATCAAACCAAAAAAAAAAACAAAAAACAAAAAACAAAACAAAACAAAAAGAAAAATAAAAACAGAAAACAAAACCAAAAAAAAACAATAATAATAATAAACCAAAAGCTAAAACACACCAAATCATTTTTTTAAAAAAAAATAATAAATAAAATCCCAAAACTACTGCACATCAATAGCAACGGTTTTATTTAAAAAAAAATGGAAAACGACAAAACTAGAAAGCAAGAAAGGCACATGACGTTCAATACAAACCAAAAAAAAAAAAACAAAAACAAAAAGCAACGGGCTTTGAAAAGGCAAAGGTATGAGCATTTAAAAAAATGATGCATTGATAAAGTCAACACTTGCATATACCGGAATCTATTTTTTTTTTAAAAAAAAAAACTGAAACAAAAGCAAAGGAAACGTGCACGCATCACCTTTACATGGAAGCTAAGCCTGTATCGAATTTTACCCACTCACGGCACTTGTCCGCTCACGGCTCTCTTCCTTTTTGCACTCTACCGCTTCATGTTTTTAACGCAACTCCTCTCCAGCAGCTATTAAAAAAAAAATCACACAACCTTCAAATTCTCTCCATATTTTCTGTTTTTGATTTTCGAAAATCAAATTTTTTTTCTCTCTCAAAATTCTATCCAAATCTTCTGTTTTAAAAATCGAATTTTTTATTTTTTTGAAAATCAAAATTTTTTTCTCTCTCAAAATTCTATCAAAATCTTCTGTTTTAAAAATCAAATTTTTTATTTTTTGAAAATCAAATTTTTTTCTCTCTCAAAATTCTATCCAAATCTTCTATTTTCAAAATCAAAATTTTTTTTATTTTTTGAAAATCAAATTTTTTTTAAATCATTTTTTTTATTTTTGAAACTCAAATCTCTCTCTCTCTCTCTCCCCTCTCTCTCCTTCAACCGTTTGCTCCATTCCACAAAAAAAAAAATTACCCATCTTTCAAATCCGTTCAATTCTGTATTCACTTGATGGATCGGAAAGGTGGTGCACAGGCTGGGAAAAAGCACTCTTATGAGAAAAAGGGAAAGCGGAAGGCGGATTCAACACCCTCGGATCCTCCATCCACTCGTCGATGTCAAAGTTCTGGCATCCACATCAATGAGAATGCAAACCCTTCTCCAAAAGCTTCAAATTTTTGCCACCTTTCTGATGAAAATATTTATGTGGGTAAATTTTCACATCGAATATTTACCAAAGGTAAAAAGGTGGATTTTTTTTTTTGGCAAAGAGATGTTTGGATTTGTGCATTGGTTGAAAGAATATGGACTACTTGAATTTCTAAAGAAAGATTTCTATATATATTCGGATCTTGTGAAACACTTTTATTTCAACTTATCACTGGAAGGCGCTACTTATACATCATTTTTGAGAGGAATTGAATTTAGTTTCACAGAACAAGAGTTTGCTGGGTTTATGCTTTTACCAATTCACGCCACGGGTTCATATGAAGACATTGATTTTGAGGAGGTTATCTTCTATTTTACACAGAATGAATCGTTAAGTCAGCAACAATGCAATTTTACAAACTGGATTATAAATTGCTACATTTGGTTGTTGCACATTGTTTTCTACCTAAAGGGGGAGGATATGATATTGTTACACTTGATGATTTGGAATTAATGTGGGCAATTGTGAAAAACAAGCCTTATAACATTGCTAGTGTGATGTTATTTTATATGCTGTCACAGAAAAAGAGAGCAAATGGAAGTGTGCCCTATGCTATGTATTTAACGAGGCTATTTCAGAATTTCAACCTTGATTTGAGAAGAGAAGCGCCTATCAAACCAACAAGCTATGATGTGATAAATGAATCTACACTCAAGCGTATGCGGTATACTCGTATTGGTGATGGTGAATGGGTTGTCAATGCAGCAGGTCATCAGTCTCCTCCAGAACAACAAAGGGTTTTTGTTCAAATTGATGATCAGGATATTGGACTTGGTCGAAGACAAGATGGACAGGATGGTTACTTGGGTGGTGATGGACATCATGGATATCAAGGTGGTTCTCCTAAAGATGCTAAATCTGAAAATGAGTCGATCCCACCTTCGCCTTTCCATGATAGTGCAATAGCAGAAGTCAATTCTTCAACTCAAAAGCCTACTGACTCACCTCACATTTCGCCTACCAATCCAACTCCTCAAGTGGGCACTACCTCTTCTAAACCCGATTGTGCACCTCAATCTTCAGCAGGTATACCCCTTCAACCATATTCTGTCAATATTGATTTCTCTTCTCTCCAATCCTTTTTAGAATCTAATTTTCAGCAATTAAATTCTAGAATGGGAACCATTGAAACTAAACTAGAAACTTTAACCCATGATTTTCAACAATTCAAGCATGAAATTGTCACTTCTTTTTCTCATACACAAGAAAGCATCACCACTATTGCATCCACTATTGCTACTGCCACACCAATGGTGAGAAATTCAATTTCAACAATGATGCAACAACTTGAATTTGCTATTGGCAGCTTGTGTGAGGATAGTAGACAGTTAGGTGCTACTATGAGAGATTTAAGAGATAACACTGATAGAATATGTTTGACTGCTGGATTACCCGAACTGAATGATCTTCTTCAAGAAATTTCCAACAACAACCGTCGTCGTGCTATGGGTTTGTCCCCTGAACCACCATCCAGACCGCACCCTCCGGGAAAAGAGCCATATCAGTTTCAAGTTCCACCCCATTTTCGAAGATCCAAACCTTCCAAATCCCGCAAAACTAAGGGTCAATCATCCAAATCCTCCAACTATTCATCTTCTCATATTCATTTGTCGGATTCCGATGATGAGTAAGGTTTAAGTTTTATGCAGGTGCTTCTGATTCATATGATGGCAGATTGAAAATTTTTTTTAGTGTTTTGGTGACTTAAATTTTTTATTAGTAAACAAATAATATTGGCAGACATTTATATGGTTTATTTTTATCATAAACATGATATCATGCATATTGATGCATTTAGTTAGATTTATTCATCAGTTTTGCATTTTAGCTTGCTTTTTCAATAAGGCTATCTGATATTTCTTCCTTGTTGCTTTTTATTAATGACAAAGGGGGAGAAAATGACATGATTGATTGGGATCATTAAAACAGGGGGAGTTTTGTTTAAAAATTCATTATATTCTTAACATGTCACTTGTGATTTGTCATCATCAAAAAGGGAGAGAATTGTTGAGTTAAAGTGTTTTGATGATAGACAAGTTAAGAATTTAATGCTTGAAATGTGTTGCTTGTATTTGATTCATGATGAATGGTTGTAACAAGTTAGTTTTGAATTGTGTTATGAATCTGTCGAGGTTTTGCTGTAAAACTTCAGCAGTTTTGGTGTGCAACTTCAACTGATTTAGTTTCAAACTTCAACAATTTTTTGGTTGAAACTTTAACAGTTTACTTAGCAAGATAAATGGATAAGTGATTGGATGATGACGTGGCTAGTTTGAAGAGCTGTCCTGGGTTGTTACAGGTTGTTGAGAAAAATCCGATTGGTTGCGGATTTGGTGGAGAAAATCTCTCTTGGCGGTTTCTGTTTGTTAAGTTATTACAGGTTGTTGAGAAAAAATCCGATTGGTTGCGGATTTGGTGGAGAAAATCTCTCTTGGTGATGAGAAGTTAAAAGCTATAAATAGACAATGAATTTCAACTGGAAATTCAATTTAGAGAGAATATTTTCAAAAGTGCAGATCTGTCTCAAGGCATTCATTGTGATCCTCTGTTCATCTGTCAGAAGCAACATATTGAAGATTGCCGTGACCATCCTACTAAAAGCTTCATCTCCGTGCTTCTGTACAATTAAATTGGTTGTAAGCTTTATTTCATTTTTATTTATTTTACCTTGAATTAGAGGTTGTCTAATTCAAGAGGAAAGCTTTCATTGTGATTTGTGGAAAGCTTCACGTGCCACCTGGAGCTGTTTGTGTAATCCAGAAGACGATTGAGATCGTATCACTGTAACTTGAGTTCTAAGTTGACTAGTGGAAACTCGAGTCAAGGAGTTGACTTGGAGAGTGGAGTAGGTGTGTTAACTGAACCACTATAATTTGCAGTGTCTTATTTGGATTATTTTTATGGTGTGTGAAATTTATCCTGTTCCTTCTTAGATCACTCTTTGTGCTATTTTTTCTTTCTTTTATCAGTTTCATACGGGCCTAACACCCACCAAATCTTCTAGAATCATAGAATTACAATTAACAACTTATTATGCTTATAAAAGGTGTCCACACTCAAAAAAGGTCTCAGGACATCTATCACTACCATAACTCTACTTTTTTCCAAATTAACTAGAATTCTTATCCATACAACAACCCTACTTTTTTCCAAAACCACAAAAGTTCCCAATCCTATTGGGGAATCACAGTCACAAATTCCTTATACATGTGAAGGCTCATTTTGGACTTCTACACATATTTACCTCATTATAAAATAAATTATAAGCATGGAAAGATACCTTATATTTCAAAATTATTGCGTATGGATAGATTTTTTGTTAATATATGTAAAATTATAATAATATAAAGAAAGTGATTCATATCATTATATATTTATTATTATTTATTTTATTAAAATAACATATTTTAGTTGAAAATTTATTGCATATAGTTATTGCAAAATGTTATATTAGAGAAAAATCATAAATGTATTTTAGAAGTATTTTAAAATTACATAAGACTTACATTATTATTTTATTTATGTAAGATTAATAGTTAGAAGAAATAAATATTTACTATTCTTTTATAAAATTTAAAATAATTCAAATTTAAAAGTGCTTATGTAGTCCTTTTTGTTATTTTACATGTTTATAAGCACTTTTATCTTTTAGGACAAACACTAAAATATTACTAAAAATGCTTTTAAAATTATAAAGCCAAACACTTCTTAACATTTTAGCATCACACTTTTTAAAAAAAATTTATTTTTAAACCGATTTTAAAAACAAGCTCAAATTTAGAAGATTAGCCAAACAAAACTTAAATATTGCTATAAAAGTGCTTTATGAATGACATTACCAAATACTTAATGATTTTTTGTTATTTTACTTTTTATAAAAAAAAAACTTCATTTATAATTAGATTTTTTTAATTGTAAAAATTTCATCACAATACCAAATGAAGTCTAACTTAGAATTACAAGTCCATATAGATTTTAGGGTTCAAGTCCACTTTAACATTTTAGAGGTGAAGGGGAACATCAAGAGGACTCCATGTTTGACTTGAGTAAAGTTGATACACAAGTCTTTTACTTTAAGTGTCAACCTTTGTGAATAGATTATTTTGGAAGTCGTAAAGTTGTAGAGCCGCATTAGGTTGACATCAAGTTCGACTTGAGTGAAACCGTACTTCAAATTAACTTAGTCTGCAAGTTCAAATTTAAGATTTTGAAGTTTTTATTAATTATTGAAGTAGCATCTCAAGTTAACTCTAATCGCGATTTTAGTGAGATTACAATTTAAGTTAACTTTGCAATGACTTGAAGATAACTGTTGGAGATAGAGTTTAATTATCAAGCTATACAAAGCGAATGCTTCATTGGAGTTGAAAATCATGTACAAATAATTCAACTGTTGGAAGGTTAAGAATCAAATGTATATTTTAGTTTCGCGAGTCCTGAAGCACTTACTTTGGTATGTATTTACCAATTAACCATAAAAATCCCTTCATATTCAACTCAACCTGCATACACTTTAACTCTTTTTACTCTAGCTACATAAAGTAATAAATATAAACCAACAAGCTTTCTTCAGATATGCAAATATCCTATTTTCATCTCCACTAATATAGTATGTACAATTAAATGATGAAGAGATCTTTCACAAGGTATAATGGTAGATTCAAGCTCCATAAGTGTAGACACAGAGATTCCAATCAAGAAAAAAGTTGTAAACAAAGAGATTAAATTTAACAATTTAAACCATCTTACTTTACATAGTTTTTACTGGTGAATTTTAAAATTCTTTCTGTACACATCTTTCTTTCATAAGCTACTCATACATGTTACCCGTGAATTTTAAAATTCTTTCTTTGCACTCTTCAACACTTATTTCTTTTTTTTTCCTTTTCATGGCCTATTATTACCTTCAGTTTGCTTTTATTGTTTTATGAAATTTGGCTTAATTCACCTCACAATATTTTAAGATATTCAGGGGAAAATAGTTTTAGAATAACATAATCAAGCCCAAATATATAAATACCACAATTCCCTTCATAATTTTTAGTTTAATAGTTGTTTTTATAGATGATTATCATAATAAGGAATATTAAGGTAAAGAAAAAATCAAGTTCAAAGTCAAAATGGGGAGCCAAAGATAATTCACAAAGACAACTCAATATTCAAATCAAAGAATGCCACAATCATTTCTTTTTCATGTGCACTAGGATTTTGTCTCCGTAATTTAAGGACACTTGTTCTAAAGTCAGGTGGGGCAAGATTCCATCCAAGCATACAAATATTCTCAACTAATTTAGAATAAAAAATGGATTATTTGACAAACAAAAACACAAGCAGACTTCAATTTTGACTTGAATGAAGTTGCAAACCAATTCAACTTAGTATGCAACTGAAGGTGTTGATTCCCAGATAAAGTATTTTCAAAGGCCAAGTTTTAAAATAAATCTCACCTCAAATTGATTCAAGTGCAATTTAGGTGAAATGAACTTCACATATGACTTAGATGGATTTCTTCAGATAGTGGATTATTTAAAAGGTACTTGGAGAGGTGAAATTGAATGCCAATCAACTCTATCTTCAAGTTGAAGTGAGATTGCATTTCTAGTCGACTTCACCTTTGACTTCAAATGGTAATTGATTGAAAAATAAAAATGTAAAAGCATTAAATGGGTGCCAACCACAATTATAAAAAATGTATGCATACCATCACTTCAATGACTCGAACTCTATCCTTATATATAGTGTTGAATGATTGCTGAAACATTTATTGAGCTTATACCTTCCATCATTAAAGTCAGTTAAAATGACTTACATAACATTTGAAGTAGTATGGCAACTACCATTCTTAAGGATCATTGTCTTTGCAATCGAAGAGTTGTAGCTACTATTTAGAAAAGTAAAGTGTGGTAGAATTTCTTGTATTTGTTTTACTTGTGCTTGTACCTTAGGATTGTATTGGAGACTAATTTTTTTAAAAGAAAAGAGATTGATTATTGTGTCTCACTAATTATTTTATTTATATTTTTTAAGTTCTCTATATTCAAAATCTAGAAGAGATTAAAGACTTTGCTTTTATTTGTTGAAAAGTTAGTCAAACTTGAGACATAAAGAATGCATGTTTGGAAGAGTGAAATAAGGAGATCGTCGGAACCACTATATGTGATGTTACGGGATATTAAGCGGCACACATTAATGGTATTACTTGACATCAGGACGTCAAATATTTTAGTTGTATTCCATCTCCATCAATGATATTAATTACGTTACACCTCCACACATTGGAAATTTATTGGAAGCAAGTCTAGGCTAGGCTTCTAGCCCATCTATGCCTTAATTTAAAAATCCTTACTATTCACCAAAAAGACAAAGGTTTCGCATATTTTTTGACCATGCTCATGTCAAAAGTGAGGACAAACTTGTAGATATTTTTGTCATATTTTTCTACATATGTTATGAATTTTATTTTAAGTATCGTGATTTTAGGCCCTTCTATACGCCCATCAGAACGTGATAACACAACTGCTACATGGTCCATGTAATGAGTTCTATATAAGATTTGAATCCAGTATAAGTGACTGCAATGTGCCATCCATACACGGTGAAGCCCACTTGATCATGGATGGGGAATGTACGTCATCAATTGTATCTAGAATTATTTACTTTATTAACATACCAACTTTCATTCGAATCAAACATGTGCATGAGTTTTATCTTAAACTAATACAAAATCGACGTAATAAAATAATTTAACATAAATATTAAGTTTAAAATTATATTTTCAACAACTAAACTGTCGGTATGTTGTTTGTATGGATAAATGATTATATAATACATGATTACATTTAATATGTGTGAGATACATTTTGCAGCTTATGATGCAGTCTATTTGCACCAGATCACATCTCATATACATTGATTAAACACTGTGCGCATATATATATTAGATGTGTTTAGGAAATGATAAAACTTTTAGATAAAAAGTTTTTTTTGTAAATGTTTTTCAATTTGAAGAGAATGATGTGCAACGGTAGAGGTAATGATGAGAAATAAAGAAAATAAAGTTAAAGTAGATAAGTTAGTAGAGGTAATTGTGTAGAAATAATTATAAAATATGTTAGTTGTATAGGAAATGTGAAAAAAAAATAACTAAAAAATAGAGTAATTATGAAGAGTAAAAAATTTTAGATTAAAAAAATTTAGCTCAATATCTTTTTCTCAATGCCAAACACTCATATGAGAATACAAAAAATTACTGATCGAAGGGAGCTCACGGTGCCACAAGATAACATTACAATTTACAAGGGAATGAATTGAAAAGCCCAAGCCAAAAAAATTGAGAGCGTAAGGCTGCCACAACAAAGGCCCGAATTGCTTTGGTACCATCCAACCATTTATTGCCATCATCAGGTTGAAAGTCCGCTTTAGAACTGTTTGTTCTGGTTACCATTTTATAGACGATAGTAAAAGAGTAATAAAAGGCTAATTTCTTTTTGTTAACATTTAAATTTGACCCACCAAAGTATCCAAACAGCGTTACTCTTAAAATTTTTAACCAATCAGATAGTATTAAACATGTGTGACTTCGATTTATCAAAAAGTGTCATGGTTTCAAAAACTACACGGTTCAACAGTTGGAACCGGTTCCACATGCATACATTGAAAACTTGTGTTATATATTCATTTTCAAATACTACTAGCTATATGTTCAGTCTCAAACGATTTTGAATTTTTTGAACACAAGTTTCCAGTCAGATAAATTTTGGCATCACAAATATACATATTAAAGAATATCATTAATTTATAATTGGTTTGCATTTAATAAATAATAATTTAAATGAAAAATCAACTGACTCATTTCTGCATGGAATTACTCTTTTAGCAGAATAGAACTTTTTTAACCAAAAGAACTCCACCTCTAATCAAATCCTTGGTCCTCCTTCATGACCTGATGCTCGTATTTTTTGCGTCAACAGTTAAAGATAACAGGGCTAGCTCAACAGCTGGCCAAACTCCAATGCACGATAGCTAGGGAAAGGCTTATGGCGTTTGAATTTTGGCCCTGACCTGAACAATGCAGGCATCTAAAAAAGCTGAAGTTAGGAGGGCCAGAACTCATGCCAATCGACAACAAATTGCCACTGAGGGAAGATAGAATCAGCTGCTAATTTGTCTAAGTTGATCATCACACAACATTAACCAAGCCATGAGTAGAGTACCATTTGCAATGTGGAGACCTGTTTGCTTGATGGCAAAGTGTAGATAGGGTTAATTAAATTGCACAGAAACATCATCCTTGGATGCCTAAGCAGTTTGGTTCCCCTAAAATAAAATCAAATAAAATAAAAGGATGCCCAACCAGCTTCATCTACATAAAACTGAAAAAGCATGCTAAATATGATTCCAAAATAATAACATTCAACAGCAATGGTCAGCAAATCAGGTTATGCCAACCTCTCTTTCTCCAGCCATCCACAGTCAGTGATTGGCTTCCATCTTAGAAATGCATGCCTCACCAGCACTCAAGCAGCAGATACAAAAGCAAACAAGGAAACAACTCTCCGTGGTACATCGATCAGAACCAATGTTATCAATCCTATCCATCTGAAAATAGTGACTTGAACCTGGATGATGATACATAGTGCTTAGGCTCGCCAATCTAGAAAATCACCACAATGGCCTTAATGAAGATCCGCCAGATATCCAAACAGACCCAAATCCATGAAGCAATTAGCACCAAAGATATTCCCTCCATTTGGAAGAATCCTTTTCAGCCCCATCGACAATTCAAAAGAAAGAACTCAATCAAAAAACCCATGAGCTCAATACATGTATGGTGCCCTTGGGGCAACAAACATGACCTTGGCATAATCAAAAGACCAGGAATAGATGGCTGATCAGAGGCTGACAGTGGTATTCCCAACTTCATTGAATCCAACCTCCATTCTTCGCTTTGCAGTCTTTGTTCTGTAACACCACACCTCAAAAGCCTCACTCAGATCTGGATATCTCACTTGCTCGGCTTCCATCCAATCTGTTAAAATTTCTGCTTGATCATTGGATGGCAAGGCAAGCACCAGTGAGATGATTGCTCCCTCAATTCCCTGACATAGATTGGCATCCATCTTGTAAGGAAAAGCATCATCGCTTGTACTCTTCGAATCTAACAAAGGCTTCATTAACCTTATATATGGAAGCCAAAGCTTCAGCAACTGTACGCGGGATGGAGCTGGAAGAATCACATTTCCATAGCCAACAGCCTCCAAAACCTTTGCTGTCACTTCAATTAGCTTTATTTTTACAGCCCAAATTCCAGAACTGAGCTTCTTGTCTTGAACTACAGGAAGAACATTAACTGAGACATTTTTCCAGCTACAAACAAAATCCTTCATCATATCCATTTTTGGGAGTATGTTACAAATCCATTCCAGATCTGACAAGCTCTGAAGTACTTCTGATTCTGCCACACCAGGTGTATGATCAAATTTATCTAATAACAAGTTTAATTCAGATTCAAATACTGAAAACAGTTTGGCAAGACCAATTTCCACCACAGCTTTCACATCATCATTAGTGGTCATCAATGGTAAATCCTCATCCTCCATCAACATGTACTCAACTTGTTCTTGAGCAGAAGTTTTCAGCTCATTAGTGAAAGGAGGGAGTGAGTTGTCAGTTGATGTTGCAAAGCGAAATGCAGAAATAAATACACTTTTTACAGCAGTTGAATCAACTGGTTGAATCCTAGCTAGTATGGGCATAGCTGATGGGCCAAGACCAGACACAGCTTTCAAAATAGCCTCTTCTTCCTTGTGCTCCCAAGGGACTGCTTCCAGATACTCAATACAGATCTGAGAAATTGAGTCACTGCACAAAGCAGTTGCTGCCTGAAGAACACCGAGTGCAGTTCTCACAGATTCCAATGAGTCTGGAATCAAGTCATCTGCAAGATAAAACAACCTCAAGAGCTTAACGTAATAATCATAGTCAACATCTGAGCAGCAGATTTCAACACAAACATGGGCATCGAGAATTTGACAAGTAGATAAGCCGTCAGAAAGCTTCTCTGCAAAAAACTTGCTTCTTTTCGAAAGAATTGAAGTGTGGCAATAGAACAACTCAGGCCTTCCGTCTTTGTTTGTCAATTGAACAATGACATCACTTGTACCTTGATTACCTAGTTTGTATATATCGACCACTTCAACTTTGTCCATGAGGTAGAGGAATTATTATGAGAATCATGCTTTACATCTGTGAATGGAATGCTTCCAAAGACTGATCAGTAGCTGAAGCAAATACATATAATTTTGAGTTCTGAAAATTTTTTCCCAGATTTCTCTGCACCAGCTGAAAGTAGAAAAATTGTCAAGCAAGCCCTAAAATATGAGAATGTTTAGATATTATTGAATTCTCCAACAAAAAAATCTAATACTCCCATTCCATAATATCATATGTAGTACACAATGGTCTAATCCAGTTACAACAAAAACAACTGAAAGACAATATCAAAATCCCAAAAAGAACCCATTTCATAATATTTGAAAACACAATACGTGAAAAATGCAACAGTGAGACCCCAAGCAAGAACTTAGCCAGAACACAGGCATTACCCATGAAGTTGTAATAAATCTTAGTAAGTTCACACTTAGAGCTTACTAAAAAGGACAATAACTCTGGCTGAAAAATATTGTTATTGAGAGACACTCAGCAAAGTGACCCTGCTCATCACCTTTGGTGCTAACGAATGCATATGAACATAACTTAACCAAGCTTGAGAGAAAGGAATTTCCGTATGTTGAATAAGAATAGAGATTATGTCCAAGGGACAATGAATGAAGTTCCGAAAAGGTAACCTGTGCCCACCAAGAAATAATATGCTTGAATACAATACAGTTTATCCCAATTATTTTCCATGCATGCATCACAAAATAAGTAGGAACAACCAAATGATCATTTGTTAGGAGCAAGCACTGAATAGCCAGACAACCGATCCAGTGATCTACAAATCATATTGTCATATTAGGTTGGTCCAGAATCCAATGATTGAAAAATCCAAAAATACTTTCTTGAATGGACAGTGCCTTAAGAGCCTCCTCCTTGGAGTGACCACAAAATTCAATCTTTTTCCAGAATACCACAAAAAAATGACATGATAATTCAGAAGATATTCTATACGATGGTTCATCTGCAGCTGGAATGGGGCAAAGTGGAAAAACGATGTCGAACCATGAGGCCCATTGGACATCTCCTCGAGTGGAAAATCACATAATTCTACGACTCCCAGATAACAGATACAGATTCTAGACTGAAGCTCTACATAAACGAACATGTGAGTACCAAAACTCCAATTCATTTGACAGTACGATACGAGAACCAGCCTAATAGACACCAGTAGCGCCATACTGTAGTGGCAAAATCACCACAAAATTATAACAATTCAACCAAAAAAAGGAAAAAACTGCGAATTTCATCGATTCAACAGTGCATTACTAAGCGAAATGCAAATTCAGCAAGTGGATTAAACAAAAAAACTCGCAATTTCCAGCCAAAAATTAAACCAAGGCTGAAATGGGAAGGAAAGGTTCGCATAATCCCTAAAATCGGTGGCTATTGAGAAGGAGATCTACGAGAAGGGGGGGAAAAAAAGAAAAGAAAAGAGCTGAGCTTTTTTAGCTTTCTTCCTCACCTGAAAAATTAGAATCGAAGATTGCAAGATTTGCCGCTGTCGGAACCGCTCAATCCTTTCTCCTCCTCAAGTAGTCCGTAAACAACGACAGGAGTGCTGCTTCTGCAGCGGAGATATCGACGACGGCAAATGAAGGGAGCCAGAACAAGCGTCGACGAAATCCAACCGTCCGTTTTTTGTAGCTTCGATTATATTTGCAAGTTGAGGTGGTGGATTTTTTGTCAGGGTTTTTGGTCGTTGTCCTGAGGAATCTGTCCGTCGTGCGATGGATGGATAATCCGTTTGTTGTGTTTGATTGGCACGTGCGATTGAGAAAGAACTCATCATGCAGTTGCATGTTGGCAACTTGCCGTTCCTCCCCCAAAAATCAAAAGCATGGGAGTTGGAGTGTAAGTGTATAACTCGGTCCGGGTTCAGCCACAACCCGGCCCGCTGAGACCTGATTTTAAACCGTGTTGAAACTTGAAATTGGCTGTTGTTTAATCCGGACCCCAATTAAAATAGGTTTGGCCTCAGGTTTTACATATATTTATTATATGTTTATATATTTATAAATCACTCCTCTAATGCCCCTTGGATAAAGTATTACATCTTTTAAATATCCACATATCACATAAATTATTATATATTTATATATTAGTAATGAATGTGAATAGTTACTGAAAGTTGCTACTCACTCATGCAATATTATTTTTATATTAATTTTCAACAAAAGCAAATACCTCAAATTTGTTTGAAGAGTGATCATGTTAGCTCGGGCTAAGTAAATATCTCACTTAGCCCACCTTAAAAATACTATTTAAAACAATTTTTTTTTTTACTTTTTTCTTCATACACTTGTTTGTCTAAATATATTTAAAATCAAGTTTTACTATTTTTGAATATGTGTATATATTTTTTTAGATTTTTAAAAATAAGGATATTTTAAATACATATATACTCATAGATGTTTAAAAATCTCAAAAAAATAGATAAATATATTCAAAAATAGTAAAACTTGGTATATATGTTAAATGCACTTAGATAAACAAGTACACGAAGAAAAAAATAAAAAAAAATTATTGTAAATAAATTTTTTAAGATAAACTAAGTGGAGCATTTACTTAGGACTAGCAGCATCACTCCTCAATTTGTTTACCTATATTAACTCGAAGCATGATTCACAGCGTCCAGGTCGAAGTCGTTGTGACTTCGTCCATTCCAGCGTGGCGCTCTCATATGCGTCGGATCTAGCTAGTGGAAAAGAAGCCATTGGATGGAAGTTTTACAGAATAATCCCTTTCTGCGGCAGCGACGACAAAAGAGTGGCAAAAAAAACTCTGACCTCCCTCCACATCTCATACTTGCAGCTCCTTCGTCTCTCTTGTGCGCATCGCCCATGGCTTGCCGTTCTCTCCACCCCTTCCCAACACTTGCTCGTTGCCTGCCGTTCTCACCCCCTCACCCTCCCCCTTTCTCCATCTCTGGTGGCTCTGCTCTTGGCTGATAACAGAGATGGAAGGACTAGAATCGCAGGAGACGATAGTGGGGATCGACAACTGGATTTGGGTCAGTTTTTTCCACCGGATTTCACAAGGAGAATGTCGAAGCTGTTGTCATATTTTTTATTGATGAGGCTCAACTTTTGAATGATTGCATATGCTTTGCGGAATCTTTTGCCAAAGCTAGAAGTCAAATTTTTATCGATGAGGAGCTTAGTTAATAATATATTTTTTAGGAACACCGGGAAATACTTGTTTACGGTGGTTGAAACAACAAATTTGTTCAAAATTCAAATCTTCTTGTTCGTCTTTCCATCTCTTTATATATGAAGTTTGTGGATATATTTTTTGATACTTTATATTTTTATGGATATAATTCTCAGCTTTTAACCGGTCGCAAACTCTCAACTATAGAGGTTGGCCATCGATGTTTCTACTATTCGACATCCAAAACAATTCAAGCAACCGAACGGAGTAAAGATATTATATTCATTGAAATTAAACAAAGACAGAATCAGAAACATTTTAAAAGGAAGCATTTTTGAGCAACCCAAATCCCCGCTACCATCTCCCACGATTCCAATCCCGTTGTCATCTCCACTAACAGCGGCAATCACAGACTTGCTCGCCTTTGTATTCCGGCAGTGTCACCCATAAAATCCCACATTTGCTCTTTGTTTCGCTGCATCCTCCATCTCTGTTTTCAATCAATAGCAGGACCTCCTGCAAAATTCATGAAAGCTACGCCTATATCAGGTAACGCAAAACCGGAGAGAAGAGACGGGCCTGCCTTTTGGACGCCCGAACGGGAGTGGGAGTACCAGTATATGGCTAGGGCTAAGGGGAAAGAGGGAAACAGGAGAAAGTAGAGAGAGGAAAGAGGAAAACGGGAAGAGACGGCTAACGGCGACGACGTGAGATGGCAGGCTTCTAGCGACGTTCGAGAGAGATGGAGGAGCTGTGGTCATGAGATGCGGATGGAGGCGGATTTTTTTTTCCCTTCTCGTCTTGTCATGGCTGCGGATAGGGAGTATCTAGTAAAACTTCCATCCAACAGGTAAAAAGTGAAGTGATCCTATCAGCACGGACTAAATAAATATTATACTTAATTTACTTTAAAATTTTATTTATAATAAAAAAATTTATTTTTTTCTTCATACACTTGTTTATCTAAGTGCATTTAACATATAGACCAAGTTTTACCATTTTTGAATATGTTTATCTATTTTTTTGAAATTTTTAAACATCTATGTGTATATATGTATTTAAAATACCCTTATTTTTAAAAATCTAAAAAAAATATATACTCATATCCAAAAATGGTAAAACTTGATTTATATATTAAATAAACTTAGATAAACAAGTGTATGAAGAAAAAAATTAAAAAAAAATATTGTAAATAAGATTTTTGAGGTGGGCTAAGTGAGACATTTACTTAGTCCAGGCTAACAGGATCACTTCTCTCCTAAAAATAAATTATTTTATTTTATCATCAATTGAAACAAAATCTTATTCGTCTATTCTTTATATTAGCATAGTTTTCTATTATCTAGACTTAAAAAGATACACAGCCTCTTAACTAATTTTACAATATTATAATATTATAACAAAAATAATCATATTAGTCCTGGCTAAGCAAATATCTCGTTTAACTTATCTCGAAAAACTCATTTGCAATACTTTTTTTTATGTTGTTCTTCATACACTTGTTTATTTAAGTATATTGAATACTTAAATTAAGTCTTACCTTTTTTAGATACGTGTATATATTTTTTTGAAAATTTGAAACATCCGTATATATATGTGTATTTAAAAGAGAAGTGATTCTGTTAGCCCGGGCTAAACAAATATTCCGCTTAGTCCACCTTAAAAAACTCATTTAAAAATATTTTTCTTTTGCTTTTTTCTCCATACTTGTTTATCTAAGCGTATTTAACATATAAACTAAGTTTTACCTTTTTGGATATGTGTATATATTTTTTTAAAATTTTTAAATATATGTATATATATGTGTTTAAAATATTTTTATGTTTAAAAATCTTAAAATAATATATACACATATCCAAAAATGGTCAAAATTAGTTTATATGTTAAATATATTTAGATAAACAAGTATGTGAAAAAAATAAAAATAGATTTTTTGAAGTAGGCTAAGTGAGACATTTACTTAACCCAAGCTAACAGCATCATTCCTCTATTTAAAATACTCATGCCATTAAAAATCTTAAAAAATACACATATCTAAAAATGGTAAAATTTGGTTTATATGTTAAATACACTTAGGTAAACAAGTGTATAAAGAAAAAATAAAAAATATGTTGCAAAGGAATTTTTTGAAGCGGGTTAAGCGAGACATTTGCTTAATTCGAGCTAACAAGATTACTTCTAACACATAATAGAAAAAAGTGTGCATCTTTATTCTCCAAAATAGGGCTAGAAAACTATTGATGCAAAGAGAAAATCTAAAGGAGATATTCTTCCTTAAATTCTTAAGCACTCCTTTGCTTTTTTTTCTTTAAGAGGTGTTTAGCAACAAGTAAAATTTTTCACCTAAAACTTTTCAATCTAAAACTTTCACTCTCTACAACTACCATATTTTTTAATTATTTCTCCAATCTTTTCATATAAACTATATATTTTTCAAGAGAAGTGATCATTTATGTCCGGGCTAAGTAGGGAGTCTATGCGTTCGGCTGATCTCGTTCGTTGAATTTGGCAGGGCAAGTGAGAGCCGTGCGATTGAATGAGAGGATGTTTTTCAAATTACTCCCTACAATAGCATCCAATTGAAAATTTTGAAATTTCAGAAAACCATCCCCACCCATTCCCAGCCCCTTCTCTCTCTCCCACTCCATCCATCCCCAGTCTCTCTCCCTCTCCACCCCGGTCTCTCACAGTGGCGCGCTAAGGTCCTCAAGTGTTGCCTTCATCCCTTCTGGCAACGACAATAACCTCAACTCTGTGATCTCTCCCGTCTATCTTCCATTTGGCCCCGTTCCTCCTCCCTCCATTTTGCTAGAATAGTGTCTTGCCATGCGATCTTTCTTGCCCTCTCCCATTTTAGACAACTCCTCTTCTCCTCTCTATCGTCCAGCAAATGATTGTTGCCTCTCTAAACTACTTTCTCCATCTGTCTCTCTCCAAAAGCCTCTCTGCAAATTCATAGCGTCCTTCTTCTTCTGATTTGGGGAAAAAAACCAGATTTAGAAAAATTCCCGTAGCAAGATTAGCACCAAGGAGTTCGATGAGCAGATGATCAATGTTTAGAACAAGAACTCATCCTACTTCGTTGACCGGATACCCAACAATATTAAGTCCACGGTCTGTGACATCCCGCTAACGGGATTGAAGATGCCCTCCACATTCATTGGAAACTCTACATCGATTTAGGAAATGTTCCAATAGGAGAATGAGTAGTTCGCGGTTATGTTCAGGAGGAAAGCTTTCTTGCATTAGTACATGGGTGAATGAATGGATGAGATGGAGTTTACAGAAGCAAAGAATAACATGAATGATCTTGTGTCTGAATATTAGTAATGCCAAGTTGCGACAGCTGATGAAGAGGAAGATTATGAGGTTGAAGAGGAGGACCTTCAAGAGATGTGAGCCCATGGGTAGTAATGGTGGCAGGCTAATGTGGTTGAGACACTGCAACTTCTAGTTGCCATTGTTTTTCACTATAGTTTTGTGGAAAATTGTAATGTTGTTGTTCTGAATTGAAACATTCAGATGGTTGAGCTTCAATGTATGCAGATAGTTGTAATGGATTTTCTCTTGATAAAAAATGGCTCACTTGCAAATTATGGCTTAGGCCCATCGACGCCATCCTTCTGTTTGGTGATGTTCAGCCGTTTTGATGTCCAGTCATGGATTTCATGATAACATCTTTTAAAATTCATCTTAGAGGTTTAAAGTATCTTTGTTAGCTACTGATGGTACAAAAACTGCATATTAATGGTGAAATTCATTTTAGAAGGTTTAAGTGTCTTCATTCACTACTGGTTGCATTTTAGCTACTAGTAATCACTGAAATTCAAATATCAATGGAGGAGGAGCAGTTGTGGGTTTTTTTCTCAAATCAGAAGAAGAAGGACGGTATGAATTTGCGGAGGCAAGGAAAGGCTTTGGAGAAAGAGAAAGAGATGGAGAAAACAGTTTACAGAGGTAATTATCATTTGCTATGAGCGAGAGAGAAGAGAAGAGGAGTTGTTCGAAATGGGAGAGGGCAAGAGAGATTGCAAGGCGAGATGGAGGGGGGAATGGGGCTGAATGGGAGAGAGACGAGAGAGATCATAGAGTCGAGATCATTGCCCTAGCTAGAAGGGATGATGGCAATGTGAGAGGACCATCAACACACCACTGCAAGAGACCGGGGCGGAGTGAGAGAGAGACTAGGGATGGGATCTAGGGATGGTTGGAGATGGCGAGAGAGAGAAGGGGTCGGAAATGGGTGATGATGGTTTTCTAAAATTTCAAAATTTTCAATTGGATGCTGTCGCAGGGAGTAATTTGAAAAACATCCTCTCATTCAATTGCACGGCTCTCACTTGCCCCACCAGATCCGACGAAGGAGAGCAGCCGGACGTAGAAACTCCCTACTTAGCCCAGATGTAAATGATCACTTCTCATTTTTTAATTATTTCTATACAATTACCTATACAACTAACCTATCATTTTTAACTTTATTCTCTTTACTACTCATCATTGCCCTTATCATATTACATTATTGTTGACACCCCACCTTTGGGCCCAAAAATGGGTAAAATGGAAAAAGTCCCAAACCCAAACAAATGCAAGGCAAAAGGAGGTTCAAGCAAGCTAAGCAGACTCTTCCGAACTCAACCCACTGGAGCGAAGCTCCACCAAGCCTCGAAGCAGACTTTTTCAACAAAATAAGTCCGACCCACAAAGAGCGAAGCCCCTACAGGCCACCTCAACGGGCTCCACAATGCAGCCCACCAAGCCTCAGAAGCAGGCTTCACTACAACTTTGGGCTTCTACAACGACCCAGCCAAAAACAACGGGCTTAGCCAAGCTCTAGCCCACCAAGTTCTAGCCCACTATGGAAGGAGCCCGTCAAGCTCAAGCTCATGGACCAAGTCCAACCACTCAAGAGGCCAAAGGCCCATGATCTCAACTCAAGCTCAAGTCCAACCACTCAAGAGGCCCAAGGCCCATGACATCAACTCAAGCTCAAGTCCAACCACTCAAGAGGCCCAAGGCTCATGATCCAAACTCAAGTCCAAGCCCATGGACCAAGTCCATGACCCCAAGTGGCCCAAAAGCCCACTCCTACATCTATAAAAGGAGGAGCTCCCCTCTCATTCAAGACACTTGAGGAGAGGCATCCCAGAGGGGAGGACGGGAGTCTGCAGCAACGCCCGGCATCCCGGCTTTTCACGTTCTCCAAGCAACACGCTTCTCTTCCCATTTTCCCCTTTCTATCTCTCCCGTTCTCTCAAATCTTTTTATTTCCCCCCTTTCAAGCCATGTAAACCGCTTCGAGTTGGCAGATTTCTCCATATTTGCTTCAACCCGAAGGCTGGAACCCGAGCTCTGTACAACTAGTGCCTTATTTCACTAAACAGGGGCTGATCTCCCTTTAAAGATCAGTGGCGACTCCATTTTTTCTTTATTTTTGCGTGCGTGTTTGAGTTAACGCCCCGGCAAGGCGGGTGCACGCGGGTCCGCAGATTCCAGCATAATACGCCGTCGTTATGCTGCCGGATTTGTGACTTGACCCGTGTAAGGAAAGCTCTGTCTTAGCCGTTATGCTGCCGAACCCACGAGAAAATACCCATACGCCAATTTTTCTAAAAAATATGAAGCCTAATGCGTTTTACCCTATGTGAATGCAAGAAATCTAAGCCCACGTTGCTATCCAACACGATCCAAATTTTCAAGGCCCGGAGAAACCATTCCGAGCCCATCGTAGCGCTCACGGCGGGTGCTACAGCTTGGCGACTCCGCTGGGGACGGCGTTGCAGGTCTACATCGGCGCAAGGGGTTCAGAAACTGGAAGGTCGGAGCTTCTTCCTCGCTGAACAGCGAGTTTCGGGAGGTTTCCCATCTTCCGGCAGAGAGTTTCTGAAGTTTCTGCCCAAATCGCGCAGAAACCTAAAAAGTTTTTAGGTCCAGAGGCGTCCAACTCACAAACTGAAAAGAACTCGTGGAGAAAGAGCACTATTGCACACCGCCTCGTGACTGTTCACGCACCTAAGACGAGCCTAAAGGGACGACTTCCAACAAACATGAAACCGGTTAAGGCTAAGTAAAAATCCGGCATAAAAATCACTTCTTTTTCATAACCTGAGTGTTTTCTGGTCACGCTTCCAGAAACGCTTCAAGCGAACTGGTCTTCCTTTTAGAGACTCTTCAAGCGAACTGGTCATTCTTCTAGACACGCTTCAAGAGAACTGGTCCATTCTCCAGACACGTTTCAAGCGAACTGGTCACTTTTCCAAAGACGCCTCAGGCAAACAAGAACCCGTGGACCTCTAACATTCTCACGCGCAAAACTTAAAACAAATAAAATCTGAAAAAAAAACACACACAAAAGGACTCGGACTTGCAAGCATCTATCCAAAGGTTGATCTTTTTATCTGTTTACAAGTGCTACCATTTTTCATTGATTGCTCAGGTTCTTCACCATATCTCGAAAACAAGGCAAGTTAATCACTGATATGACAGAAAGTCAACTGTTGACGCAAGAAGTACGGAAAAGGCACTGAAATGACCATTGATGTGACATAAAGCTGACATGACTTGGAAAAGTCTTCTGGTCCAGAAGTCAACTATTGACGCAAGAAGTACGGAAAAAGTGTTGAAATGACCGTTGATGTGACATAAAGGCGCTGACAAGACCAGTACGGAAAAGACACTGACGTGACATAAAGGTCCGGCAACGTCCAGAAGCATCACGGCGACGCGGCAGTAAGCTAGCGATGGATTTTCAAGTTCGAAGATGATTGATCAACCTTTCTACCCTTGGTTCTGAAACCGGGGGGCATCATATCATGTTTCCATAATTTTACTTTGACTTCCTACTTAAAAAAAAAAGTTTAAAAAAAAGAGCAAAAAAAAAGTTAAAAGAAAAAGAGCAAAAAAAAAGGGTTAAAAAAAAGAGCAAAAAAAAAAGTTAAAAGAAAGAGCAAAAAAAAAGAGTGAAGAAATTATATATCTTAAAGTTCTAGTTGCCTTCAAGCCGAAGATTGCATACATCGAGCCGAAAAATCATCTTTCAAAGAAAAATACCGCATTCTCATTTGAAAAATGGGATCAAATGATGCAACGAATGCAACGGATGGAGGACATGCTCTACAAAATATTATAGCAACGTCAATCAATGGAAAAACAACAACATCAAGCGTCATCCTCTTCATCACAACATCAGCAAACGGCGAGTTCGAGCTCACAATCCATTCCAGCTCAAAGATCACGCGGCCTAGCGAATGTGCAATGCCAAATAGAAGAGGTCAAGATACAGTTTCAAAGCCAACTCCAAGAGTTGCACAGAAAAATCGAGCGACAGCAAGAGGAGGACCTTCATTTGGTAAAAATTGAAGACTTATACCCATTTCCAAATGCACAACTACCTGAAAATTTCAAAATGCCAACCCTCCTTATCTATGAAGGAAACTCATGCCCACATGCCCATATCAAGGCCTTTTGCAGTATTTTATACCCTTTGGTAAAAAAAGAGGAAATTTTGGTCATGTTATTCCAACATAGCTTGAGAGGAGACGCCCTTGAATGGTATACGTCGCTCGACTGCAAGAAAATCAAAACATGGGAGCATCTATCTCTCACTTTCATGGATCGATTTTCCTACATGCTAAATGTTGCACCCAAGAGGGCCGACTTAAAGGTCTTAAGGCAAAAGGATGGCGAAACCTTTTCAGAATATGTGGCTAGATGGCGAGCATTGGCGGAAAAAATGAAAAGTCATTTGCCTTTAAATGAGCAGATCTCCATCATCATCAATTCAGCTCACCCCAACATCTCAGGCTTCCTCATCTCACATCCGTTCGCCAGCTTTACACAACTATTGCAAGTGGCGGAGCAAGTTGAAGACGGCCTAAGGAAGGAAATGATTTCCCCATGGCCACAACAAGGAAATACTGTTCATCTAGAACAGGCAAGCCACACACCTCGAGTGGCGAACATCGATGCAGAAGTCAATTTTGTCAAGGGTAACGCCAAAAATTTTGACCCTTCTATTTTCATAACAAAAGTCCAACCCCATGATGCCCTTGTTGTTTTACAAGCCCGAAATGTCAACCCTATCACCCTTCAAAGAAAATGCGTCGAACCTGTCATTTTATTAGGAAAACCTGCCAAGCCTATGCAAGAGAATCCCATTTTACATGAATGCCCTATTGTTCAAAGAACACCCTCCAATAATTTTCCTACAAACCCAGGAACTCCACCCAAAATAGCAAGTCAAACAACGTTACCTCACTTCTCCCCCGAAAATGTCTTCATTCTAGTCAACCAACCAACATGCCCGCAGTCTAAAAATGCAGAAGAGAGCCCCAAAGCTCCTTACGCCTTTACTCCTAGCATTCCTCCAAAGCAGTCATTGTCATCATCTTCTACACAACTATGCCCGGCCACGGAAGGTGAAATATTAATCTTATCGACAAAGCATACAAATACCTCAGAAAAGAAAGTGCTAGCCAAGGAGTACAAATTTCAAGAAATTCTTGCACAAGAAAAGCTAAATGGAAGAGACCATCTACAAGTCACAAATGAAGTTATCCCTCACACAGACAATCAAACAGAGGCATTTAAAAGGCCTCAACAAACCGTCATCAACACAGGCAATGTCGACGAAGTTGAACAGCCAACAAGGTTAGCCCCGGAAGCCGCAGAATGCGCAGGGCACACAACCATCATCTATCAACCCACCGTCACAAATACATCTCTGTCAACACATCCACAAGGGATATTTCAAAATGGCTACCAGATAGTCTTTCCATCAAGCATGGCAGGAAAAATGTCAACAACCGGTGAAGACAATATTCACAAGGGGCAAAAAGCGCACAAAAAACAAAAGACTGGGGGCATGCCAGAGAAGTATGGGGGCAACCTACCAAAGCCGCATGCCAGAGAAGCATTAAGTTCAAGATACAAAGAAAAAATTACAAATGAAGGCTGAAGAGGAAAAGGTGGAGAAAAATGCATCTACATCATCCCGAAGCATGGGGGCATGTGGTTCTAAAGAAAAATGACACAAATTACTTTTATATCATGTTCCATCCTACAACAAACAAAGTTTGGAACCCGAGAGGCAAAGCTACATGAGGAAATGGTTCCACAGCGCCGTTCGCAAGGCAAACTTCTAGACACCCATAGCAACCCCGTAGCCTTGAAGGACAAGTGCAGAAAACATGGGGAAGAAATTTTGAGCCAGACGGACGAGAAAATCCAAAAAAATCGTACAAAAATCTTGAAAGTACGGACAAAATCGTACAAAATCTGAAAAGTATGATTTTGGCAGCGTGAATCACGGTTTTGGCAGCGCAAAATCCAGGGGGTACGAAGAAATCCCGCAAAATCCGGATTTCAGCAGGAAAATCGCGGAAGTCAAGGAGGACGCTGACAGACCTGAAAAGTTTTTAGGTCTATATATATAATGGATACACAACAGCCCTTATACAGAATTTTCAATGGCCTACGGCCTACAAATGATCAAAGCATTACAAGGGACGTCAAGAAGAAGAATTTTACAAGATCCATACCCCGCAAAGGCAACAAATCATACAGACACATCCTCCAAAAAAAATGAGCCGGTATTCACACGGCTTTACATTCAAAAAATGGGGCATATAAGTATTCAAGATTTACAAAAATACAATTTGGCCAAAAATGGAAGAGATGAAGGAGTATCTCCGACGCATCCCGCCTGCAACCGCGGCCCTAGCCTTTGAGGATGAAGTCTTCTTGCCAAGTCCCGCTGCATCATCCAGAATCTCAATAGGCATATCCGCCGATCCACCGAGCTCATTAAGCCTAAGCCGCACTGCTTTATCTCAAGAACGCAAGTCATATTCCTTTCTGGAAGTTATTTCGGCAACTACAACACAAAAGGCAAGCGGTCACACGAAGAGGATACCCGTGCACATGACAAAAGACAAAGGCATTTAGGGGCTACCCTCTATCTTCTATCCCAGCAATAGACCCGCCGTAAGAAATGGGAAGCGCCGCCCACGTCAAATTTCAAGGAAGGAAATGCGGAGACCACTGCTTCCAAATACCGGCTCAATTATAACAAGCAGAAAGGAAAACAATTAGCCAAGCCAAGAGAAGAGAAAATACCCGTCCAAGACGAGCCCGTTGTAAGCACTTCAGAAATCCCAACAATGGCAAGTCAACAAATCAAATGACAAATCCTTGGCACAAACGGGCTACTGAAAGCAAGCAAAAGACTTAAAAACAAAAAAAAACAAAAAAACAACAACAACAACAACAACTTACCAGAGCCGAAGGCAGCAACCCTTGTTACAACTGGAAAAGGAGAAACCAAAGGGCAGAGACAGCTTCACCAGCGGCAGGGATCGGAGACGATAGCGGCGACAGCGGCCTTAACCGGCAGCGGCAGCAGCCACGATAACCGGAGGCGACGAAGAAGCCGTCCAAACGGCCGGCAACGGCCAAAACCCAGACGGTGGCAACCACGGCCAGTAGAGAAGAAGACGCCAAAGGCAGCAGCAACGGTGGCCGTAAATGGCAGCAACGACAGCCGAAGACGCGCAAGCCTCGAAGGCAGCAACCTCGACCGGAAACGGAGAAGACGACACCAGCGGCGGTAACCAGCAACATCAATGGCGGCCGCGAGCCCATGACCATGACACGGCGTCACTCGAGCGAACCCCCAGCGACTGCAAGGCGCCACGAACAGACCCTTGAAAGGCGACGACACCAACAGACGTCGGGGAAGAAGACAACTACGGCATGGAAAAAATGACGGTGATGATGCAGAACGACGGCGAGCATGAAACCCCACTGAGGCAGCAAACGAGCACTGGAAATCGGGTAGAAATTCCAATGGCAGCACGACAACGCAACGACGACTGCATAGCAGCGACGGTGACGGCGATTTCAGCAGCAGCAGCTACAGCCGGGAGGGAAGGAGGAAGAAACAGCGGCAATCAGCGAGAAAAGAGAAAAGGGAAACCGAAGAATAGGGCCCCCATTGAAGACCCTAAAATTGGGTAAAATTGCATAAAGCTCCCCGCCATCTACAGAAATTGCTAAATCGTCCGGATCCGGATTCAAGACTACTACAAAACAAGATAGCAAATCCACAAATCTTCAAAAAGGACCACTCTCCCAGAAGAAACTTCGTGAGTTTGCAGAAATTATGAAGTGACCAAAAAAAATAAAAAACAAAAAAACAAAAAACAAAAAAACAAAAAAAGAAAGAAAGAAAAAAAAAGAGAGAGAAAAAAAAAGAGAAAAAAGAGTATTCAGGTCAAAGCCAAAAGGGGTGTCCAGTACTTTGCCATTCACCGTCAAGACGCCTCTGGCAAAGGGGGGCAACTGTTGACACCCCACCTTTGGGCCCAAAAATGGGTAAAATGGAAAAAGTCCCAAACCCAAACAAATTCAAGGCAAAAGGAGGTTCAAGCAAGCTAAGCAGGCTCTTCCGAACTCAACCCACTGGAGCGAAGCTCCACCAAGCCTCGAAGCAAGCTTTTTCAACAAAATAGGTCCGGCCCACAAAGAGCGAAGCCCCTACAGGCCACCTCAACGGGCTCCACAATGCAGCCCACCAAGCCTCAGAAGCAGGCTTCTCTACAACTTTGGGCCTCTACAACGACCCACCCAAAAACAACGGGCTTAGCCAAGCTCTAGCCCACCAAGTACTAGCCCACTATGGAAGGAGCCCGCCAAGCTCAAGCTCAAGCTCATGGACCAAGTCCAACCACTCAAGAGGCCAAAGGCCCATGATCTCAACTCAAGCTCAAGTCCAACCACTCAAGAGGCCAAAGGCCCATGATATCAACTCAAGCTCAAGTCCAACCACTCAAGAGGCCAAAGGCCCATGATCTCAACTCAAGCTCAAGTCCAACCACTCAAGAGGCCCAAGGCTCATGATCCAAACTCAAGTCCAAGCCCATGGACCAAGTCCATGACCCCAAGTGGCCCAAAAGCCCACTCCTACATCTATAAAAGGAGGAGCTCCCCTCTCATTCAAGACACTTGAGGAGAGGCATCCTAGAGGGGAGGACAGGAGTCTGCAGCAACGCCCCGGCGTCCCGGCTTTTCAAGTTCTCCAAGTAACGCGCTTCTCTTCCCATTTCCCCTTTCTATCTCTCCCGTTCTCTCAAATCTTTTTATTTCCCCCCTTTCAAGCCATGTAAACCGCCTCGGGTTGGCAGATTTCTCCATATTTGCTTCAACCCGAAGGCCGGAACCCGAGCTCTGTACAACTAGTGCCTTATTTCACTAAACAGGGGCTGATCTCCCTTTAAAGATCAGTGGCGACTCCATTTTTTCTTTATTTTTGCGTGCGTGTTTAAGTTAACGCCCTGGCAAGGCGGGTGCACGCGGGTCCGCAGATTCCAGCATAATACGCCGCCGTTATGCTGCCGGATTTGTGACTTGACCCGTGTAAGGAAAGCCCCGTCTTAGCCGTTATGCTGCCGAACCCGCAAGAAAATACCCATACGCCAATTTTTCTGAAAAATATGAAGCCTAATGCGTTTTACCTTATGTGAATGCAGAAAATCTAAGCCCACGTTGCTATCCAACACGATCCAAATTTCCAAGGCCCGGAGAAATCATTCCGAGCCCATCGTAGCGCTCACGGCGGGTGCTACAATTATTTTCTATTAATTTAACAACTTTTACACTAAAATTTTTAATCTAAAAATTTTATCACTTTCCAAACACACCCTTAAGATAGAAAACTATCATCTTAAACTTTTTCTTTGGTGATGAATCTAAAGTTGAATAAATATAAGGCGAACAAGAAATATATGTTGTTAAGAGAATGTTAATCCAAATGCTAACTCGAAACTCAATCTAAGCCTAAATTTCATAAATAGAGTTAAGATTTAGGTTTACTAATAGGATTAAAGTTAGGGCGAACATGAAGGTTAAAATTTTAAAAATAGGGCAGGATTATGATTGAGGTGAATCCGAATTTTTTAGCCCAAGTTGCATCACTACATAAGAGTGTGTTCAAAACTTGAAATGAGAAGGGATTTTCGGTTTCTTTTAGGAAGAGTCATGTTAGACCTTAATCTTGTTGGTTGTCAGTTCCAATTTGGTCCAAGCCTATTGGTATATCAAATTTTCAATATATAAAATGTTTCGAATAATAAATAAATACACATAAATTAACATGGTAGATATTTTAGATTTTTCAAAAATGATTTAAACTTAAAAAATATAAGGTAAGCATAGAACCTCCATACTATGGAAAATATTGAATCAGTATCCTATATATTATGTAAAAGCTTTTAATGTAATTTTTGCAATACAAATAATTAAATACATATGGACAAATTTGGTAAATGATTTAGATTCGAAAAAATATTTTAAAATAAAAATCAAGGGTATACATAGGCACATCCATGGAACCGATGATCTAAAAAGTGGCAGGCTTCATACTAAATTTTTATGTTAAAAGTAAACATAAGGCTACCAAGCATCTAAATTGGCTGAGTGATGACCTTTAGCTAGGGGACAAATTCTCTTCAAAGGTGGCATAATATTACTAGAAAGGCCAACCAAATAAAATTAAATTATATTTTTCAACACGTGTTAAAATTTAGAGGTATTTTTTAATTTTCAAACATTAGAGGGAGAGTGGAGGCCAAACTGCTTGGTCAATCTAATGTTAACTTTATTTAGGAGCTTGCATGTCTAGCCATGTATTATATGTCAAGTAAAAAACTTAAATTAACATTAATCTTCCTAGACTGTACTATAATTATATATATCTTGATGATGAACTATACTTTGAGTGAAATAGAAGAGATAAATTTATGTAAAAAGATTATTTTTAGATGGTAACAATTGCATATTAGAAAATATAAAATGTCCATTCAAGATGCGCAGAACTAAGCTGATAGAAGTTGAATGTCATGAAAGATTCATCTTAAGACTTAAACTTTTAAGAAACCTTCACCAAGATCATTAGGGAAATCAAATTGATAACTTCAAGAAGACTAAGATTGAGCTTTATAAAAAAGTAACATCAAGAATTAGGTCCATTGAAACAAAATGGAAATAGAACTTAGAAATGATAAAAGTTGAACAATGGTACCAATTCATGGAAGTTGTGTCATGAATGGGATAAAATGAAGAACATAGATCTTTCTAAATGAGGGTATAATGAATTAAAGTAACTAAAAATAAGAGAGACATTGAGTGAGATATCTATTGTTGTGAAACTTGTCACCATTTGAGGATTCTGAGGTTTGCACTCCTAGTTTTGTTTTTCTAGAAGATTTTTTATTTTTCTATCTGTTGCTTATTTAAAAATATTCACTTTGGTTAAGCTCCATATGAAGTTTTCATTATTCATTAAAATTTTAGAGTTTAGCATAATGTTGATGATAACACAAAGTGCAATAGATTAATATGACGAGTTCGTAATGGGTTTAGAATAGGGATTTTTAGACAATGGAAAATCCACCTAAAACCTAATATTTTTTATATATAATTTCTAGTAAGTGCCCATAAATAGAAATATTTGATCATTTTTCCTATATTTGGGAACCTCGAAAATTTCGTTTTGTGTGACAGCCTTCAACGGAACCAAGAGAAGAAAGATGCATGTTTCATCTAGAACTTTTAAGAAACCCCCTAGTCATTTCCCTTTTTTCACTTGAGCTTAAACTTATGCTTAGGCTTGTCAAACTCATTGCTAAAGAGCCAGCACCAGGCTCATGGGCTCGAATGGCGAGCTAGGCCCGGTAGAGGGTGGTGGCTTCAATTGATGACAATGATGATACTAGTGACATCCGGCAAGGAGCTAAGCTCATCCTAGTAGGTGAAGCCCAATAGTAGCAACCTAGTAGTAGAGGTAGATCCAGTAGGCCCATCTAAACAACCCAGTAACTAAGTCTAAGTGAGAGGTGTCTAGCTTTGCCTTGCCTTGCGTATCCCTTCATAAAATGGGGTCCCGAACTCCGATTTTGGTGATTCAATAATTGATTTCTAAGTTTTTGAACCTTTCGGATCAAATAAAAGGCTTCAATTTTTTATTAGAGGCCTAGATCATAAAATTATGGTGTCTAGATCTATAAATTATAATCAGATCATAATCTATAGCTCACCTAAGATAAAGTACATAATATTATGCAATTAGCTTAGTAAATGTATTCACTTAGTTAGATATTGGGACAAAAAGTATAGACATGTTGCATTTTTTAGATGATATAAATGCATGTGACACTCATTAATATATATTAAATTCTATTTATTGAGTTTATTCGTTTTGTTTGTGTATTGTTGTCTTCCACATGCTCCAACAGGTCGTACTTAATAACATTATTTGAAGTGATCGTGAAGCATGACTAGATTTAATTTATTTATTTCTTTTTATTCCATTTTATGATGGAAATATAATAATTAATTATGATGACACAGTTAGATAAATACCCGCTGTTTTCATTCCACTAAATGCAAACTGTAAAATTAAGTATGTGCAAGCCCATCATGTGATAGATCGTGATAGATAACCCTCAGGTCCAAGTCCAACATGAAAGTTTATTTTTAGGGTTCAGGCATTACAATCAAGGTAGAAAAATGAATACGATTATATAAAAGTGAGATTTTATGGAAGCAGAACTCTTTCTTCTATTATTATCTTGTAGTACTCTTTTGACTCTAACAGTGATAGCTTAGGTTTATAATATTAAAATTAATAGTGTAATTGCATAAAAATAAACTTTTATATCATGACATTAGATGCAAAAACTAAAGGTACAATATGATATGAATAGTGATTAAAGCAAAAATAAAAATTGGCAGTATGATAATGTGCCATAAACTAAGAAAAAATAAAATAAAATAGAAAATAAAGTAAATAACAATGTGCTAATATTCTAAGAAAAATAAAAATAAAAAAATTATACTAATAAGCAAAACTTGTAAGGACTAGGTATATTTTTAATTATAAATGTTCCCTGTTCATGAGGTAATTTACGAATATGCTACTAGGAATTGATGATGTTAGTGTAATGTGCAACATATATAGATATGACATTTAGGAGACGTATAGTACATATATATACGTATTATAATCTTAGTACTTTGGGTTGTATAGAAACATGTATGAGCATATTATACATAAGTACAAGTTGTTCACTGGTATGTTTCTGTAACTATGTCACCTGGTTATGATATGATTTATTGGGTATTGATTTATAGGTGTATGATTGACGCGTCGTTTAGAGCACTATGACTATCTTCAACCTCGCGGAGTAAATACGGGATACGACATACCTGATCAAGTTGCAGAGGTCAAGGGGGCAGTGCCCCTTGCGGGGGTGAAGGGTGCAACACCGGAGGAATTTTTAATTTACTTAGTTATATAGATGGGAAAACAAGTTACAAATTATGATTGGGCTGGGTCAGTCTCAACGAGGGCCTTGTTAAGAAGGGGCCATCTTGGCTGGGGCTTCATTTTAGCCCGTGCGACCTCTTCTTCATAGCTTCTATCTAGCCCCAGACCTTCATAAGAAACTCTTCGAACGATTTGAAGATTTTCAATTTGCATCAAGGAAGCTCCATCCAAGGCTAGAGTAACTGTTTCAGGATAAATCATGAATGAGGTAAGTAGATGTTGCCTCTTCTCGAATTAGTAATGAAATCTCATCTTAAATGTGATATAAGGCTGGTGGGAGGGGTAGTGTCCAACAACTTTATGTTTTGAGGCATTAGGGTTCGTGACAGCATATGAATAGTAGTGTTTATGGGGAATCAGATGTTATTGTATGATTTTTATAAAATAGATGATCCATTAGTAGTTTTTTTGTTCGTAATTTCTCTACAAATGCACAGGTCATAGATTGTAGTATATAAATATCAATCCCACAGAAAATTCAGAACTTAAAACATTGCTTTTAAAAATTTATATCAAAATCAAGTGAATAAGAAAGAGTAAAGAGAAGAAAATAACAAGAAAAGAGAATATCAAGAACGTAGAACAAAGATTAGATATCAAAGGATGCGAGCACCTAAGGTTTAGGATTTCAGATGTGTCTTCCTCAATGGATACATGGAGTACTTATTTAATTCAGATATTACGTATTAAATGAGTACTAACTGCAAATTATCCTTGTATCTTTTCTCGAAACCTACAAGGTATAACCGTAATAATAATCACATATTCTCATGGGATTAAGTCAATTAGGATTCATTAAGTTCTATGGCCGTTCGTGGAATTCCTCAAGGTCATCATGCCTATTTCTATGGTCTTATATTTTTATATTTTATATCTTGATTATCGTATATTCGACTTCTACCTTTCGGTTCCATCATTTAATATATAAAAATCATTACTAAAGTGTAGACTTTCACACAAAGTAGGCATTAAATCACAAAATATTAATTAATACATGATATTATTCAGAAGTAAATCAAAACCACAATATCTATTATATTATATGTATGCTACATCCTAAACCTTAGATTAAAGGCTTAGCCTAGTATGTTCAAAATACAATTAAAGCACAAAAGAATGTCGTATCTCAAATCCATCTCAAACATGACTATTAAACTCAAAAAAGAAGAAGAACGAAAAGCTTATTGATTACAAGCTTTAATAGTGTCTTGAACGCCTCAAATAACTCACTGCTTCGCTCCCTGCCTTCTCTCACTCTCGGACCTTAACCTAAGCTCCAAGGACGTTCTAGGATACCTTGGAATGTTTCTAAGAAGTATTTATATAGAGATCTCATAGCCCCTTATGCACAAAGTCCGAATTGCCCATGATTTTGTGCAACCAAGGGTCCACATGGTTTGAACCTTGTTGCACCCAGATCCATACTGTTCAAATCGCGTGGCACTCTAGAGTGCTCGAGTTACTTCAAAATTTATGTATAAGACCTAAAACACTTTTAGGTCTTCGGTGAAACATATTCTAAGCTCTTTCGATCACTATTTTAGCTCCTTTTAATTCTTTAAATTCATCAAATTGAGTGGATCTTGATCGTCATGATTCAACTCTCCAAGAATTGCATGAGTTTTGCTCCAATTTCACTTAATTTTTACACGTACCGATCAAACGTGAGTGTTTTATGCTAAACAAAGCTAAATCATTCAAAATATATTTCAAATTATCTCAATCACTCACATTCTCATCCAATTATCATTCTAAATATATAGTATGAAAGTGACTTAACATTTTTACATCATTAGAACGTGACATTGCTTGAGTTGATTGAATTGGGAGGATGAACTAGAGGTTTTCACTTTGGAACGTATCGTGTGTTTGATGTAATACTTATGTAACAGTTGGTATGTTAAATTAAAAGTAAACTTTTTTAATTTTATTGACACTGTGTGCGTGGTTTATGACATTCATTCTTGTGCGTTATGGATGATGCCCTATTCAAGATGGGTGGTTGAAAAAGGGTTATTAATGGTCCTTTATTGATATAAGAAGAGGTTTGTTCATGACACTTAGTTGACATAAGGAGAGGATTATTTGTGGCCCTTGTTTGACGTATAGTCATATGCATATGTTCTTGGATGTTAGTATTAGTCACATATTTTTTGTATAGTCATTTAGAACCATCTTTCTGCATCACTACTATGGCTTATGCAATAAGAGTCTTATTTGTATCTATTTTGTACTAATTGCTATCTACTTACTGAGTTTGTTACACTTACAGAATTTATTATTTTGCGTGTGGATCATAGGCAAAGTAAGGCACCTCGAGATGGAGTTGAAGGAGAACACAACCTTAGAGACTCGACTTAGTAAATTAAGGCTACTTCTTGTTAGAGTAATTTGCATATATACCCACATAGTTTGGCACTAATTGCAGATATACTCACGTAATTTCATGAAATACATATTACTTCACATAGTTTCACCAAAATTGCATATTACCCCCACACTGTTACCTGTCATTAATGTCTGATGTTATATTTTAAAAAATGATGAAAATGCCCTCATCCATAGTTTCACGAATTGCATATTATCCCCATGAAACTATGTATACCAATGAGGGCATTTTCATCATTTTTCAAAATCTAACGTCAGATATTAACGTCAGGTAACGTCATGGGGGTAATATGTATTTCGTGAAACTACATAGGTATATCTGTAATTAGCATCAAACTATATAGGTATATATGCAAATTACCCCTTCTTGTTATTATGGACTTTCACTTTTGATAATATTAGTAAATGTTGATGCTTACTTAGTTGACCCAACTATGTTAAACCTCTTATATTTAAGCATTTTGAACTTGATCGTAGTCTATGCAAATATATATAATAATCTTTTAGGATGCCTTGTTATGTAATGATGGTGTATGAGGTTTTTCATACTATTACTATATAGATGTCTTTCTGGTATGATAATATAAATGTATGAATTTAAAGATGAATGTTATATTTTATGATGAAAATTGAGATGTTTATGAATAACAGGTCCTGCATTTCACACCACCTCTTATAATTATGGGGGAGGTATTACCGGATTTTTCTTAGGTCACATTATACATATTGATTAGCCATTGAGGATGACTAGACAATGAGGCATAATAAAACTAAATAATAAGTCCAAAGTCACTACTAATCATAATGATTGGATTAGGACCCTACTTTTGCATTGGCTGGTGATCAAAGAATGCAAATGCTTTCAAGATGCTGTAGTAGAGAAATATTTAAAGCATTAATGAGAAGAATCTATGGAACAAAGGCCCCAGTCAGCTTTATTGAGATTGACGAGAACCTATACCGCATATCCTTCGAGAATGTGGAGGATAAAACCTTGATAATGAACAGAAGGCCATGACTATATGAGTGAAAGCTCATTCTACTCATAGAGCTTAATAATGCAATCAGGAGAGAGAAGATTGACCTTTAAATATTTTTGTTGTGGCGCCACATCAAAGAACTTCCAGTAGACAAAGTATTGCCAGTAAAGTTAATTGAGAAATCATTTTAAGCATATTTTCAAGTGTCCATCACCACCTCTTGTCCAAGGGTCAAGGTAGAGGTGAATGTTCGTGAGCTGCTAAGGAGAGAAATTTTTGTAAAGTGTAGATCCTCAATAAAAAAAATAGATCCATTTTTAACGTAAAAGGCCTCTCATTTTTTGTTGCCTTTGCAGAAAGATGGGTCACATATATAATGAATATAATGAGAAAGAAGGATATAGGGAGCTAAATGAAACAAATACGCCTTATGACAACTTTCTAAGAGCAGGATTGAAGATAATGTGCTGAAAGGATCCCAAACTAATAAAGTTTTTTAAAGTAAATTTCAATGAGATTGTATTGAAACCAGAGATGATGAGATAATGGTGGACATTAAGAGGGTTAGAGTGGTAGCGAAAGGGATGAAAAATTAGGAAAAATAGTAACTAACTAAAGGTGTTTAAAGGATATAGAAGCGCTTCAATAGATTCGACAAATGAAGATCTATTTGAGGAAGAGGAGATAACACGATCTCGAAAAGCAAATCTTGGGGAGAGAAGCTGAGGGGGGCATAAACAATGGATGAAAAACTCACATCTACAGGATTGAGGGGAAGGAAAACATAAGACCTAAAGTCAAGGAGAAGAGAGCATAGGGTGGACATTGGGGTAAAGGAAAGGAGAGGGGAGGGAAAGTAAAAGAGGTAAAAGAAGAAAATATAAATAAGCAGGAGGTGAAGGAGAGGGGAAGAAAGGGGAAGGGGGGTAGCAGTGAGTGGAACTCAAGGTAAAAGATGGGACAACCTAAAATGTAATGAGGAAGATAAGATAAAGGTGGAAGACTGAAGCATGTAAAAGATGGAAGTTATGTGGGAGTCTATGAATGGAACAAAGAATAAGATGATAAATAAAGAAGGCTAGACAAAGGTGAAGATTTTGAACACCTTAATCCAAGCAACATAATAGGAGCTTCACCAGATTTATATAGAAAGCAACTACATTACTGCATTGTGGAGGAAGCCAATGGAACAATTAATGGTACAAATGATTAAGGGTCGATTAGGCGAATTCAAAATTAGAAATTCAAGTCATACTTAATGCAAATGAGTTCTTACATGGGTCGAAAGGGGTGTATGTAGAATACAAAGAACCAAAGAAAAGGATGTTACGGATGGGAGAAGTAATGACTAGCAAAAAAGATGATAAAGAGTTCAACTGCTAGGAAGGTAGAGAGAAGAGAACGGATGTAAGAGTTAGTCAAGCCAAACAAGGAGTGAAGGGATCTTCATGGACGAGGGTGGTAACAGGTGAAGTAGAGAGACAAGAGGTGCCTATTCGACAAAGCAATCCAATCAAAAAATTCTATAAGGAAGAGGTGTTAACAGATGATCTCGTAGGAAGTGAAAATTATTACGAGAAAAGAAGAAAAGTGGGGATTACGAAGGGCCAAAATGTAAAAACAAAGGTGGTGGCTCAGGAGTCCTCTCAGCTCCACTTGGAATAAGGGTGTGTGGCTTTTTGTAAAACTCGATGATAATTTTTACCGATGTAAAAACTATTTGTATTTAATGACAATGTTGACTAGAAAATAGTAGCTTTTTGCCAATAATTGCCTAACGTGCATTAATTCTGCCACCATGTTTAATTCTGCTCGTAATTGCTGATGGTGGAGGACATGCACTATAATCTTATTGGCTAAATTTCCACATGGATTATGATAAGTTTAGCTTTCGGGATGAATTTTTAGCTTTACCAAAGATTAAGAACCCTCTGTCAATTTGCAATCTTCTTGACATTGTTAAGAAGAAAAACTCCTTGGTTGTCTTCCAATATGAATAAAAAAAATAAGAGGTAATGGAGGTAATCAGAAGGTAACTAAAATTTTGTAACTGCTTTCAGTTGATTACGAGGGCAGAAATGGCGGTTTAGCGATGCAATGAAGGAACAAAGGCAGTATCAATATAAAGAGTATCTTGAAGAACCATATCAATTTTGAATTTGTGGATAGGAGTGAGGCTATACTATGGATGATGACTGGATTTTACAAAAATTAATAAATAGGGTGAAGAGCAAAACTTAGAATATTCTAAGGTCCTTGGATAGCTCAACAATTGTGGTTAATAATGGATGACTTCAATGAAATTTCTAGTGTGTCAAAAGTTAGAAGCAGATGTGGCAGACCAGATACGCAAATGTAGATGTTTAGGGAAGTGGATGATTGCAATCTCATCGACGTCAGGTTTGTGGGCGGCATGATGACATAGAGAAACAATGAAAGAGGGATAATAGAGTAGAAGCAAGGCTTGATAGGAGTCTAGCTACCCCCTATGTGGCTCAACGTGTTCCCTTGTGCTAAACTATTCCATCGGGTATGTGTTAAGTCCAATCATTGTCTGATCCTACTTGTCCTTGATCCCCACAAATGCATGAGGTCCCCTCCAAAATAGTTCAAATATGAACTACTCTGGCAAAAGACAAAAAAGCCCATGAAATCATCCACTGAACTTAGACAAACTAGATGACATGCAAATGCCCATTCGAAAACTTTACAAGGAAAGTCTAGCTTTGTGAAACTTGTTTAATGGATTGGAATAAGACAAAGAGGGATAACATTCAGAAAAGCATTGACGAATTAAGAATAGAACTACATCAACTACTCTCTTTATCTCCATTAGATTCACGAGATGAAAGAATAAGATCAATAGATAGGAAAATTAATAACTTGCCGGGGGATGAAGAATTATTATGGAAGTAAAGGGCAAAGATGCATTAGATGAATTCAGGTGATAGGAAAACAAATTTTTTATATAGGGTAGTCTTAAACAAAAGAAGAAAGAACATATTGACAAACTATAAGATGAATCAAACAATTGAGTTTATGATCATAAGAGTATGGGAAGGACTATGATTAGATACTTCGAAGGCCTATTTGCAATCTCTCAACCACACTATATTAGAAGAATTACTAGCTTATACACGAACAAACTCTCTAACTCTAACAAAGACCACTCACCAGACCTCTCACTTGGGATAAGGCGGTAAAAGTGGTTAAAGAAATGTGTCCAATGAAAGCCCCAAGCGCAAATGGGATGTCATCAAGCTTCTATCAAAAACACTAGGACACAGTGGGAACGGATGTATTTGAGTTATGCAAAAAATTTATGGCATGTAGAGATCAAGAAACCCAATGACATCAACTGTAGAGTATATAGTCCACCAAATTGTCCTTATCCTAAAAAAAAGTAGGCATGAAAAGTTGTCGATTTCTACCCTATCAATTTATGCAATATGAGATATAAGATATCATCGAAAGTCCTGGCTAATAAACTTAAGAATTGTCTACATCACATCATTTCTGATTATCAGAGTACCTTTATCTCAAGTAATCTTATCATAATCAATATGCTGATTGCCTATGAGATAATCCATTATCTCAAAAGAATAAAGGATGGTAGGGATAATAAGGTGGTCATTAAACTTAACATATCTAAAGCTTATGATAGGGTTGAATGAAACTACCTATTCAAGATGACAAGGGTTATGAATTTCAGTAAGACTTGGACTCAATGAATATGAAGTTGCCTATCTTTAGTTAGGTATAAACTGAATGTGTGCGGCTTCATGATTGAGTCTTCTTGCCCGACAAGAAGACTACATCAAGGTGACCTTTTTCACCATATCCATTTCTTACCTATGCACAAGGATTATCTTGGCTGATTGGGGATTTGAATACAAGAAAATATCTCTTAGGAATTTGTATATCTAGGAGGAGACCAACCATCATCCACTTATTCTTTATAGATGATGCTTTACTCTTCTTGAAGGAAAATCAAGACAAGATCTCTAGAATGTGTCTTGGTTGAATATATATAGGGATTGCTCTGGGCAAGTTGTAAACATCGACAAGATGATTTTTTTCTTTAGCTCTAACACTAGTTTTAAATAAAGAAGGTTGATTCAAAGTATGATGGGGTTAACTGACAATGAAATCAACTCAAACTTAGGCCTCCTAGCATAGTTAGGTAGATTAAAGAAGCAGGTTTTCAAAAGCATCAGCAAATATATATGGAGAAAAACGAAAGGATGGAAAAAAAGATGTCTGTCAGTAGGAGGAAAGGAGGTCCTCATAAAAGTGGTGGCTCAAGTTATACCTAGCTACATAATGATTCTTTTTCCCTTGCCAAAGGGATTTTACAGTTAAATAACGGGTTGGTTAGCCAGTTCCGGTAGGGCGAGAATGAGGGCAAAAGGAAAATAAGTTAAATAGCATCGAGAGATATGTGTAACCCAAAGGATTTGGGTGATAAGGGCTTCAAAGACTTAATGGCCTTTAATTATACATTTCTAATAAAAGAATTCTTGAGATTAATGAGGAATTCAAACTCATCCAATCATAAAACTCTAAAAGGCAAGTATTTTTCCAATGGAAGCATTTAGGATTACGAAGCTTGAACATATGATACCTATACATGGAAATGCATCTTGAAGGCCAGAGCTATGTCATTAGAGAATGGGGTAAATGGAAGATAAGTGACGAATAGTGAGTACATTTCTTTAGAAACAGGTGGACTAAGAGGGAAATTGTGAAGGCTGGACCACTCCTATATTACTTATCAGACTTTGAATTGGCCAGTAGTTTTGTTGACAACTTGACTGGCTTGTGGAGAAAGGAAAAGATTCTTGCTAGTTCAGGTAAAAATGAGTAGAACCAGATCAATCTAATCCTAATACTAGCTCAATTATAGGCAAATAATTGGTTTTGGGAACCAGAAGTTGACGGTATTTTTTGGGTAAAAATCAGCACATAAATTAATCAAATCAAAACTTCGTTCTTTTGCAAAAATTCAATCATAAACCTAAGGAGATGACACACCAGATTCTAGAGTGTTTAAATAAATCTAGAAGGCCTAAATTCCAACTAAGATTAAAGTCTTTGGGTGGAGGCTTTTTATAAATGCTCTTCCCACAAAGATGAACCTCACTCGCAGTGGTGTCCGAGTGGACCCTTGTTTCATCATCTACAAAAAATAACCGGAGAACATGAATCATCTGTTCATCCACTATGAGAAGTGTTAGCAAGTAGAGAGCAACTGATAAAGAACAGCGACATTTGGACTCTAAGATCTACTATCAAATGCATCTTCCATTAGTTATCTACAACAAATTTGTCAATGTTTATCCTCTATTGTTGGAGGGTCTAGTTCTTAAGAAACAAAATAACAATTGATAGCATTGAACTAGATTGTGGGGATATCTTAGACTGGTGCAAAACGTTCTTAGCTTGCTTCCTCTCTGTAAATTGGGTGGCAGGAATGAGCCTGATAGATGCTGAACTGCAAATAAGATGGTTGAAAACTATGATAAACAAGCTCAAAGATAATGTTGACAGCAAAAGACATAGGGACGGGAGTGATACTGTGATTGAGGCGGTTCTTAAAAATTCAAACAGAGCGTTCATGGTAGCTCAATGCTGGAGATTCGATGGGGTCACAGATCCTCTCACAATGGAGGCTCTAGCAGTCAAATGTGTTTTGGAATGGGGCTCAGAAATGCCAATAAGTGAAGTTGATCTGGAAAATAATTCTTTTCTCCTCGTTGATTCTCTAAAAAAGGAGTGTCATATCCTATCAACAACGGGCAGCGTCCTTCATGAAATCATGTTCTTGCTATGAGATTTTATTTTGTTAAATTTATGCATGTTTCGAAATCCAAAAATGTTGTTGCCCATAAGTTGGTATGTTGTGCTATATCGAGTCAGGAGAGATGCTCAACATGGTGGGGATGCCCATCTAGATTCATTATCAATTGGATCTTTTTGCTCTTTAGAAATGAAAGTGTCTTCATAAAAAAAAAAAGAATGTAGATGCTTTCACGTTCATTATTTTATCATGGATTGTCAGCTATGAACTTGTTATGGCTTGAAGAAATTTCTTAAATTTAAGAAAATATTGATGGAAGAGGTTGAGAGCTTAAGTGAGAAAGTTGTAGAAAAGTCGAACTTGAATATTCAATGACTAATGAAGTGAGATTGCTTAGAAACGAAATAACTATGCTGTGAACTTTGTATTTCCAATTGCTTCTTATAATTTAGCTTAATTGTTTTTAAACACTTTTACAAGATCATAACAATGGGCTTCGTCAATGAAGGTTGCTGTTTTGAAGCTCTATTAGGTTCAATAATTGCTGCTCTAATTAACTGTTTAAGAAAAATTTGCATTTTAAATCCTCTAACTATGTGTATTTCCATTTCAAACCTTGAATTTTGCATATTGGTATTTTACACCCTTTGTATTTTAAATCTTCATTCTTTGTATTTTAAATCTTCACTTCTTATGATATTAAAAAAAACACCATCAAGTTATGTGTAATGTTAAAAATACCCTGGTAAAGATAGAGTTTGAAGGGGTTTAATGGCTTCTCAATCTTGAATCCCCTCATAGTATCTCCAACACTGCGCCCACGCAAAGCATCTACTCTAGCCTGTAATTCACTCACCATAAGACAATCATTGCTAACCTCTCATGGATTAGAGATTGCCACTTTCTCATTGCTTGACTCCCTCCATCGTCCTTCTTTGCCGGTTGCTTGGTTGATGGCCTCCTCCTTTTGATGGTGGCCAACTCTACACTCAAGCGGAAGAAGATGCTCCTCTTTACCTTCCTCATCATGTCCGCTTAACAGCCACCTCCTCAAACCTATGGGTCTACTTAGTGCTGCAATTCATGAGTGGGTTCAAGCGAGCGATAATTGGCACATGTGAAATGATGCCACTTGATCTACCATTTTATCAAGTCAAAATGGCAAAAAATAGATTCACGGCTGTCAGATCTCTACCACAATAGGGGTCATGGTGTCTGACTTGCTGTTGCAGCTGTTAAAAGCTTCCAATTAGTAGTATGAAGATGATGTAGTGTAAGGGGACATTTGGTAATGTGTAAAGTTATGGGATCGTAGGAAATGGAAAAAGAGAATATTTTAATAACCGCGTAATTGATAGGAAATGATAGGGGTATAATTAGAATAAATAGGTTTGTTATATGTAGTTGGTAGAAAAAATGATTAGAATGTAAGGGTAAAAGTAGAAAAAATCATGTGATTGATGGAACGATGATTGGCCTTGGGAAACCAAATCTCATGATTTTCCATGGTTTCTCACACTTGCATGTTAATAAACGTGCCCTAGATTTACACTTAGGTTTGAAGCTTCAACAACTTCCATGGCTACTACTCAAATGAAGGAAAACAATGGAGCACCAAAAATGGTGCTCCAGTAGTGCACTTGAACCTCTACACATACAACCTCTTAATGTGATAATCTAATCCATTAAATTATAATGTAATTTTGCTCCATGGATTTTGCAAGGTCAATAGATGCGTTGGAATTATTATGAGCCCATTTAATTTCATTTTAATTGTATAATTTCATTTTCTTTTTAAATTAGTGAACTAATTTATTTTATGTTTCCAAAAAGAAGGCAAGAAAACCCATTACATGCTTGTAATCTGGTTTAGATTTCAACAAAAATCAAAAGTTTAATGAAAATATTATTTCGAAATAAAAGCTTAAATTAAAAGTCTTTAAGTGCGTTAATATTATATTAGTAAATAAATAAGATAATGCATATGTAAGTGTGAACTTCAAGTTTAAAATATAAATATACGAACTTAGAAGTTTTAGAATACAAGGACATTATAGATGTTTTACATGTCTTTTGACAATGCATTTTAACACCATAATGAATGAGGATTTAAAAATGCAAAGGATGAAAATTCAAAAGGTTTAAAATACTAATACACAAACTCTGGGGTTTGAAATGCAAATATTCATAGTTGGAGAGTTTAAAATGCAATTTCTTCTTTATTTGACTTAGGTGTTAGACTTCTCAAATAAAAAAAGATTTTGTCATTATAAGCTTAGATATTGCTGTAAATATGTATCTTGTAAATAAATACTTACTTTGTAATAAATATTCATTGGGTAGTCACCGCATATGACATGTATGATACATCTAAACTCATTTGATAGTTATATTTTTCATTAATCATCTGATCTTGGACCTTCTTAAAAATATTTTGCAATTTTACTTTCTTGGTTGAGGAATATATTTTAATTCTTTTTTTATGGGATCAATTCTTCTGCCCATTACTAAGCTGTTAAGTATGGATCACGATCCCATGCACCCGGGTGCACTTAGCTTCAGTGCACCCGGGTGCATTAAACCCATTTTAACCCATTTTTTATTTTTTTGAATTTTTTTTACGGGTGTTAATCTAAGTGTATTTCATATCTCCATATTGCTGAGTCCGTTGAGGGTGTTTACATATCTCCATATTTCAATCATTTTAATATAATCTACTCTATCTATTTTATGATTTTTTTTTATTCTTAATCGATGTTTTGAAAATTGGACCGACTATAGGGTCTAATCGGGTGGGCTACCATTCATGACATAAACGGTTCGTTATTATTTACAATTCAACTACCATGATGCAACTGCTGGTTACCAATGATTGAAACAGAAAAATCAAGATTGGCAATAAAATTTGATCGTGGCACACAGTTCTGCTTTCAAAAACATTGCTTTAATCATTACTTCTTGTATCATATTACTCTCTTACCTTTTAAAAAAAAAAATTTAATCTTTTTTACATATTATCAAACACAACAGGTCCTTTTTTAAGCATTTGGAACTGAAACTTACAATTACCAGAAAAATCCTAGAAGCGAACCACAAGCACGTTATTACAGACCATACAAGTGTTTGAAGCCTTTGCGAAAGAGAACGGCCTAAAAGGTGTTTTTCTTTTCTATTTAATTAGAAACTATAAGCATTTAGTGTTGAAATTTTGAAACTACCAAAATGCATTCTAAAGGCATGATATTTTTGTTTCCCTTTTTCTAAAAAAAATCACAAGAACATAAGTTTTTTTTTTTTCCAAAGAATTGAAACGGGTAGTCTGTTCTGAAAAATGTCAAAGCACACGTATTAGACACAATTTAATATATTTATAGGGTCTATTTTACAAAATGACCAGAGATATTAGGTCTTAGATAGCTCTTCAGGTGAACTAATGTTTCTTGTTTAAGTTCAAACCCTTCCCACTTGTGCGCAAGTGGGCCATTATCTTCACAAGAGGACCTTGGAATTGCACTTTGAATTGGTGTCTTATCTTGGGTAGAAAGTGGACTTAAGGTGGCTCTTCGAATTCGATGCCTTTCATCTCATCTCATTTTATTTTATTTTATTATACACACGCGCACACACTGTTATTGCTCATGAATCAAGTGGGTTTAATTTAATTATTTTTTTAGTAGAAATTAATAATTTATACACATACTCGTCTTTGGCTGCAGTAAGACACATCTTGCTGGCTCTAGAGAGACCAGCTAGCTCAGGTTACAATCTTAGATAGCCTTTTCTCGGATAAAGGCTTGTGTGATATTTGGATCTCTGGATCTACTTTTTTTTTTTTTTTTTTTATCACCGCTGTCCCAGTATTATAAAGTTATGTTTGTAGAGTGATAAAATTTTTGATGTGAAAGTTTTTAAAATATGAAAAAACGATGTGTTATGATAGGAGTAATGATGAGGAGTAAAGAGAATAAATTAAAATAAATAGATTTGATGTATGAATAATTATATAAAAATGACTGAAAAGTAGGGTAATTCTATTAGAAGAAATGAAAAATAATTAAAAATAAGATAGTTGTGGAGAGTAAAAAGTTTTGGATTAAAAAGTTTTAAGCGTTAACAATCCCTCTCTAAATATAAATTTAGAGATTTTTGCAAATATGCCTAAGGTTTGACCGATATTACATCTATGTCACTAAGTTTGCCAAAATTGCAAATATACATGCAAAGTTTACATAAAATTGCAAGTGTGCTTTCCTTTCATTAGCATATCATTAGAATTTTTGTATTAGGACAAAAATGTTCTTTAAACCAAGTGATATACTTACAATGTTTTCAAATGTTGTAAGCAAGTTTGTTACTTTATTATTTTATATATTTTACATATATTATTATTTTAGATTTTTTTGCAAGTATGCTTACAATATTTGCAAAAATTGAAAGCGTAACACTTAGCTTAAAGGACATTATTGTCGTTTTACATAAAATTCTAAGGGATAAGCTGTAATTTCATGCAAACCTTGTAGGTATATTTGCAATTTAGGTAAATTTAGGGACACAAATGCAATTTTGGTCAAACCTTATAAGCATGTTTAACTTAATTTCTTAGCATTAAACATTATTAAAATTTAGATATACATTAAGAGAAATACTTTTGAGTTGTACTATTGAAGGTTGATGTGTTGTCATCTCATTAATCCTAGACTTATCTTGACGATTAAATCAAAATTAATCAGTTCATGAGGTGGTAAGATTTCATATCAATAAAAAATTTGCACGGCCCTAAGTTTAGTGGATTGAGAGGATTGATTTTGATCCATTATCACAGCGACCCCAAAATGGAGTGGAATTGAGAAACCTGAAGTTTTCTAGTGACAACGATAGTTACGATGAACTATTTTTCAGTGAGTCGAGAAGATTGCTGCCCTTCGATGAGTATGCTTAGTGACCTCAGCAACCACGGCCGATGTCTGCTACTGCTTGCAACTTGCAGCCGGTTAGACGAGACAAAAGCCCGACTTTGTAAATTGTAATAGTGTAAAAATAGCATGTATAGCTCCAAATTTTACAGGTATTTTAAATTTAGTACTTTTTTTTACTTCAAATTTTATATCAGCAGTAGACGGCTTTAAATTTCAAAAATAGCCCAATCTCTAATAAAATTTAAGATTAGTTTATTCAAAGTTAATTATTCATATCAAAATAATATATAATTTTATAGTCGTATAATTATTAAAAAGTCATTAGAATATAAATTTTTAGCTATAAAATTATAATTAAAAATAGACATGTTTGTTATTTCACGGGAGGTTAACTTCTTTAATGGATTATCAATAATATATGTATAAGTGGAATTCTAGGCAGAGTATGTAGGTATATTTGAATTTTTTGAAAGTTCATAATTATAAATGAAATTCTAGAAAAAGTACATGGGATGTTTTGAAAGTTCATAAATATAAGTAAAATTATCAGTAGATTTTGTGAGGATACGTAAAATTTGTTATTTTTAGCGAAAAAAGTGTGTTTTTAATCCATCGCCTAATTTCCTATGAGAAATAGAAATGTGCAATTTTAATCATTCCATTTAGTAAAATTTTAACACTAATTGATTTTGATATGATATGACAAATTTGCCTTTTTCAATGGTGTGTTTGCAATAGAGAAAGAAAAAAGAATTATTCAATTTTTTCGTCAGTTTTTTTATACAATTAATATGTTTTTTTATATAACTACTTCACTTTACAATAATCTATTCATATCTTTGCGGAAAATTACTTTGTGTATTTGAACTTCATTGATATTACTTGTAATCATTATCTCCATCGTACTACATCACTTTCTTATTTTTTTTTTCCAAACTCCTTCTCGAAATTTTTTTCTCTATTTTTCCATTTACCAAACAAACTCTCTTAAATAAATATCTTCAATTATTTAATTAAAATTTAAAATATTCTTTTCTTGCAATAAATTACATTAAAAGGTCTTAAAAATTTCACCCACTAGTGTAATCTATTTAAGATTTGACGAAATTATTAAAAAATTTATTTTTGTAATTTTAGATTAAAAAGTTAAATAGTCCTTGGTCATTACTTAGTTGGATGGACAAAAATTGCATATTTTTGAAGCTAGATGGACAAAAACTGTATTCTTTCTTTTATAAAACTTAAAGCCACCTATTGCAAATGTAAAATTTAAGAGTCAAAAAGTACTAATTTACTTAAAGGACTTCAACCGTGTTGCGTATACTCATCAGTCGTCATAACCAGTTTGCGTATACTAACCGTCAGACTCATTCGAAAATTTTGAAAAAAAAATATAAATCGTTTAAATTAAAAACTAATAAAATCGGATGGTCAAATGTACGATAAAAAATAAAATATAAGAAGAGTGTCTTACCATTGAAATCATTTTGATTCGATGAAATAATAAAATATTTCTCCTTGCAAAAAAAAAAAGATATTTTAGGAATTTTATATAAATATTTCTTTGTATATTATTTTTCTTTATGGCTGGCCACGTCCAAAACACTAGATTTTGGTGATTTTTAATTTTAACGATTTATATTAAATTTATTTTCAGATTTGTGTCCTAGTTTACATTGAAGAAAAAAGTATTATTGTGTATTAAAATTGAAAAAAATTGTGATCAGAATGAAAAAATATGTTTTATTTTTTTTAAAATGAAAAAATTATTTTAAAAAACAGAAGGTTCGTTCTATCTTAGTCCAAAGATCATTCCATGATAGATGTGAACAAACACTTCGACCAAACTGACACCAGCTGCGCCCTAAATTGCCAGCAATTGTTTAAGTTGCATGGAAATTTGCATCGGAAGTCTTCCGTTATCTACAAATGGCTGCCGTTATTGGAGCCTCCGGAATATCCAAACCATACTTATTCTACCGTCATTCATCTCCCTCTCATTCTCATGAGATCAAGCATCAGCAGCATCATGACATGCCCAAATCCATCCCATCATCCGTCCCTGGCCCCGAAGTCCGTTCCCGCCTTTCCATCCAAAATCCTTCGCTCCTTGAAAAGCGCCCCACTCCACGTGCCATGCTTCCTCCCTCACCAACCTCACATGACTATGCCCATCTCATTGCATCGTGCAAGTGCATGCACATGGCTACACAGATCCACGCCCATGCACTTAAAATGGGCTTGTGTGGGCATGAATACTGGGAAACGAAGCTTTTGCAGATGTACGGTAGGCATGGGTGCGTCGAGCATGCGATGCTTCTGTTTGAGAAAATGCCCATAAGAAACGTCTATTCATGGGTGGGTGCACTGACCGTATGTGTGGACCATGGGCTGTTTGAAGTAGCTCTGCTACTATTTGAGCGAATTTTAGTCGAAGAGGCTGACTTGGAATTTTTCATTTTCCCTGTGGTTCTTAAAGCGTCCAGTGGTTTGGGTGATTTGGGAATGGGGGAACAGTTACATGGACTTGTGATAAAAAGGCAGTTTGTTTTTAATAAATATGTGGGTAATGCGCTGATTGACATGTATGGGAAGTGTGGTTGTTTGCATGATGCAAAAATGGTTCTAGAGATGATGCCAGAAAGGAACTGTGTTTCATGGAATTCGATTGTCACTGCCTGTGCAGTCAATGGGATGGCATTTGAGGCATTGGAGTATTTGGAGAAAATGGAGTCTTTAGGCGGTTTGATGCCTAATATTGTTTCGTGGAGTGCCGCAATTGGTGGTTTCACTCAAACTGGTTATGATGAGGAAGCACTTGAGCTTTTTCGTGGAATGCTGGGGGCAGGAGTGGAGCCAAATGCTCGAACATTGGCTACAGTACTGCCTGCTTGTGCAAGACTGAAAGCTTGGTTCAGTGTCAGGGAAATTCATGGCTATGTTATGAGGCATGAGTATATGTCTAATCCTTTTGTTATCAATGGATTGCTTGATGTTTATCGGAGGTGCGGCGATATGCATAACGCATTGAAGATCTTTTTGAAATTTTCTGTTAGAAATGTCGTGGCTTTCAATACCATGATTGTTGGATATTGTGAGAATGGTGAGGTTGGCAAGGCTAAACAACTGTTTGATGAGGTGAAACTTGCTAGAATTGGTAAGGATACAATTACTTGGAACTCGATGATCTCTGGTTACATAGATAATGGACGGTTTGAAGAAGCATTGAATATGTTTAAACATATGCAGACAAAGGAAGGGGTAGAAGCAGATACTTTTACCTTAGGGAGTGCTCTTAATGCTTGTGCAGATTTGGCTGCTCTCAGGCAAGGCAAGCAGATCCATTCTTATGCAATTGCTAGAAGCCTTCAAACAAATGCGTTTGTTGGTGGTGCTCTCGTTGAGATGTATTGTAGATGTCATGATCTAGCAGCTGCTCAAATGGCTTTCAATGGAATAACCGATAGGGATTTAGCAAACTGGAATGCTTTGATTTCTGGCTATTCACGGTGTAACAAAGTGGAGGACATTGACAAGCTTCTTCATAAAATGAGATCAGAGGGATTGGAACCCAATTCCTTTACTTGGAATGGAATTATGGCGGGCTACATAGAGAATGGACACATGGAATCTGTGTTGCAGCTGCTCTCTAAGATGCGATCTGTGAATTTGAAACCTGACATTTATACTCTTGGAATGGCTCTACATTCATGTTCAAGTTTAACAACTATTGAGCCAGGGAAACAGCTTCATGCACATTCAATCAGACAAGGTCATGACACACATGTCCACGTTGGGGCAACACTTGTGGACATGTATGCCAAATGTGGAAGTATCAGGCATGCATGGAGGTCATTCAATAGGATACATCACCAAAACTTAGTATCGAAGAACACCATGCTTGCAGGATATGCTATGCATGGCTGTGGGAAGGAAGGCATTGCATTATTCCATCAAATGCTAGAAGATGGGATTAGACCAGATTCAGTAACCTTCTTATCTGTCTTATCCTTGTGTGTTCACTTGGGATCAGTCCAGGAAGGTTGGCGCTGCTTTGACTTGATGGCATGTTATGATATTGAGCCTACTCTTAAGCACTATTCATGTTTGGTTGATCTTCTGAGTCGTGCAGGCCATCTAAGTGAAGCATATGAACTCATCAAGAAAATGCCTCTTACTCCAGATGCTATTATATGGAGCTCTTTGCTTAGCAGCTGTGTTATTCACGGCAATGTTGGGTTGGGAGAAATAGCGGCAAGTAAGCTCATTGATTTGGATGGCAAAGAAGCTGGAAATTATGTCCTGCTGGCCAACTTGTATGCTTCTTTGGGGAGATCAGATGATTTGTCAAAGATACGGCATGCAATAAAAAGCAAGAGAATGCAGAAGATCCCCGGGTGTAGTTGGATTGAATACCGAGATCAGATTCATGTATTCCGTGCGAGTGATAGATGTCATGAACAAACAGATGAGATCTACGAATTGCTGCAGAGATTGACCTTGAATATGGGAAGCGAATGTTTTGCTGATCCTATATGACTGGGCTTTTAGTTGAAGTGGAAGAATCCCCATTGCCATGATCATCACTATGTCCTGAATCCTGATTATGTTGCAATCATCATCGTATCGGACTCTGTGGCTTGGGATTGTTTTTTTCGGCTGAAGTCCATCTTTTTTCAGATACGGCAGATGAGAACCTAGAAGAGGATGTTGGTCAGTTGGTGGATGAGATGTGAGGATCATGTTACATACTCCATGGTGATACTTCACTGGAAAACGGCGAAAATGGATTGTGCATTCGGCATGTATGGTAATGACGCTGGTGGTAGTCAGGCAGGCCTGCCAATTAACTGCTGTCTACCAACATGCAACCTGCGCTGCAGCAACGCCTGTCAAACCAGGGCCATTTTGACTGAATATTGTGACAAAGAATATAATATGTTATATGAACCAATGTCCCAAAAATGTGCAATTCCAAGTGCAGCTTACAGGAAGAAAATTGTTTAAATCTTGTGGCTAAGAATTTTCCCTCCTCCCCTTTGTGTTCGTGCGAAGTAGAGAACAACTACACTTGAGGCATTTGCAGCATTCCATAGGAGGCAAATCATCATTTTCATGTTACGTAATCAAGCTTGGCCAAGCCTACTCGAAACTTATTTAAGTTTCGGCACAGCTCATATGACTTGGATGGCTGGATTTAAATAAGTTTTCAAGCTCTTTTAAGCCCCTTCACCAAATTCAAGGTCAAGTTCGTTAAGAACCATCAACGCTTCTATTGAGATGAAGTCTATTGACAACAACAAGACTCATTTATATCTATTATTTGAAATCTACTAAGCCAAATTAAGTTCGATAAAATCCGGTTAAACTCGATCAAATTGCTGACACGTGTCTATGTGATCGGTGCTCTCAAATTTTAGACGCAAAGACCAAGTTCCGCGTTTACTCAAGTAGCCATGAGCTTAAATGCTTGAGTAATGGGCCGTGCAGTGGGTTGGATGCAAGTCCTCACTTCACTAGTCCCCGAGAAGGGCAGGGTTTGACAGGAGACTTAGCCTACTACAAGTGAGCAAGACTTAAAATGGGTTCGCATCGACCCAATTTTAAGACGACAAAAGAGACCCAAATGATGTTTGGAGCCAATGAAGACAGGGATACATCTAATAGTGCAAAAGTTCATTTTGGAAAAATTTCGTATAGATAAGTTTTCGTCAATAAAATACGTGGACCCCTCCATCCCCCCCTCTAGTGTCTTATTGACTTGAGGGTAGAAGGATAGAGCGTTCCCACTTATTTTTCTATCAAAAAATAATGCGAAAGTTATGGACACGGCCAGTCAGCCATCAATTTTGAAGCCTATAAATAGGATTGGCCCAAGCAGCACAATGTGAGAGTGGAATTGTGGAACTCTGAACTAGCATATCGTGTAGTAATAACATGATAACATGATATTTTAACTCTCCTAAATTTCTAATCACCTTAATAACTCTATGTTTCTCGTCATTATTTACTCTTCTAATTTATCTTAAGCAAAAACATCGCATGCAAGGCCAAGGTCCTATTCGCCTAGCGTTCTCACGTAGCAAAATTTCACTAATAGTACTTTTGCAAAAAGCATCATCAAGCAGCTTCCCGCAAACGTAAAATATATTTTTTTTTTCTGTACATCTAAATGCAGCTAGAGTGCCAGACACACAATTTTAAAAAAGCACTGATGTTCTGGTTAATCAAATAATCCCTTCAGAAGCGCGAAATCCCATCAGAAAGCTTTAGAGCGGAGCCCGCTGCGACTGAGCAAGTCTGGCTTGGGGATGTGTTCTTTCTCACAGGCGGATAGGCTCCAGCCCAATTTCGAAACCACAAAGAAACCAAATTGATGCCGAGCTTATGATGGGCTGCACCCGGTGCAAAAGTAATCGGCTTGCCCCCAGTAGGCCTAGTGTTGAAGCCCAATTAGCACATTGTAGAGGGTTTGTTTGGCACGTGACAATGGGGGATGAATGAAATAACTAAAATACTCATGTGTGTAAAAATATAAAATAAATATATATTTTTGAAATGATAAAATTTGTTTTATAGATTACATACACATATAATAATAGTCGTATAAATTCATAAAAAAAACTGTATAAAATTTTCAAAAGAAATAAAAATACGATTTTGTCCGGGCTGTAAACTATTCTGATAGTTACTAAGGAACCCTATATTATCTAGCCATCACTTACTCGTCTAATTATTAATAGATCATGATCCTATGCACCTCAGTGCACTTAGGCTTGGTGCACTTGGGTGCATTTAACTTATTTTTTAATTCTTTTTTAATTTTTTAAATATAACTGTGAATCTAAATGTATTTAACTTGTTTATCAATTTTTACCATTGTTAGAGTTTGTAGATTGTTTTGGATTTTTTAAAATCGGTGGTATTTAAACTAAAATGCAGCTGATATAAAAAATAAAAAAATATCTACAAATATTCAAAAATAGTAAAAATTGATACATAGGCAAAATACACTTACGTTAATAATTGTGTTAAAAAATTTTCAGAAAAAAATTAAAAAAACAGGTTGAATGCACCCGAGTGCACCAAGTCTAAGTGCACCTGAGTGTCTTTTTAGGCACTTCCCATTATTAATTATTCTTTACCTTATAACTGAACATATTCAAACATGCCACATAACTAACCTATATGAGGGGATTTAAGTAAGCAGGTTTAATGTGTTAAGCTCGTTTTTTTCCATAATTCTTATCGTCCTCTCTTTTGGAACTCAGGTGCCGCTCTGTGTAGATCTTGGCCATCAATATTGTACAAAAAAATTGAAAAAAGCTAAATAGCAACCCTAAAAATGCCAACGATGAGCTCATATTATATCAGTGTTACCATAATTTTGGATCATGCAATTGTGGCTGAGGCTCCATTCTGTAAGGGCCTCACCTCTTCTTACATATCTTTTAAGAAATAATTTCATATCTTAACAATCTAACTATCTTATATTTTTTATTTTTTACTCTTACATTTTAATTATTTTATTACAAATATTATGTCACATTATGCTCTCATTTTTTTAAGGAACGTAATCAATGATAGGGTCACGGTGCCATGCGAGTGCGTGGCAATATGGTTTGGTCTGGCATCTGCATCGTCTGTCACCTCCTTCCCTCCAAATTCTCATCCAAGTCGTCATGCCTCTCACCAACCTTGCTAGAGTCTACAACTGTCCATTTCTTCTTCAAAATTCTAGGCGTTCCCTGCGCAGCGCCAAGTAAGCGTCACATGGTCCTCATCTGACGCACGAATCGAATCGTAGTACAAAAGCATCAGTGATGGGCCGGTCGACAATCCATATTAATGGGGCTGGAGCTGGACCATCTCATCATCGTCTCCTTTTGCGCGGCCTATTGCAAATTTGCCATGCCCTGTCAGAAAACCAACGTCCACCTTCTATCCAACTCTCTTACGTGTCGGGTGCAGATGCGAGAACCGGGCCTGCGCGTGATGCACGTCAACCTCCACCACCACCACAGATTAAAACCCACGTGCCAATCCCCCATAATAATATTACCATCTTTTATGAAGCCCTTCTTCCGTCCAACTTTTTTAAAATTTAACCTCTTAATAATTAATAAAAAATTTACTTCATCTGCTATATTTTAGTATTATTTATATTATTATGAAAAAAAAAATTATTTGTCAAATATTAATTTACATAACTTTTTTCTGCAAATATATAAAATCAACATATTAAAATAATTTAATTTTAAAGCAAGATTTTTAACAACTAAACCACCTAAAATTTTATTATTATATGAATAAATCATTGTATAAATTATTATTACATTTTAATGTATATATAAGTATTTTCCTAATTTAATAAAAGCTAACATCCTTGATATCAATTACATACCCTGCAGTTCACATCTTAATGCGTTTTTGATCCCCTGTTCGAATCGTGAGAGGAGCACCACCTCATATAATATAATAAGCATAGAGCAACCCTCACGTCCGCCGTAACACTCCCCAGCGTATGCCAAAACCTCCACCCTATGGAATGAATAATGCATTTAACGGGGCTCGGAACTAGTCCACCCGATGCAATGTCTCATTTTTTTAAAAAAAAAAAAAAAAAATTTCTACTTTCATAAATGAGCTCAAGCATAGTATTTTCATAAATATAGGTTTTACATTTTTATGATTTTAGATATTTTATTCGAATTTTGAAAAATATATAAAAAGACATTTCTCATATGGTGGCAGGTGAGAAATATCTTATTTTTATGATTTTTAAAATTCTAAATAAAAAATTAAAAGCATAAAAATGGTAAAAATTATATATACGAAAATTTTTTAGAAATAAAAAAGCGCAGTGTGCACCGGGTGCACCAGATCGTGCTCCATCTAACGGCGGAGATGGATTAATTTGAAAAGGGTGTTAGGATTTGGGTAACGAGTAACGACGAGGGGCAAGCGACAGAGAGCCAGCCTTCCTTTCTTCGTGATTACGCTCCCATCGCATCACCAACATGCGCCCCAATGATCACATTCGCATTTCCAACCGAGAAAGTGACGTGGCAGAAGAAGCCACGGAACTCGCGGGGACCACGCCCTCCTCCGTGGTCCCCACCTTCCTTCCTGTCCCCTTTGCTCGCGACATCAACAACCATTCTTCTGACACGTATGCAGTAACCCGCCCTGCCACGCGTCGCCACCTCATTGTCCCCGCCGTCCGGCATCCGAGGGTGAACGAATATCTCATCGGACCAGCAGCAGCCGCCACGTGTCCATCTCATAATAGACGGCGGAAATCTTGCCACGTCCGCTGCCCGGTGCCTCCGGACGGCGACGTTCCTTCGGTCGACAGCCTCTGTTGCGTTTCCCCGCCTGTGTTGTTCTCATGAGGAGGAATGATTACTTGTTAGGGTCCAGCAGGCCTTTTTCTTAAATTTTTTTTAGGCATGCCGTGGGCCACAAAATCTGTCCCTATATACATATATATATATATATATATATTAAGTTGATGAACGGCAGAGATGGATAGATGGAGCTGGGATTAATAAAGTCATCAGACGAGATGATTGAGCAATCAGTGGTTACAAAAAACTTAAAAAGCTATGCTTTTACTATAAATGCAGTAAAAGGAAGAATTTATTATCATAAACCAAAATGAGACAGTAGAACCCGTGACCTCATGTTTTCTGTCAGCTTTATTTGGGAATTGGAATGGGTGCTGCACATGAAGAATGAGACGTAGGCGGTGCAAGAAGTGTGGAAAATACAAAATACAATGCGGCAGCTGTACATCGCATCGCATGGGGGCTTCTCTTTTTTGACCTTTTTGCAGTGTGTTTGGTCAAACAGGGCCAGGCCATCATCCATTCCTTTCAACAATGTCTCGCTTTCGCGGGCTAAAACGACAAATGTGACAGATCCGGTCCCTCTCTCTCTCACTCCTGCATCAGTGAGTTTCATTGCAACCACGTAAAGCTGATCGATGAGCATTTCCTCCTGATCAGAACCGTCCAATTTGCAGGCCATAACATCAATTTTCTGAATCGAATTGAATCCCGAACCAAAGGGGTCCAAAGCAAGAGCAGGAATCGGAGGCAGTCGTCATCGACATTAGAAATCTTGTGGGTGATTTTAGAAATTCGAGGTCTCCTATGGACACAGTCGTAGGTTTGAAAGTTGTTGAGAAATGACAGGCCTTTTTGCTTGAGAATAAGGGTTTTTTCGTCGAATTTTTTTTTTTTAATTCACTTTTTTTTATACACGTTTAAGGCTTCTTAGATGGAAGACGTAATTTTCAAGAAGTTACTTTCTTGAAAATTTTTACTCTTGGATGTTCTTTTTTTCTTGTACTCATTTTTTTTTCACTCCATGACCAAATGTGGAGCCCAAATGCGGTTGGCATGACTTTGAAAATTTGGAATTGATGGTGCCTTCATTGAAGGCCGTGAGCGTTTGTAATGAAGCTAGTTAATATGCCAAAAACCAATGTTTGGATACGTCAAGCTCTGAAGCTAGCCTCATGACAATTCGTCCTCTTTGCCTTCTTTTTGCAATCTCTGCCTGCATGACCTCAGTCAACTTTAATTTTCTTGACTACTAGAAAGCATCAAGTACATGTAAATTTTATTAGACGATGATCAAGCTTGAGGGAGAAATGATCTTATTTTCATTCAAATTAAATTTATTAGATTAAATAACTATGGATCATTTGAGATTTCATAGAATTCCATGGGAATTTCCCAACTACTTATTTAATAATCTAACAATCTTATTTTTTAAAAAATTATCTTTATAATCTAATCATTTTTCCTCCCAAATATTCTATTTGTTCTAACTTTATCTCTCTGATTTTATATAAATCACACACATTCCAAAACATTTACTTTCTCATTTCTCACCCCATCCCAAAATCCCACCAAAATCAACATCATCAAATCATCGCCTTATTAATTTCCAAAAATTCAAAAACAAGTTGGCAACACACTGATGAGCATGTAGCGATTTTTTGCATATGCATCTTGTCATGTAGTTCAACAACCAGACAAGAAGCTCAAATCAATCACTCCAATGCCATTTAACGTTGGGAAAGGAATCTAAATGCTGGGAAAGTGTTGCCGGTGCCCGGACATGAAAGAGAAAAACTGTCTCTGAGATTTCGGGGTGAAGGTAACTTGATTGATGGGTGACAACTGACTGCTATATTGCAGCACGGAATAATATTATCCCATATATTGATTTCCTGTAAGCAGTCAAATTCATTCTCGGTGTGCAGTTTTCGAAGTGTTTGTCAAATTCATAATCTCATCAGGATTTTTTGTGTCATGTTCTCTAGCCTAGCTAGATAGCCAGTAACATGAATCAAGGTTGCAATAATATTATTCTGGGACAATATTGGTTATTGCGCCGAGGTGGGGGACTTCTTACCTAAGTGGGCCTAATATCTGCATCCAATCAAAGCCTAGGAATGACTGCGCTGCTTCCAATGACTTGCCTGTAGTCAATTGCATCTCATCTTTTCGAATATTACACCTATAGTTCTTGACCTTTTTTTTTTATGAGATTTTTTTTTGATGAGAAGTTCTTGACCTTTTTGATTAAAAGTGATTTGCAAGATACCCTTATGCTTTAACGCATATGTAGATGGAAATCATCCTACAAGGATCAGACCAATTTGCACACACGAACACCACATCGATCAAATCGATGATGTGTCTTCTACTATTCACTTATCTTCTATTTTGGAAGATGCATGGATCTCATATAAAGACATGGTGCACATTCTTAGCGTGCTGAGCACCGAAAAGTGTGAAAAGTTTTTCTTTCTTTCTTTCTTCTTTTTTTTTTTTTTTTTCCATGGGAAAGCAGTTGGGTTATCCTCATCCAACTCCTCCCGAGAACCTGGAAAGGGAGCTGCTGAGGAAGCCCCTACAAATTCATTAAACAGATTCGATCCAATCCCTGCATACGCTTTCATCAATACATTCCCGATCAGACATTCATTGCAAAAATGTGAAAAGTTAGGGCAAAAGAATCCGTGTAAAACTTCACATCCAGTGGAGTAATCAAGTCACTCTTGAAGGCGATTTTATATTTTAATTAAAAAATATAATTGATCAGCACTTCGATGATTAACACCAGTGCGTGTGAATATATATGTAGACAATATATATATATATATGCTTGTTTATCTAAGTGTATTTAATATATAAACTAAAATTTACCATTTTTGAATATATTTATCTATTTTTTTGAGATTTTTAAACATCGATATGTATATATGTATTTAAAATATCCTTATTTTTAAAAATCTAAAAAAATATATAGACATATCAAAAAATGGTAAAATTTGATCTATATGTTAAATACACTTAGTTAAACAAGTGCACGAAGAAAAAAAAAATTTGTTGTAAATAGGTTTTTTAAGGTTAGCTAAGTAGAGTATTTACTTGGTCCGGACTAACAGAATCACTCATATATATATATACACACACATAAAATCGGGTAAATAACAAATATAGGCTACTTTAGATCGTGTCCCATTTTATCTGGACGGCGAATATATTAGACATTGAAGATGGACCCCAAACACTGGAGTCTTCTCACCTTGTTAATTGATTTCTAATTTTCCAAATGTATGTGTCATCTCATTCGCTAACTACGAAGATTGGGGGGAGTGATATATACTGGAGATACTTCTGTTTTGTCAGCCCTAGTTGAATACTGCAGTGTTGCAACTTTTGTTATCCATGAGAAATCCAATTCATCTATAGTATTTAGTATTATTTATTTAGCTAATTTAATTTTCATCTAAATTAATTAAAGATGCGTTTAGGTTACATTTTTCTTAAATATATATATATATGTATATTTATATGTAAATTATAAAAAATATTGAAATTCATTCACGTATGCAATAGAATGAAATAGTACTTCATAAAATTATTTATCAACATAGTAATAATATTTTAGATATTTTACTTCAAAAAATATTTTAGACATTTTTGTGATAAAAAATAAAACTTTAAATTTAATATTTAGTATAAAAACTATTTTATTATGTTGATTTTATATATTTTTAGATGGAGCCGTAATCCTATGAAGTTTTTATGATAATATAAATGATGTTAAATATAATGAATAAAGGTACCGCTACCAAAAGCTCATACTTAGCTTGCATGAAGCCCAGGTGTCGAATCCCAATCGTGGAGAGTCTATCTCCCATTTTTAAAAGCAATGTCTCATGTTAATACATGATTAATTATGTAGTTAGATTTACCCCTTGAGTAGAAAATTGGAAAAATATATGCTTAGGTTGACTTGAGTTATAATATAAAGCATTCAAAAATACAATAAATAAAATAAATTTTTCATCAATTATCAAGAATGTAAAAATGGATGAGATAATTACATATAAGTAGGTTTAATAAAAGTAGAACTCATCAAAATCTAATCCTCTTAATTTTTTTAACATAGTCCGCTTTAATATTTGTTTATGCAAATAAAATTTATTTCATTGCACATAATATTAAAACTAAGCAAGACCTTTTTGATGAAACGATTAGGGTTGAAATTTTCTATTCCCAAAAAACAATATTCTTTTCTCATTTTCAATATAATTTCTTGCATCACACCATAGTACAAATTTTCATCTGATCTTCAAATCCCAGATCTTTATGCCTTTCCATATACAAGTATAATAAATATTTTAGGCAGCAAATACTTATTTATTATATCGGAAGAGTATAAGCAACAAATCCAAGTGCGGTTTCGGTGATGTAAACAGCCACTTGTTTATTTAATCATATACCATAATGTATATGTATCTATGTTTTACCTAAATATTACTTTTATATAAATACTTGTATCCGGTGCACTACCTTATTTTGTATTTTTTTTTATATTATTATGTGAGCCCAATCATGGTGTTGTCATATATGTAGGTTTTATAATTTTATACATTTAAATATTTTATTCAAGTTTTAAAAGTTAGACATGCTTTTTTTTCGTTTTTAATATTCAAGTTTTAAAAGTTAGAATTTTTTTTTAGTTTTTAAAATTTCAAATAAGATATTTAAAAGCATAAAAGGTAAAAACTACATTTACGAAAACAAGTACTTGGGCCCACATATAAAATTTAAAAATTCGAAATAAATAAATAAATAAGGGATAGTACTGCTTCGAGTGCACTGGATCATTATCTTATATATACACATGTAGCAAATTCTCTATTTTATGTAGCAAATACAGAATTTTCTTACAAGATAATTCCAAAAATCATTTCAATCAGAACGTATGGGTGCCCTACTGGATTTAAAATATTTATAATTGCATATAAAATATGAAAAATACCTACAATTATTCAATAATTTATAGGATACTTTACAAATATACTCACTTAGTTTGATCAAAATTGCAAATGTACCCACATAGTTTTAAAAATTGCAAATAATCTTACATAGTTTAACTGTAATTACAAATACCTCGCATGCTATTATGACACTATTGTTGTATTGTTACGGCATGAGAGTTATTTGCAATTATAGTTAAACCATATGAGAGTTATTTGCAAAAATTAAATACATCAATTAATTTATAAAATTGCAAATATACGCATATAGTTTGCATATTTTTGCAAATATACTCATGTCGTGATGATGTTATAACAACACAGGGGCTATTTATAATTTCTAAAACTACATGTGTATATTTGTAATTTTATCAAACTAAGTGGATATATTTGTAAATTATCCTAATTTACAATATAAATCATTATCTATATTTAAACTATACTATAAATGTTACTAATAGCTTTGGAATAGATAAAAATTAAATGATTTTTATATTAATTTAATTTTACACTTTTATTGCTTTCATTAAATGAGACTTATGCGAATATTTAATTTAGATAAAACTTGATTTCTTAATTAAATGAATGAGTATAAATGTAATGGGTGGTTTGAACTTTAATTTAATCATCAAGTGGGCCTCAAATAAGGTAATACTATTGAGATCTTCAATATTATCGTATATAGAAATAATTTTCATGCATATATGAGTATGACTATGTAATATGTGAGTCAAAAATCTGACAAATGTCAAGGTTATAATTAAATAATTAGTAGTCACTGCGCATTTAGCCTAGTGGTAAACCAAAAGTATATATAGCCAATTGGGTTTGGACTCTCCCCTCCCTCATGGGTAAGGATTTTACAATATTGTTTCTCCTGAAATGAAAGTTTTTCAATTTCCTCCTTGCCAGTAGGGGGTTTTAGAAATTTTTCCTTGGTATAGGGGAATTTATAGGAAAAATTCCCTTCATTGTATGAGGGTTGAACATAACTTCAATTTAGACTAGAAAAAACTATTTTTTGATAGAAAGATAATAAACAACTATTGACTACAAAGTATATTTACAAAGAAAGTTCATAAGTGGATTTTTCAGCAAAATTAATAGTTATGGGTAGAAAGTGCAAAGTTTTAGAAAGTGGGTAGGTAATTGCAAACAAGAGACTTCTTTCACGGCAACAATTTTCACTAGCTAGGTTATTGTAACCATACCGTTAGTTGGCCAACAAATTACTAATGTGGAAATTACACAGAGAAACAATGGTGAGCAACATATCTTGGCAACCATAAGTTTTTTTTTTTTTTTTAATTGGTGGCTCATGAATATTGGGACAAAGGATGGCACGCATCAATGATTAGACTGTTCACAGGTCAAGATGGTCCCATGCTGCACACCAATGGCATCATTGAATGCAATTGCAAGCTCTTCCCTAGCTATTTACTCGATGAATATAACGGACAGATACGCAATTTCCATGAGTGTTTTTCTCATTTTCTTATGATAATATTCCATTTTTTAATGTGTATGTATATTGTTGCAGAAGATTGTAAGGCTATGAGTCATGATTACATGATCTATTTTTCTGAAGGATTATAAGCAAGTGATGCATGAGTAGAGCCAGGTGGATAGCCGGCAAACGCGCCTGTAGTCTCTGGTGATTGAATGATGTTTTGGGAAACTCGAAAATCATGCAGTTCTAGTTCTTGATTACCACATAGACCTTCAGAAACAAATCAAACAATAGCCACAGCTGAATAGACAACATCATTCAAAATTTAGGTGTTGTTCACATATATCATGAAAAAGCTAAGTTGTATGAATCCCATTCCTTTTCTTCTTCCGTATATGCAATATTTTATTTACTTCTAATAATCTTACTCAATTATTATTATTTATTTTCTAAATCATTGTTTCTCATGTTTTCATCTAAAAGCATATTTACTTTTATTTTTATCAGCATTAATCAGTACTACTATTTTACGTTAGAAAATTGAGGTATACGGGCATAGATCACTAAATACTTTTTGTTAATTTGCGAGTTTCTCCTCTCCTCAAAGCGTATCAATATTTTCAAATGTCAATCTTGGGAAAAATGACTCATTTCTCCAACTCAAAGCGCACATGCTCAGCTTTTTCTAAAAAGTATTTTGGCATCAATAGCAGTTCGCTGGAGCTACAAGAGATCTGTCGTGGTTGGGAAATGGGATCCCGTTGGCGCGATAATGGCGATGGTTAGCAATGTTAGGGCTACTGCTATTTGTGCAACGACGGCGTCTTGCGGCTAGTGGATTTCACCCCAGAGAAGGTTTAGTTGGATAGTCGAAGGTAGTGCATCAAACGGTGATAGATATCTATTGTAGAGAGGAGGGCACTGGTTCAATGCACCTAGCCTCAATGCTCCCGCGTGTACTTCACTCATTTTTTTATTTTTATTTTTTAAAATTTACAGAAATGTTAATTTAAGTTTATTTAATATGTGTATCAATTTTTACCATTTTTGGAGATTTTTAGATATTTTTTTCGGATTTTTTAAAATCAGTGGCATTTTTAGTAATTTAAAATTACTAAAATGCCGCTGATTTTTAAAAATACAAAATAAATATTTAAAATCTCTAAAAATGTAAAAATTGATACACATGTTAAATACACTTAGATTAACAAGTTCAGAAATTTTTTTTTTAAAAAAGTAGGTATATACGCGCGGGCCGGGTGCATTGAACCTGGTAGAGAGGACGAGCAACAATCAAGATATACGACGTGCCATCTTGTGATAAGTTTTCCTTCTCTTTTGGTGGTTCATCGATGTTGTAGCTATAGAAGATGTCAGAGAACATTGGCAACGTGCGAATCTACTTGAATGCGTGCGAGGATAACCAAATCTCGAGGTTCTCATGATGCGTATAACATTCTTATGAACTTGTCGATTAAAAATTCTTGGCTTTTCATAGTTATCTTATTTTTTAATTTTTTCCCACCTTTTTATTCAAATATTTTACTTTTGGATGATTTTCCTACAACTACTCATGCAATTGCATTTTTTACAACTACTCGTACAACAAACAAATTTTCAAAATAATTTTAAACCAAGACCTTAGTAAGGCTCTCTGAGCATTGCCTTAGTGGTATGCCCTGTGGGCAAATATATTACTGGCTCGGTTTCGAAATCTCACAGGTGGACTAATTGCAATGCCCTCTTTAGATAGTGGGAGTTTTATAGATTCTCCTTAAATAAGAGTATTTACAAAAAAATCCCTTCATGGTGTGAAGGGTTACAAAGATACTTGATTCTAATATCAGATGTCGCAGTATATCAATACTAATAAAAAAAACCTTCGACAGTAACAGTGAGACAAATCAAAGGGCAGGGCGAACAATTTCAAATGGGGATCTTTCCGACCGTGGCTGCTTTCATCGGATTTGATGAATAGCGGCAACTAGATGTGTTTTGTATATATATATATATTTTTTTTCTAATGGTAATCCGGTGTGACAGCCGATTAAGGTATGGGAATGGTGAGGGGACACCATCAGTCTAGTTTGATAGGTGGTTGGGTTAAATTGTTGGCAGCAACTAATTGGTTCACATGCGGTTTTTGATTTGATGATCTAGACTGTTGATCCACTTTAATGATATTGATGGCCAAACTCCCACCATTGAATTTTTATTTATATTTTTAAAAAGTAGATACTTGAATAATAATTTATTAGATGATTAAAAAGAATAATAATCCATCACCACAATGGCAAAATTGTTATATTGCAGAACCATTGTCTTAGCTGGAGAACCTAAACTGTAGATTTTTTCAAACTTAAGAGGACCTAAAATTTTAGATTTTCTAAGGATGGAGCAAACTTAAAGGCAGAAAGCGGGAATTAAGAAACTTTGAGAGACCAGTACGCAAATGCCCACTTCCAGAACGTGTTTGTCATGGATTTGCTGAGTAAGTATTGTCAGGGATTCATGCCTTTCGGCCATTGAAAATTATGATCATTTATGACTGAAGCTGCAATGGTTATCTGTTCAGGATTCAAATCTGGTATATTGCTAGCTATGCCGCACAGGAATTCCAATCACTGACAAAAAGCTAATATGCTCAGTGATACAGCTCTTGCTAGGTAGGCTAGGTCTCCATGCATTTTCTTTTTTCACAGAAATTAAGGATGCATATATGATCTGCAGGTTAGAAAGCTAATTGGCGCCTGTTTTAATTTATGATCGGTTAGCTAATTCTGATCCTCATGTATATATCAAATTAATTTTTAATTTTTTTTTTTTTTTTTTTTTTTTTTTGGTGTGATGCAACAGAACTAATTTTAAGCAGTCAGAGTCAGAACATGCAGCTAGACACGATTATGAAGCCTGTGTCATGATTGGTTGGCCCAAAAGCTTTTGTTTTGGAATAACAAGATAACACAAAGGCCAGAACAGACCGAAGAAAATTAAAGGACACCCCCCAACACTTAAAATTTTGGATTAAAAGCAATTGTCGGGTGTCCCTTAATTAATTGCAAACATCACATAATACCCATTAATCATTGACAACAATTAATAATATTGTCCATTTCCTCATAACTGCTACTAGCTAGGAATATTATTTTTTGTGCTGGATCCCATATTAGATCGATCATCCAACAAGTGTTGCTTTTTTTCTTCCTCCCAATATCAGTGCTGTTATGCCAGAAAAAGATAAAAAGAAAAAGCAGCTTTTTTTATGCCATTGACTTAGGGACTGAACAGTTATGATGAGGTGAACACTACTTGTGAAAACTCAAAGGAGACAAAATCATAAACTTTCCTATGTAGAAATAAAGGGGTGTGATGCTGAGAATAATGGGAACATATTTGTGATTGTAGCTTGTGGTGGGGCCCATCTTGCTTGCTCTTTTTGTCATTAGCTTTCCCTTGCTATGCAGCTTTACCAACCCACTATCTCTTTCTAAGCTGGCTGATGAGGATAGGAGTAGCTCTAGCTGTGGGGAAGAACCACCTTAGCAAAATAAAGACCCACAAAATAAAAAGCTAGGGAAATTTCACGTGGACCCTCAATCATGAACATGAAACGATGATTGAATTAGGAAAAAGCACAATGATGCATGACAAGTTGTCCAAAACCCCTCACTGCTTGATCAGTCTCAAATGACTACCGCTTAAATAATGTTAGAGTCAACGGCTCACGAAATGTCAGACGGCAATGGAAATACCCACCATCGATCATATAGTCACACTAAATCATTCATCTGGCACAAAATGTCCCCACAAAGTTACAATGGTAACTTATATGCTATTTTAAAAATAGCTAGCATGTCTGTATGATTGTATGTATACCGTTGAATTCTCAAATTCCACCCCCTTAATTCACTTCCAATTATAACACAAGTAAGGTATATATTCATTGACTGTGGTAGGCTGGAAAGCATCCAAAGTTGGACATTTAAATAAAAGATGTATTTTAAAATTATAACAAAATGTTTGTATAAGTAGATAAATTTTTTGTTGTATATAAGATAATTTTGACTATGGGTGCATTCGTTTATCATGAAAACTTTTCAAACAAAAGCAACAAGCATTTCTCTGTTGGTCACACCGCTGCAAATGGAGCATTGGAAGTGTGCACGGTTAGGCTTGAATGCCTGCGATAGCAGGCGGAGCATTTTGAGTCTCCATTATATATTAGGGAGTAGTTGATCTCCATTATATATTAGGGGTGTATTAGGTCTTCTATGTTCTTCATCTTCATTATAATATGAGTTTGGAAAAATGAGATATAATACTCATTAAAAAACTTTTCAAACAAAACTTTTCACTCTCTATAGTTATCTTATTTTTTGTCTTTTTTTACATCTCCCTATACAATTATTCTAGTTTTTAGTCTCTTTTCGAATTTTCCTATACAACAGCTTTATTTTTAATTATTTTTACATAACTATGTATGTAACTAACTTATCTATTTTAACTTTGTTATTTTTACTCCTCATCATTACCCTGATCATATCATATTTTCTTCTTATTTTAAAAGCTTTTACATGAAAAACTTTTTTTTCGAAAAGTTTTATTACTTCTCAAAAACACTCAACGTGTAAACAGAGTTAGCTATATATGACTTTAAATACATAATTGATTTAACTTTGTAGCATCTACTCAATGCAACTGATTTTTTTTATAGATTATGCAAATAACAACAATACTTAATTCAGTCATTTCTATTCAATTACAAATAATAGATTTTTAGCTATCGAAAGTGGATAAGTAGTTGTATTTGATATTAGATGTAGTCAAATCTAAATTTTGGCAGTAGAAAATGGCTTTTTTATAAATTTTGTTGCTGTAGAACTAGAAGGAAACTAATTCTATGCACATAGGTGCATTGAGGCTTAATGCACTTACGTGTATTTCACCAATTTTTTTATTTTTTAAGAAAATTTTTCACGAAACTGTTAATATAAGTGTATTTAATATATGTATCAATTTTTACCATTTTTGAAGACTATTAGATTTTTTTTTTTGGATTTTTAAAAATTAGTAGCTTTTTTAGTAATTTTAAATTACTAAAATGCCATTAATTTTTAAAAATCCAAAAAAATATCTAAAAATGTTAAAATTTTGATATGCATGTTAAATACACTTATATTAACAGTTGTGTAAAAAATTTTTAGAAAAAATTAAAAAATGAGTGTATGCACCCGGGCATAGCATTAATGCACTCAAGTGTATAGAATTAGGCCCTGAAGTAGAATAGGGTCCACTATTAGTCATAACAAAAATTTATAAAATATTTTTAACGATTATGTTTCTTTTCCCATTATTATTTATATTTTCAACTATTTTTATTGATTGACGTGGAAAATTAATTAGCTAGGCTCCGGCAAAAATCTTATCTCGTTATACTTGGTCATGCCCCCGTGAAATCGTAAGCCCATATCACATGGCATTCTGATCATGTACTCGATCACCACCAAAGGTTGAGGACAACGTCATAAAGCGTAGTTTAAAAAGCAAAGGAAGAAGACTCGTAATCTTTGTATATTGAGCAACTGATGAATTGTGCTTTTCCTTTTGAGTTATATTTTCATCTTCTTGTTTTTAAGTTAGTGAAATCTTCTATCTTTCCATGGTCTTTAGATATTGCAACATATTTTTCCATCTCTGTTTTTCATGTAAATCAATTGTATTATTTGGCCGTGAGCTTGACATTTTTTCCTTCTCGTCATACGTATTTTTTAATTACTTAATTATTTTATTCACACGGGTACTATACGTTTGGATATTGATTCAATACAAAGTCATGCAGCCCTTTTTATTTTAAAAATATTTTTTAAAATCTAAAGTAAATTATTTTGTTTAACGCTATCTATTTTATCACATTTGTAATTTTGGGGTGTTATTAATGAAATGTGTATTCTTATTGCTAAGATAGTTTTTTCAATTTTCAAGATAACTCTTTCAACTTTTAATACAACTTCTTGCATTTTTAATACATTTTTTTCACATCCCACTACGCAATTTTCATTTTGAGAATAAATAAATAATTATTAATTTTTTTTGAAAAATGTAGTGTATATAGTATATAAAAGTTTCTAATAATGTGGTTTTTGGAATCATAAATAAACGAACATAAACAAATATGATAAATGATTTAAGATTTAACAAACATAAAATAAAAGGCTCCATGAAGACTTCCCGATCGTTGACTGTATTGAATGATCATTGCGCATGCTTCAAATGTATATAACCTTTAGCAATAAAATATACCTCTCTCTCTCTCTCTGTTAAACACATTCCAAACGTATATGCCTTCCGTAATAATATATATGTTACACATAGCCCAAATGTATATACCCTTCAGTAATGAAATATATATCTGTTAAAATTTACCCCAATTAGGTTTTGAATAAATTGTCTAACTTGCTCCATTTGGCCATTCTGTATGAGACTAAAAGCCCTGCCTAGAAAGTGTTTTTTTAAAGAAAGAAAATAAAATAGAAAAAAGCAAATATACTCTGCTGCTTTTCCATAGAAATCCTATTCTAGTTGGCGGCTGGCCGGTGGGCAAACCGCACTCCCAAATGAAGCCTTAATCTCTCTTACGCACAAAACAAACACATAATGAAGTCATGGACATTCTTCGTATGCTCCCGGACGCATACACTTATTTTTTATTTTTTTTCAAAAAAATTTCATGAAATTGTTAGCCCAAGTGTATTTAACGTATGTATAAATTTTTAATATTTTTGGAGATTTTTAGATATTTATTTCGGATTTTTAAAAATCAGTGGCATTTTAGGTAATTTAAAATTACTAAAATGCCACTGATTTTTAAAAATCCGAAATAAATGTATAAAAATCTCTAAAAATGGTAAAAATTTATACATCGTTAAATACACTTTGGCTAACAATTTCATGAAAAATTTTGAAAAAAAATATAAAAAAATAATTGTATGCGCCCGGGAGCATGCAGTGCTGCATGCTCCCGGGAGCATCCGATGAAAGTGCTGAAGTCACAGAAGTCTGTCTGTTTAATCTTTTGAAAATGACCATACTACCAATTTGATCTTCCAAAGTCAGCGTTTCTGTGATACTTTGCTACATAATCTCTTTTGCAATTTAGTATACAAGTATTAACGTTGTGCGCTTCGGGTGCGGATTTTGACCCATAGCCCCCTTAGTGGTGGGGATATTATCGGATTCCTCCATGTTGTGAGGATTATGCACATACTAATTTGTAATATCAGATGACTTGATATATACACATAAATGAAAAAAAGTTTTTAATGTTGTGCAAGTTAATACAATACGTGAAACAACATCAGGTAGTACTTCTTTCACATTTATATTTTTTTAAAAAATTAAATATATCGACAAATTTTAACCATAATTTTTTTATACCTACATATTTTTAAGAATTTATCTCTGTTCACGAATTTTCTTTAAAATTTCTCCCATACTGATGCAGTTCGTTAGGTTAACATATGTGATTCATATAACTAATGTACCTCCGTAAATAAGGAAAAAATTATAATGTTAACTATATCTGGTTGTATGACTACTGAAGAATTAGCAGCAATCCATGGAAAAATGGAAGTGAAGAAAGTTTATGTTTTCAATCAAAAGGATGCTTCCACAACCTTAAATCAGCGAGGGTACATTAGTTGTTATATATGTGTATTAACAGTAATTACTAACAGAAATAAACAGGAAGGGTACAGGAGGAATTTTGAGAAAATTAATGAATATGGGAGGAATTATCGAAAATACATGCATATATAAAGAATTATAGTCAAAATTCATAGGTATATTTGGAAAATTTTCTATTTTTATTAAATAAAAATTACTGCGCTATCATTGTTTGTTAAACTGTTATTTCCATTCAACTAATGAGACAACAACGCCTACCCGGCCCCCTATGAACTATCTCTAATTGCCGATCTTATAAAAATATTTTATTCCCTAATTAGATTTTGAAATAAAGGTGTGTCCACCTAATGGTAAGCACATTAAGAGAAATTTTTTTAAACACAATCAAAAAACAAGATGCTAAAAATTAATGACATATAATTGGTATCTGAACAAGTGCAACTCATTGAAATTAAAACCTGTCATTTTTCATTTTTTAAAAATATTTTGTTAAAATCTAAACCATTTATAAAATGAATTAACGCATACATATTTATGATTAAAAAATAACTTTGATATGAGATTCATATGTTATAAATATTATTTAATACATTAATACATTGACAATTAATATGCAACTGTTAAATTTTGATAAAAATATATTATAATTAAAATTTTCAAAATATGTGATTATAAGTTCATATCTAAAGTACATATTAAGTTGTATTAGATAAAAGGGTAGTGATTCCCTACAAATTAATGTTTGCGTGTAATGGTTTGCACAAATGATTTTTTCTGTTTGTAATTTTTATTTAAATTATATAAAATATATCTTAATTATATGCATAATGTCAAAAATTACTTTGATTGGAAATTATATGTTATAAATATTTTAAATCATCTAAGGGTGAATATAAAATGATTAAAATTTAAAAATAAATACATCATATGCAAAAATTTTCAAAATATTCAATTTTTGCATCATAATTAAATATATAAATGAATATTATAAAGTGTCTGGATATTAACAAAATATGGGAAGTGAAAGAAAATCTTGAAAACTATTTTTAAATTTTTACAATCAACCATTTATTAAAAATACAAAAATTAAAAGGTTCATTTTGCAATATGTTCCATCTTAGGAGCATTTGGAAAGTTGCAACTTGCAAGTATGTGAGGGAATAAAAGTTAAAATTATTAATTATTCACGTACCTTACTTTTTTCATTTTTATTTTTATATTTTAATATTTTCATATCTTTTTATATAACTAACTTATCTGTTACCACTTTATTTTAACTTTCCCTCCATCATATCCGTTCATTCCATTAGGTTATATTCTGTTCCATCCTCCCATTTACATCTTACGATACTGTTTGACAGCAGACTTTTGTTAAAAGGAGGGCTAGCTGTTACCAACACCAATAAAATGGAATATTGATACCACTGCTAAAACTTACAAGAACTGATCGTAAGGTTCACTCTACCACTGTAACTTGCTCCAATTAAGCAGTTTCTCCAATAAAATTAAATCTAAAAGTTTGAAATTAAAATCATATCCCAATTATTTACCTATTTAATTCATTTGCTTAAAATTTATGATTTTCATATGTTATAGAAACTGAAAACAAGTAAGAACCTTGATAGCATACATCTTTGCTTAAAAGCCTCAGTGTCTAGTTATGATAATACTCTTCGACAGGATGTTGGCTTTTGTGTTGGTTACCATATTTCGATGTTGCTTGTTTTTGGCCTTGGATATCAGATTTGGTTGTGATGGACACACACAGTCTCATCATCATTATCACAAAAAGAGAAAAGAGGCCGGCGCATTCAATTTCAATGTGGTGTGATTGTTGGAAAGAATTCAAGTGCTTGTGCTACTGTCACTTGTGGTGGGCCACATGATCAGATGGGACTGCAATAAGGCAAAAATTGGAAGGTGTTAAGCTATTGCAACAGGTTCCGTAAGAAACATGCATCTTTATTACCCACAAAAATCAGAGAAAGGAGCAAAGAAAAAAGGAAAAAAAAAAAAAAAAAAATGAAAAGGGAGATTTGGGCATGCTGGAGGCTATTAAGTCAAGATTCTCATACTAGGGACCATATCTTCGGGTGGGCCACTTTTCATTTGTTTTATTGGTGTTCAGCAAGTTAAAATCCTCTGATTTATCGTGAAGAATGATGGGTTTAAACCTTGGATACCAGTGAATTGAGTGGAAATCACTGTCGTGTTTATATGTATGTTCCCAATTTAGTTATTTAGTTATTTTTATGAAGGTTCCCAATTTAATGCTAGGAACTGATCTAATGCAACCCATGTGTCTATGTCTAGGCACCCGCTTTTTTTGTTTTTTTAATTTAATTTTTTTTTTAAGATCTAGATCATTTTTAACATTTATCTGTTTATTTATTTACGATGCAAAAAACTATATATATTTAAAACTATTTTATATATCTATTTTGAATTTTAATAGTATATATTCTTTCTAAATGTGTTAAATTTCTTAAACATATAAGTTTCCAATTGTAGTAATTTTTAACATTATAGATAATTACTTTTTATTAAAGATAATCAATGGTTAAAATTTTAAAAATGAAGAAGGAAAAGAAGCAAATAGATATGTCTACGTACTTAGGTCGTCTTAATTAGAACTCTTTAATGTTGTATAAGAAACATAACAAAAATGGTTTATGTATCGGTCACTAACAAAAATGAGTTCCAATTTTATGAAATTTTACTATGTAATTCATCTAGTTCACTATTCTGATGATTGATATGAAATATATTTAGTTCATTATATTTAGTGTTATTTATATTGTTATATAAATTTTACTGTTTATCTAGTATTACTATGCATGAGCTTCTTTTACAAATGTATAAAATCTAAAATAGTTTGATGTCAAATATTTATTTTAAAATCGTATTTTCAAATGTAAATAGCCTAAAATATCATTACTTTGAAGATAAATTATTATATAAAATATTGTTGCATTTTAATGTATATGAATGATTATTTGTAGTGATTTAGGTGATGATGGACACTAAAAGAATTTGCAATCAACTTCAATTTTATATATAGTTTACCAACCAACCATTGTTGGGTTGGTTACAATCCTCATATAAGGCATTCGAGTGGGTATTGCCGGTGGTATGAATCATATCTATGTGGGATTCGTTAGGTCTTTCTAAAAAATAAAACTGAAGTGTCCACTAGAATAGATAGGAGCATGATGTCTTCTTGGGAGTGTCTCCTAGAATAGATAGGAGCATGGTGTCTTCTTTAGGATTAGTAAGAGCTTATTATTTAAAATTAATAGTTTAGCCCTCCAAAATTTGCTTGCTTTAAAACATGAATGTTCACATGTAAATTATTAAAAAATAAATTAGATTCATTCATAAATGCATTAAATATGATAATATTTTTATAAAATCATCTATCTATATAAAAATAATTTTTTAAAGGTTTTAGATGTCGAAATACGAGCATGCATATATTTGATTTTGATGAAAATTATTTTTTAGTTAAATAAATAATTCTAAACGCCTTTGAAGGATTAGAGTTTAATTCATTATCAAGGCGGGCTATATAGGGGTTTTTTTTGGCAATGAACTGCATGGATTTCCTTATTCCTCCCTCCCCTCCTAATGTAGAGGAGAGGGGATAGGGTGTTTTTCTTTTCATCAAAAAAAAAAGGCGGGCTATATAGACTGGCTCAATTTTGCCGAAGCACCTCCATAAAATGGATAATGATTCAGGACATTCCATGCATCCCCTTATTTTTTTCATTTTAATCTTTTTGTAAAAGTAAATTATTTATTTTCTTTGACATCACTTATTTTATTATATTAATAAAAATTACTTCTAGTAGAAACTTACATTTTATAAAAATTAGCATATTTAATTTGATAGTGAAGATATAATTATTAATTATTAAAAATGTATGCATAGTATATAGAAGTTTTGAATGAGCGTTAGCTTTTGAATAATAAACAAATAATATAAATAAACATGATAACAATTTAGATTTGAAAAAAATGTATTTAAAAAGTAAAAAGGGGGAATCTTTGTTTCGTATATTTTATAGGTAATTTGCATGTATACCCACACAGTTTGATGCTAATTGCAGATATACTCACGTAATTTTACGAATTGCATATTAATCTCACATAATTTTACCAAAATTGCATATTACCGCCACGCTGTTATTTGCCATTAATATCTGACGTTATATTTTGAAAAATGACGAAAAGCACTCATTGGAATATATATTTTCATAGAAGTAATATGTAATTTGGTGAGACTATATGAGAGTAATATGTAATTTGTGAAACTACGGATGAAGGCATTTTCATTATTTTTCAAAATATAACGTTAGATATTGACATCAAGTAATGGCGTGGAGGTACTACGTAATTTTTATGAAACTATGTGGGAGTAATATGCAATTCGTAAAACTAGGTGGATATATTTGCAATTAGCGTCAAACTATGTAGGTATATATGCAAATTATCCTATATTTATAAAGAATATGACAGCTGATTTTTGTTAAGAATAAAAATTGACCGAAGCTGTAAAATGCTGATAGTGAGTGGTCTAAAAGAGATAAGGAAATCTTGGTTTTGTATATACGCAATTGATGATTGCAGCAGCTAGAAATTAAACATCCGACGGGAGGCGCGAGAGAAGTCAAGAGATACGAATCCCGATCGCATCCTTGTGTGATCTTGTTTTGGACCCCAAAATCTTCTAATTCGGTTTTAAAAATCAGCCAAATATAGTACGAAAGAGACTCTTGTTCGTCAGCCGTTGATTTCCTTCCACTTTTGGATGGGTGTACAATGTTCCCTTCGTGCAGCTTGTCCTTAGGGACTGATTTTTAGGCCACAAAATCGTTGCAACTAATACGTTTTTTGAGAAGGGTTTTTTCTCATATAACACCATTAGCAGCCTCCTTCTCTGCCGAGCAGCGTGACTCCACTCGGCTCGTGCATGACCCACTATTTTAGAGCCCTGTTCCAAAGTATTTAGTAAGTTTGTATAGAATGCCAATGGGATGAAAATTCTCTTTTTAAAATAATTTTTAATTTTTAATATATTTTTTTATTTTTTGACACAAACTTTTACATCTTCTTACTACTTTTATTATTCCCAATGCATATTATTACATTCCCATCTCATTTCTTCATTTTAATTAGGCCTGTATAATAAAAGAGGACAATTGTTCTTCATTCAAGTATTTCATGTTACTAACTGAGCTTACTCAGTTGTATAACATTAGGTGCATGAATATGAGGTCTTTGGCTTCAAAGTCTAGTCGAAATGTTGTCTTCTGGCAAACACCTAATTAAAATTTTGCAATGTAATAAAAAGTGTTTTAATACTATATACATAGGGTGCAACTCGGGTAGTATACCCATAGGTCGACCTATTAGGTATCCTAAAATGGATATGATAGATTCCTATTTTTTTGCCCATAGGATATGATAGGTTCTAAATAAAAAATATCCAGTATAATTAGGACGGATACGTTCCAAGATCTGGGTGCATGGAACCGACCTAAATTAATAATACATATTTAATATCTCTTTTATGTAATATATTATGTCTTGAATATATAAAATATGTATTTCAAAACTATATTATTATCATATTGATTATAAAATTTTAAGTAAAATTTATATCAAAATTATGATTTTTGAGTATAATATGAAGACTAATGTAAAGAACCAATTTGAAATAGGAACCAAACCGGACTTAAAAAATAAGAAATGGTACGCTTAGAACTCATCCGACCTAAAATAAGGTTGTGTAGAAGTTTTTAAGAATAAAGTAATGGTAAGTTCGATCTCAAACTGAACTTACCTGACCCAAGTTGCACCTATTTATGATTTTAGGTGTGAACACATCAGAGTAGTTATCAGTAAGGATTAAATAGAACTGCTTTATTTAGAGAACTTATCTATAAACTGTACCTATAAACTATAAATTACAACTAAAATATATTGGTTCCACATGTTACATATATAGAAGCAATTTAATGTAATCTCTCTTGGGAATTCTATTTCCTTAAGACAAAGTTTCATCCAAGTTAAATATGTGCATGAGAAATTGCAACATGGCCGCCCAGAAAAGTGATTTGGGCTGGTTATTTAATGTAAATGTTCAAGATCAATTACACGTTTATGACAAAATTAATTATTATAATTTCATAAATAAAAAACTCAAAATTCAATTTCACTAGTCATGTTCTCATTATTACATCCAAGATACAAATAAAAAAATATTTGTCCATTATTTGCAATGCCTTTAAATAATTTTGAATAAAATAAAATAATTATTCTTGTAAAATCTTCAAGCAAGCTAATCTCTAGTGTCCTACTTAATTTGGTACACTTGTAAAAATAATGAGTCAGTCTCAACATGACTAGTAAGTAGAAAATTATTTGAAAATGGATAATAACCCAATTAAGACTTAATTAAATGATAAAATTTATCATTTAATTCAATAACTTTAAAAATTAGACCTCAAATGCAAATTCAAACTCTTCCATTGAGTCCAGAAGCATAAAAAATATAGAGATGAGATATTTGATTATTTAAAATTAGAGTTAGAATTGACAAATTATAACAAAATAGAATGAACAACCTACATTATCACAACCTTTACTGCAGATAGGCCCTACTAAGGCCTCTCTTACTTAGTCTTTATTGCTATAATGGGTTATATGTCAATTTTCAAAAATAACTGAACATCATAAGTATCAAAATTATTAAATGTATTAAAATGTCAAAAGCAATTAAAAAAAATTTCGTTGCAAAAGTAAGATTCCCACGAAATTTCTTCCGCTCCAAAAATTCCTTCGTTGGACGAACTTTCCTTTTCTCACCAGACGTCCTACTCATTATATATACTACAATTAACCTAGGTTATAAACATATAACTCTAATGTCTATATATATATTTATTACATATTAATTTACATCAATGCATTTACAAGAAAAATGCATAATAAAACATAACAATATAAAATATGTATTTTAGGAATGGTCGAAGGTATAATCTGTCTACATAATTTTATATCCTTGAAAATTTATAAAAATATAAAATTAAATTGCATCAAATATATAAAATCCAAAGCCTAAAATGAAAATATGTATTATAAATATCATGTACAATTAATTGAAATAATCCAATTAATTGCTCAAAAATAATTATAATAATAATAATTAATTATGGAAACTATTTTAGAACTTCAAATAAAATACTACCTGCCTTCCAAACTTTCAATAATAGCTTAAACTCTTCTTCCACAACTCTGGCTTCCCCAAACCTTAATCTATCTACTCTCTAAACTCTTTTATAAAAGGTCGCGTAGCTTATAGGGAATAGATAAAATTTGATTTGAACTTAAATTCTATCTTAATCAATCTTATTTAGGAGAGTTATTATCTTCTCCTATCTTATCTTATCCAATGGAGTCTACATTCCTGGAAAATGGTGCAAAAATTAATTATTTTCTGCGGAACCTCCTACTTGAACCCTAGATCTCTAAAATTACTGAACCACCTATAAACCAACCGATCTACAAAGATTGCTGAAATAACATCCAATATATATATATATATATATATATATAACCCGCAACATATTTAAATAATAATTGGGCAATTTCTATCATTACCCATCTATCGTGTTGTTCAAAAAGTTTACCTTTGCCACGTAGGATGTTCTACGTGGATTTTGACCAGTCAACTTAAATTATTATTTTTATTTTCAATATTTTACAGATACATTTGTTGAAAAATATATATTGATGTATAAATTATGAAAAATACTTTGATCTATTTACATATATTAAAATTTGATAATACTCATATAATCATTTTCCCATGTACTAATGACAATTTAGGAGCTTTGCTTCTAGGAACTCCTCTTTATATATCACCTTTCATTTTTAATATTTAGACACATGATATAGAATGTGCTCTATCTATTCTGTTTTGCATTATTTATATTATCATGAAAAACTTTTTCATTTATTTAGTATCACTATACTTAGTCCTATTTACAAATGCATAAATCAACATGGCCATATTTTAATGGATCATTATTACTTAAAAATTATATATCCATGAACAGAGTTAAAAAAATGCTTAGTTTCATTCATGAGTACAGTAGAATATAATAATACTTTATAAAAATATTTATCTAAATCAAAATGATGTTTTAGATAGTTTAGATGTTGAACAATATCTTAAAATCATTTTATTACATTAATTTTGCATACTTTTCATATGGTTTTATCTGAGATGAAAATCTGTTGCTAGTTAGAATAAATTATTTTAAATGCATTAGGTGTGTTTGATTGTATCATGAAAAATGACAGGGCTATTTTAATAGAATGAGAACATGTGCACTCTTTTTTTAAGATTTCTCATAGCTATTTTGAAGATGAGAAATGATTTTCTAGCGAGTCACCTAATTACCATAAAAAAATCTCTATATGGAAATGGGACATATTCATGGCGTCACTTGGTTTGCTAGCTAGTCAAATAATAAATGACTCTAAACACATCAGGTATGTTTGATTTTGGTTCTGTGACAGAAATATGGCACATTTGAACGTCGGTGCCAACAAAAAGGAGGTGGATGGTGAGCGAGTAGTTATTGGACAACTGAAATGCATGGAGCCCTGCCAAGTGTTCGAGGGGAAGCAAAGGCATTGGGTGGAGCTCATGCTCATCAGAGGCTGATCCCTACAAACCCCACAAACCCATCTGCTTCTGGGTCTGCAATGCATCATCTTCCAGGCCATCTCTTCTATGAATATATATAATACAGTCCGCACTAGAGATAGATAGCTATTAGACATTAGGATTTAGGACCACCCCGCCGGCTACCCTAGCTTAGGCCGGTAGCTCTGCGATGGTTTTCCCCAGACGGTGGACACTACTCGTATTCTCTTCTCTTCTCTTCGATATATCGCCAGATCCTACTCCATCTCGCCATCCGCCGCATGCTCTCCTTGTCCTCGCGCAGCGCCGAGAGCGATGGCCGACGCAACGCTTCTCCATCGGACCCACAGCAAACCCTCCTTTAACTTCTTTTGTGAAAATTATTATTTACTAAGGAGAGTGATCCAAAATAAACACATGCATACACCTTTTTGGCTTTCTGTATTCAATGTTTGTACTGATGATAGAGTTGTCTGTGCTTATGCCTATCATTTTTTTTAATTACAAATTATGTTGGGAGCCGCTTCTACTGAACTTTCTTCTACATAATTCTTTTATTTTTAATATCTTGGTAGTTGATGGAAAATTCACTTCATTTATTATATTTAACATTATTATTATTATTATTATTATTATTATTATTATTATAGAAATCCTTTTATTTGTTTAGTATCACTCTATATGAGCTCCATCCATAAATGTATAAAATTAAAATAACAAAATGATTTAATAGTAAATATTAATTTTTAAATAGTATTTTCAACCTCTAAACTGTCTAAAATATTATTACTAAGTGAATAAATGATCCTATAAAGTATTATTATGTTCTAATACATATGGAAATGAATCTAAGTATTTTTCTCAATTTACACATAAATGTACCTATTTTTGAATAATGTTGCCTATACACGTATTAGATTTTTATTAACTTTTCTCCTAGCTAAACAAATGATATTAAATACAATGAATGTATTGAATTTTGTATCAATCATATAATGAATGAGAATGAATCTAAGTATTTTTTATTGATATTATATATACTATGACATCTGATATTACAAGTTAGTCTCATTTATAACTCTCACCATAAGGGACATTTTCTAAATACTCCCATACTCAAAGAGACCATCAGTAAACACCTCCATTACTAGAGGAACACGTAGAAATGATACAAAATCTCGCAGCAAACAAGAGGCTGTAGATTCAATCCCACTACGGGCAACGTGAGTGACATCACCTGCTACCAACTAGAATAAAACCCAGTTGGTAGAATCTAAGTATTTTTCTTAATTTACACATAAATATACACATTTTTGAATAAACGTTTCCCATACATGTATTAGATTTCTATTAAACTTGATCTCCTATCTAAACAAATCATGTTAAATACAATCATGTTAGAAATGAAGGAGGTTACATGAAGCGTTCCCCAATTACGTTTATGCCCACAATTTAAAATTAGTTATAAAAATACCTATAAATTTTTAAATATCTACTGTTATATCAATGGAAAGTATGAACTTCTTTTTTTATGATGTTTCTAATAAATTAAACCACCTATTTTGTTTATTAATATGAATTTTGTTAATATATCAAAAATCATATAGATTTGAATTCTTTAGTGGGCTATAATTAATTTATATTTATTACAGCCTATGGAAGTATCAAATCAAGATGATGATTTGATGATTTTTGAAATATTATCTAAATTCATATTAATAAATGCAAACGTGGTTTGGATTTATCAAAAAATAGCATGAATTTTAAGCATAACTATACTTTTTTGCTGTAAATATTTTTGAAATTCATAAGCAAAGTTACAATAAATTTAGGTTATGGGCACAAATGTAAGTTTTGTAAAAAAATCATATGCATGAGCACAGATACCCCGATGCCATATTGTCATGCATAAGGACCGAACATGTTATGGGTGGGTTGCTGTGTACGTGTGCGCGGATTCCTTGATTAATTTCTCCAAGCCGGAAGGCAAGGCCATCCCAATTCCCGTATTTGGATACAGATCACAAAGAGATTTCGAAATTGAAGTCATCATGAAAACTTTAAGAAAATTTATATAATTATCTATATGTAGCCCAATATCATTAGGAGCACCAGCTAGCTTAGCTGGGTCACGAGTTTCTGCTTTAATTTATGAATTTTTGCTGTTTCCATTCCCATCTAAATATATGTCAAGTTAGGACACAATTGGATAAAATTAGATAGAACGAAAAAACTTTTGCTAATTTTTCACTATTATTTTTAGTACTGTTCTTTTCATTTCTAATTTTCTTATTATATATATATATAGAGGGCTGTTCCGGTGCAGCATCACTGCACCGAAACAGCGGTGCAGTGGGCCCAAAATGGGCCTCACATGATCATGAAATCATGATCTACTCCACCAATTGTATTTAGAATAATGTATTCTATTACCATACCAATTTTCATCCCAATCAGATACTTTAAAGTTGTTATTTACATCAAACTATTTTATTACGTTGAAAATGGTACAAATCCAACGTAATAAAATAGTTTGATGTAAATAACAACTTTAAAGTATCTGATTGGGATGAAAATTAGTGTGGTAATAGAATACATTATTCTAAATACAATGGGTGGAGTAGATCATGATTTCATGATCATGTGGGGCCCATTTGGGGCCCACTGCACCGCTGTTCCGGTGCAGCGTCACTGCACCGGAACAGCATCCTATATATATATATATATATATATATATATATATCAATCCAGTCTCATCTAAATCCAATTCTATTAGATGATTCTGAATAAGCCAAGTAAATCTAACATAATTTTAGGACTATTAGAGCAATATTTGTTCCGTATCATCCCTTAAAGTTGTGGGACCAAACCTAGTGTTTATTTGATTTGGTTCGGTTTTGTGACTTATAAATTATGGGTGTGTTTGGCAATGTGCAGAAAATGTCAAGTTAAAACTTTTTCATCTAAAATTTTTCACTCTCCACAACTACTATATTTTTTAATTATTTTTTCACATTTTCCTATACAACTATCCTACTTTTCAATCATTTCTACACAACTACTCAAACAACTAACCTATTTATTTTAACTTTATCTTCTTTACTCCTTATCATTACTCTTGTGATATCACATCATTTGACAACTTTTACTCTCCAAAACTATTCATCAAAAATTTTATCCAATTCCAAGCACACCCTATGTTGGGGGCTGTTAACATAGTTGGCAAAGATTTACATGTGAATATCATGTGCCGTGATCGTCAAGTGGGTCATACATCACATCAGCAATCCGTTTGTGCTAGAAAAAATACCACGCGAAAGACTCCATAGACAACTGGCACCGTCTATCAAGTGATAGCTTTCTCCCCAAGCTATACCCAAATTTTGTCTTCAGTAGAAAGTCAACGAAGATTAAAAAAAAATAAAAACTTTTATCTTTTGCAAATGATCTTTCTAAAACTCTAGGTAAATTATTATGAGATTACACCAAACCTTGCGCATTAATTCTCACCTATATAAAGGGGGAAGATGATCAACTTAGGACGACCTAATTAAAAAAAAATTAGCATTTTTTCAGATTTTTTACAAACATGTTAGGCTGTATTGAATTTATAAAGAGTTACATTCATCACTAAAAAGCCGTACAATTTCTTACACAAGTGTAAAGCACACAATCTTAGTTTTTTATTGCTTAATATAAATAAGGTTTCCTATTTACGCAATTACTAACTTGAGCTGCAGAGCGCAAATGATGGAAATTCTCTTGAGATGACTAACCTTTATGTCTCATAGGTAATAAGAGGTAGATATTTCACTGACAGTTTTACTATAAGAAAATATATTTTTTTATAATCCTTATTAGCAAGAAAAAATATTTATTAAGAAGGAAGATACATGTGTGAGAAAGTTTAAATTTGTTTATGATGATAGTCCCACAGACAAGAAAATATTTTCTTGCATTTGGAGATAATTTCATATGTGAGAAAAAATTTTCTTGTTCATGAGCAACTAAATCAAAACTTAACTTTCCGACCAACCGAGCATAGCGTGGTTAGTTGTGGCTTTTGGCAATGAGATGAGGATTGTCGACTGAAAACTTATAAATGAAAATTTCATCCTTTATGTGGTGGGAGCTTGGTCTCCGGTGTGAGGAGGGTTTGATTTCCATCATTGTTAATATTAAGAAAACTTATAAAGTATACTTGGAGGTAGATTTGTGATGAAAAAAAGTAGAAAATGATATAAGAAATCTTGAGCATGATTGTAATATGAGTTAAGATGAGATGTAATATTAACAATAAAAATCCTAATTTCTTAAACACAAAGCATAAACTATTGACAACCATATTTCCTCTTCATGGTTACATATGGAATATGCCATAAATTAATAGTAACCAAGTTTTAATATCAAATTTTTACGTAATAAATTTTTGTAGTGTTTGAATAGGTCAAAAGCAATAATAAAGCACATGTAACTAGTGTATAAGCTTTATCTTACTAATCAAACATTGCCATAGTGGACGAGATACTCACTTGGATGTTGAGGTGAAGATAAAGATCTTATGCGATCCATGACTAAAAGGATTACATTAAAAGGGTTTCTGTTGAAAAAAATTTTAACTTGAGCTTTTCATATCAATAATATCAGGGCCTAACAATGGACTTGAAAGTCACGAGTTCAATTTCTGGAAGGAACAACTTAGAGGATCCAACCTAATTGAAAACTGGATTAAAATTAATGGTAGATAAGTGGAACCATCCTAAGAGGAAAAAAGATTATCACTAGGCCAGTATTGCTAGAGAGGAACATTAGAGTAAGCTGTCATGGTTGTCAGCTCCTAAAGAAGAGTGTATTAATGTGACCCACGACTTAAAAATTATACTAAAAGAATTTCTGGTGTCAGAAACGTTTAGCTCAAGCTTTTCTTATCAAAATTCAACCATTTATTTTCTTATTTTGATTTGTCTATGAAATTAGCTATACTTTGTTGGGCTCATGCTACAATATTTTTTAAAAAAATTCTCAATTTATTAAATTAGTCATAAGCATCTCTTATGGTTTGTTTATAGCTTATCAAAATTTCATTTTCTTAAAGTAATCTGATTAAAATCTCTTGGGTAAATTATGGGCAAATCCTTGTTCTTCACGCGTTGAAACGATAGCTGGTTGCGTAAGCAAAAGTTACTTAGTTTCACTTGACTGCATCTTGGTGAAGTCTGAACCATAAAATTTCCTTATTCCTTCATTGCATTTCTTATAATATTAATCTGGCATAACATCGAGCCTTGTATCGGCAAATCCTTCAAGCATCCTTCTGATTTTATAGACTGCAGTTCTTTGAAAATGTCCTTGTCATGCACTGGTTAGTCGCTGTAGTGATGACTTATATTTTTTATCCTGCTATTTTCCTTGTGATGACTTCTTTCCCATTCTTCCCAGATTTTTCCGGCAAATACTTCTAGAACTAAGTTCAAGTTAGCCAACTGTACGTGACTACGGTAAGTTGTTGAAAAAATTGGTTTTATATTTCAAAAATTCCTTAATTAATCATCATTTCACTAATCTATCTGTTTTAGGGACATTAAATCATTTTCGTTGCAAAAGATAGCAATCAACCACGTTAATAATTATTATGGTTAAAAGCTAAAATTTTTAGTGAAAATAATATAGAGAAAAAATTGCAGAATGAGAAAATTACTGTCGCAAATTGCTAAAACCTAGACGAGTTGCTTGAACGCAGTATTACACCGTCTGTCTGCCCCATGTACTGAGTGATACATGTTCCAAAATTGGTTGCTGCATTTTTTAAGAGCATTAGGGGTGATGTTTTATTCTCCCCAAAGTATTTGTGGGAGTGTCTACTAATTGGATATTTAGGATTTATTGTTTGTAGAATTATTGTTAGAAAAATCGTAAGAATGCTTGAGGGCTTTATTGTAAACACTATTTGAGATGATGTAATATACGAATAACCATCAAAAAATATGTTACTGGAACATTTTTCAATGGATATTCAGTTTCTTGAAATTTTTTGTAAATAATATTGTAATATACCGGTCCAAAAAAGTGATCATAAGCCGTGTATTTAATGCAATTTCCTAAAATTAGTTATACATTTATGACAAAATTAATTATTATTATTTATAAAAATTTCAAATTTCACTTTCACTAGTCATGTTCCCATTACTATGTTAAGGAACAAAAAAAAATTATAAATCAATCATTTTCAATACATGCTTTTGAAATAAATAAATAGAAATAAATATTTTTAAAAATCTTCAGGTAATCCAAACTCTAGTATCTCACTTGATTTGGTACACCTGTAAAAATAAACGAGTTAGTCTCGACATGACTAACAAGTAGAAAATTATTTAAAAATGGATAATGACCCAATTATAACTTAATTAAATGATAAAAATAATGATTTAATTCAATAACTTAAAATTCTGACTTTATTTGCAAAATTCAACCCTTCCATTGAGTCTAGAAGCATCAAAAACATAAAAATAGACTATTTAATTATTGAAATCGAAGTTAAAATGAACAAATTATAGTTAAATGAAATGAACGGTCCACATTAAACCACATTATCTCTTCCTTTTCTGTAGATGAGACCCACCTGGCCCTGTCTCACTTAACCCTTAGTATTGTGATGCGCTGCGCGCAAGTTTATTCCAAAGTAGTCAGAAATATCACAAGTATTAGACGATCCTAACACCAAAAGCAACCAAAAGATAATGGTTGCGTATAACTCAATGACAAAGCACCTGACGCAAATTCCTTCTGGACGATCCTGAGTCCTGACGTATTTGGAATTTTCACTGAATAGTATCATATATATAGAGAGAGAGTTGTTCCGATGCAGCGTCACTGCACCGGAACAGCGGTGGAGTGGCCCAAAAATGGGCCCCACATAATCATAAAATCATGATCTACTCCACTCATTGTATTTAGAATAATGTATTCTATTACCATACCAATTTTCATCCCAATTAGATATGTATATGGGCCCCATCTGAAAATGGTACAAATCCAATGTAATAAAATAGTTTGATGTAAATAACAACTTTAAAGTATCTGATTGAGATGAAAATTGGTATGGTAATAGAATACATTATTCTAAATACAATTGGTGAAGTAGATCATGATTTCATGATCATGTGGGGCCCATTTTTGGGCCATTGCACCGCTGTTCCGGTGCAGTGATGCTGCACCGGAATAGCTCTCATATATATATATATGCATGTATATTAAACTTCTGTCACATATATTATGCGTAGATAATACAGAAAATTATTATTAGGTTACAATACTAACCCACACAATTAATGTTTAATTTCTATATTCAAATATATTTTCTGCATATTAATTTATATCAACATATTTATAAAATAAAATGCATAATACAAATATAACAATCTCAATGCATATATTTTAGGCATAAAATTTAGACATATTTAACTGCAAAATTTTACATCCAAAAATTTCGGATTATAAAATTTAATTCTGTCAAACAGATTCCTAGCCTAAAAATCATAACACATGATATACATGTTTTATACTAAACATCCTAATTGATTGCATAAAAGATACATAATTATTGAACTAAAATTAATCTTCAAATAAAATCTCACTTGCTTTACAAAATTTCTCTCATTCTGCAACTCTTTTTTCTTGAAATCTTCCACACGAATGCTCAATATCGAAATCCATCAACTCTCCGACCTTTTTTTTTATCAAAGCTCATATAGCTTCTAAGAGATAGAAAATAAGATAAAATTCATTTAAACTTAAACTTTATTTTAACCAATCTTACCTAAGAAAGTTCTTATCTCATCCTATCTTATCCTATGGGGCCCTTTTTCATGAGGAGACAAAAGTGCAAAAATTAATTATTTTTTTACAAAACCCCCTCCCCCCCGAACGCTAGGCCTTTAAGACTTCTAAACCACCCGCATGCCAATTGAACTACATGGGTTGCTGAAATAACATCAAAAATAAAAATACAAACACAACCCGTAACGTATAAAAATAATAATTGGGCAAAATCCTTTATTAGCCATTCGGCCTAGTTGGTCAAAGGGTCAATCCTTGCCACGTAGGATATTTGATCAGTCAATTTAAACATTTATTTATTAACCATTTGACCTAGTTGTTTCAGATGAGTTAAATCTTCCTCGATCTCATTTTGCTCTGTTGACAAAATATGAGTTGAATCGGCCACATATTTTCGTAACTGTGACATTATGAACGTTTGCTAGTGAAGGAGGCAATGCTAGTCGATAAGCAACACCACTAAAAATTTTCAATATCTGGAAAGGTCCAATATATTGAGGAGATAATTTTCCCTTCACCCCGAAATGAGTTATGCCTTTGGTGAGAGAGACTTTTAAGAAGACCAACTCGTTTACTGTAAATTGTAGGTCTCTTTGTTTACTATCAGCATACTTTTTTTGGCGATCTTATGTTGTTTTCAACCGTCGCTTTATAACTAAAACTACATCAGCGACTTACTGAACCAGGGCTGGAGCTAAAAGTTGTCATGTACCGATTTCTTCCTAATAGATAGGCATTCAACACTTTTTTCTATACAGAGCTTCAAATGGAGCCATACCGATATTAGCCTGATATCCATTGTTATAGGCAAACTCGACCAAAACCAAATGCTCATCCTAAGAAACAAAAAAATCTAAGACACAGCTCTCAATAAATCCTCCAGAATTTGAATAGTTCTTTCAGACTGACCATCTGTCTGCAGGTGATATGCGGAGCTCAACCGCAACTCTGTTACCATAGACTTTTGTAATTTTTGTCAGAAATAAAAAATAAACCATTAATCTCTGTTTGACACAATGGAAGCCGGGACACCATGTAAATGAACAATCTCCCATAGGTACAAGTTTGTCATCTGATCCATTCTTAAGGTCATGTGATATGGCAAAAAGTGAGAAAGTGAGCAAATTTGATAAGTCTATCCACCACTACTCATATAGCATCAAAACGAGCTTATGTCATTGGGAGAGCATTTGCAAAGTTCATGTAATGTGCTTCAATTTCCACTCGAGTATTTCTAAAGGTTAGAACAATCCAACCTGTCTTTTTCGCTCAACCTTAACTTGCTGACATACTAAACATTGAGATACAAATTTGGCACATTCGACATATAGCCTTTTCCATCAGAAATTTTGCCTTAGATCTTTACATATCTTGGTACTAACATGATGGATAGAAAATTTGAACTAATGGACTTCCTCTAAAATTTCTTGTTGCAACGTGTCATCTCTAGGCACAAGTAACTTTCCCCGAAAAAGTAGTGTACCATCAAAACTACAACAGAAATTAGAGAGTTCTCCATTTTTCAACTTCTTTAAAATATGAAGAATAGGTTTGTCCTACTTCTGAGCTTGCTTTATCTGTTCAATCAATATTGATTGAATTTGCAGGACCCTTATTCTTTGAATTTCCCCTTGAGTTATTACTTCTAATTGCAATAATTGAATTTCTTGTATTTGAGGCAACTGTCGAGTAATCCAAACCGTAGCACAAAATTTAAGACTTAGAGCATCAGCTACTACATTTGCTTTACTGGGATGATATTAAATACTAATATTTTAGTCATTTAGTAACTCTAACTATCTTCTCTGCCGAAGGTTTAACTCTTTTGTAGAGAAAATGAACTTCAGGATCTTATGGTTTGTAAAAATTTCTGTTTTCTTACCATACAAGTAGCGTCGCTATATTTTTAAAGAAAACACCATTTTAGCTAACTCCAAGTCATGAGTTGGATAATTTTGCTCATAGGGTATTAATTGTCTAGACACATAGGCAATTACGTTACCTTGTTGCATCAGCACACAGCTAAGGCCTTTCCTAAATGCATCATTGTATACCATATAGCTTTCGCCAATAATCGATAAGACTAAAATCGGTGCTAAAGTTAAGTTATTCAATTCTTAGAAACTTCACTCGCAAGCCTCTAACGAGATGAATTTAGCATTTTTATGGGTTAACCTGGTAAGCGGTACTGTTATATTTGAGAAAATTTTCACAAATTTTCAATATTACCCTGCCTACCTAGGAAACTTCTAACCTCAATTACGGTAGTCAGTTTACCCGAATTGGTTATAGCTTCTATCTTTTTTAGATCCACTGACACTCCATCCTTGCTAACTACATGACCTAAAAAGGTCACATTATCTATCCAAAACTCACCATTCTTGAGTTTGGTGTATAACTTATATTCTCTTAGGTTTGTAGTACTTTTCTTAGATAACCAACATGTTCTGCCTTTTGTTTGAAATATACTAGAATATCATCAATAAATACCACAACATACCTGTATAAGAACTGTCGAAATACCCTATTCATCAGATCCATGAACGTAACCGGGGCATTTGTTACTACGAATGACATTATTAAATACTCGTAATGATCATACCAAGTTTTAAAAGCTGTCTTATGTATATCTTCATCCCGAACTTTCAACTGATGATATTTTGACCCCAGATCTGTTTTGGAGAAGACAGATGCACCTTGTAGTTGATAAAAAAGATCATCGACTTGGGGAAATGGGTATTTATTTTTAATTATCACCTTATTCAACTCTCTGTAACCGATGCACAACCTCACACTGTTATCTTTCTTCTTTAGAAAAAGTATTGGTGCTTCCCAAGGTGACTTACTAGGTCAAATAAACCCTAAATCGAGTGTGGTGCCCCGAACCGAGCGTCACATCCTGAGCCTTGCTCTAAGATCTTATCGATTGGTAAATGTGAATCAGGATTGTTGCCCTAATCACGCGACGGGTTTTTAATTGGATCTCGTCTAATTTTTTTTTCATTTCATTTCTTTTTTTTCATCATTTCATTTCTCCACATTTCACTTCATTCATATCATAAGCAACGATATATTTGTAAATCATCGCACTTAGTATTTAAAAATACCCTTTGACTCTCCTTTCATCCTTATTCCTATTCATAATCTTACAACTTGGTAGTTACATCAACTGTGCATATCATTCATAACATCTCAACTTATTCTTCTACATTAAAGGTCCTCTTGACCTAATCATGATATTTTCATTCCATACATCCATACATTTATTCATCAGTTCACATAGAACTTAGAACTTTAAATATGTTCGCATACGTTAACATACCTTAAAACTTTAAATCATACCATCCCCGTCATCATGGCTAGTCATTTTAGCACGCATGAAAACCGTCTTATACATGTCATATCTTTCCTCAATGCTCAGGTTCGCAACCTCTTGAGCTTTCCTGCACCTGTCTAAGGTTTGAAAAAACAAAACGTAAGTGATAACTTAGTAAGCGAGTATTTTATCTCTAGGCAAGCACTTTCCTTTTAAATATTTTCATAAACATCTTTAAAATCTTTTAAATGTCACGTCTGGGCTTTCAAAGGAAAAACATATATGTTTTACCCTTTTTAGGTAATTATATTTGGTCTTGTGTGAACATTTTTAATATTCCAAGACATTTTACATAAAACTTTCTTTTGACAACGGACATTATATGTCCAAAACATTTTTCTCATAAATCCTTTTTAGCCAGTGAACATTTTTATGTCCTAAAACATTTTTGACATAAACCTTTTTGGCAACGGACATTTTTATATCCTAAATATCTTTTGACATGAGCCGTTTTTGGCAATAGACATTTATATGTCCTAAAATATTTTTATATAAACCTTCTTTGGCAATGAAATTTTTATGTCCAAAAAAATCTTTTTCCATATAAACTCCTTTTTCATAATTCTCATCTTGGAGCTTGTTTATAGCAAACAAGACATAACCATTTTTCGTAATCCTCATTTTGGGGCTTGTTTATAGCAAACAAGACGAAAACACATAATCCTTTTTCATGAAAGCATTTGCATAAAAAAATATTTTGTCTCATCCTTGATATTTACACTTTTTATGTAAAACACCATATTTTTTAAGATAAAATTGTTCGTGTTGGCTTATAAAATTCCATTTAGGATAAATTTTCGTATAAATACTTTTATATTCCAATCTTTGAATTTTTCAAAAGCAGAACATATGCAAATGCATTTCTTCCCATCCAATAGTGACACTTAGCAAGTGATCATTCTACCTTTTGGAAGAGAACTCACGTTAGCAGCACGCGACCCTGGCGGCTGTTCCTTAATCCTTCTCCCATCTCAGGGAGGGCGTCGTTGGCCTCCTGTCATCCCTTAGTGACTTGGCATATGTAGAGTGGGCATTGATCCATCTCCGATCGTGCTCTACAATCGGCCTATTTATTATTCTGGTGCACCATACATCATCATCATAGATGTCTATATACTAGCATGATCTCTTGAAATATCACAGACCGCAGTCTGTGTGGTTTAAAACATCACAGACCACAGTCTGTGTCAACTTGTAAAGTGAGCACACCCACTTTAAACAAGTTATCATTTGAAATCTAGTTTTAGGATGACCACCCTTAAATACTTTTAAAAATATTTTAAGTAAAACATTTTGATAAGCATTTGTAATGTTTGAGAAAACAATCTTTTCTAAAAATGTTGCTTGAAATAAATCTTAAAATCTTCATGATCAAGAAACTTCAAAGATTTTGAATTTTCAAGAATAAGCCACATCTTTCCCTAACATTTTCTTGGTTTTTCTTTCGGGCCTTTTGCCCACAAAGGTTATGCAATTGCATCATTCCCTTTTATACATCCTGATACCATATCATTGTCCACATATTCTTCTTATCATTTTTGCATAAAGAGAGGCTTGCATAGCCTTTTGTATGCTATTTTGGTAATCTGAAATCAAATTATTTTATGAAATCAGCTTATCGGGTAGCCATCCTTAAACCCCTTTTAACAATATCCATATAACCATTTTTAAAGACATTTTCAAAGTATTTCTATCTTTAAAGAAAATCAAAACTTTTCTAATACCATTTCAAACCGATGGACCATGTCCAATTCATCATTCACGTTTAAGTGTCTTCGTTTATGTTTAAGTATCATGGCATAGAAAAATTCATCTTTTTTATAAATCAAATCCCTTTTTCATTTTCTTTCATAAATACTCTTGTTTTTCACAAAACCTCATGGGAGTAGACTCAAAACTTGTTTGTAAGTATTTCGTTGTGAAAAGGTCCAAACTCCATTTATCTTTATAAATCCTTTTGAAAATAGAATCATGAAAAACTTGCTTATTTGTAAGAAAATTCTTAAGACCATCAACATAAATCATTCTTAATCTTTGCAATACTTGTCATAAGATAATTATCTTAAAAGGTGTTGCTTACTTCCAAAGAAGCGATCCTTAAGGCTTTTCATTAAAGTCATCATTTTCAGAACTTGTGCTTGCCACTTGTAGGAAATTCATAAAAGCATCAACATAAACATCTGAAATCATTTCAACATATAGGAGGAAATCAATATTTTAGAAAGTCCGATTGCTTACCCAAGATAGCCTTAATTCCTTTCTTCCATACTTTTTCTTGTCTTTGCCTAGATAAATAAAAATAACATTTCATTTATATGCATCCATTTCAAATGTTTGCATCCCTTAGGGTTTTTCAACCTACATGAATCCATTTGGATTTATATTGAAAGAGTTTAACCCCCTTGTCTTTCAAGTCGGGTGTTCATACATAACAACATAACTTGTTCATCACATCATCCATTCATTCCATTTTTAATACCCTTATTTAGGGCAAACATTTCAACATATTATAACATTTCATTTAATCCACATATAGAGGTTCATTACCTCCAATTTATCATTTATCACTTTTTTTCACATTTCTCACTTCGATGCTTACTTTAGGCACATACTTAATAGTAAGGCCTCACATATTAATATCAAATTTTGAGATTTCATAATATTATCTAAACAGAACCTTGATTACACATTTTACTACATTTTAATCCATTTTTGCATTTTAGCAAATCACATTTAGTCATTTCTCATCTTTGCCCTACATACCTTTTATGTGCACTCTTCTTATTACACATATATTATGTGTTTTCTAATTTTTTTCAAAATAACAACTTGCCCTCTATTTTGACATAATTCAAACACTTAATTAGCACATAATTTATAGCATTTTTAAAGTATTAAAATTCTTTAATCACATGGTTCCAAAACAACAACTTTGTTACCATTCTTTCTTACATTCAACGTCCCTATGGACATATGTTTCAAACAGTTTTTTACCTTTTTAATTTCAGCCCTTAAACATACTTTTCTTATCCCATATTTAGGGTATCTATATGGATTTAAAATCCATAATTTAAGTTGCCCAAACTAGCAAATTTCCATGTACATTTTGGCCACCCTTGGACGTCCACATATAAAGTCCCCAAAAATCAAATTTTTACATTTCCTTTCATCCCCATCATGGACGTCCCATGTGCCCTAAATTTAGGGTATTTTACCCTTTAATTCATCCATGTATTAATTGGTTTGGTCTATGTCCAAATTTCATCTTAAAAGAGTGGAATCTTGTCCACATCGTTAACCTTAGGTTTTACTTTTCTAAGGTACTTAAATCATACTCCATTCAATATATATAAATCATGGAAATAATTATCATAACCAAACATAGAATATGCTTCAAACAGCAACATATTTGGGAATTTTCCAAAAATTCTAGCTAGGTACATGGGTTGTAATCAACCCTAACATCATGTATATCTCCCTTGAACTCTTGAATTAGATCATTTCATTCATTTAGCATTTAGTACCCTAATTAAGGGCTTCATAACTCATCATTTAGGGTTCATAATAGATCAAATTTATTACCCATGAATAAATCTAAAAAAACTTAGAATTAAATGAATCAAACTTGATTCAATACTTACTTGAATTGGAGAGATTTTGCTCCAACTTTCCTAACTTGGTTGCTTCCCTTTCTTCTCCTCTTTTCCTCCTCTTTTCTTCTTCCTTTTTTTTCCTTTTCCTCCTTGCTTGGTCGCCCACCTTGCTGGATTTTTTTCTTTATTTTTTTCTCCCAAAACGTCCACTAAATGGGACGAGAAATGCCCCTTTCTCTCTCTTACATAAGGCTACCTTGAACGTCCCCCACTTGCTGCCACTTTTTAAAGGATTTTCTCCTCACTTTGATGCCTTGCAAAATACGTCCAAGGGCTGCCCATTTGCCCCTTTTATAAGGGATAAAATTTACCCTTGGTTTGCACCATTTTTACCATGGTTAGAGGCATTAAATTGGCCTTGATTTCATGTCACAAAATGGACCGTCCAAGTGTCCATTCATACCCTCCATACATGTGTCTAATTTTCGTCCACATTATCATCATCATTATCCATGCATTTTGTATTTTCTAAAAATCACAAAATGCTCAAAATTTCCATCTATGACACTTCAAAAGTGGGTCCTACAATATTAAATGGGTTCACTTTCCCTTTTGCCAAAATCAATCCTATGATGACACATGTCCAAAGGATGCCTCATTATCCATACATTTTTGCATTTTTTTGAAATTAAAAATCTACCCATTTCACCTTATGTTGACATGTGTTCACTTGAATTAAATTTATCAACTTTAGCATTAATTGAATTTATTCTAAATGAATCCTACAATGACATGTGTCCCATTTACTTTTTAAAAGTCAATTCCTCATTTATTTGGTTGACTTTAAATCTTTCTCAATGAATCCCGTATCGACATGTGTCACTTGTCACTTTCGGTTCATTAATGACATGTCACTTTTCATGGACAAAAGTTAAATACTTTCGTCCTTTTGTGATTAAGTAATTTTTCATAATAATTATTTTAATCAAACCCATCCATAAGATTCATCATATCGTTTTAACCGTTCATGATAAATTTTATCCCAAAATGACCTTTCTAGCGTAAGTTATGGTCATTTAAAATTGTCTTTTGAATTTGGATGAAAATAAATAATTATCACCCTAATCTCATCAAAATTTTCATAATTCAATTTATTCATAAGATTGGGCACTTAATCATGTGCTCACTTTTCAAATTTCACCTCATTTCGCCTTATGAAAGTCAAGTTATGAATTTTCTAATAATAGTCATATTAATCCCGTAATTATCATCAATTTAATGGAATTAAAGATCATGTCAAATCATAATTTTCATACCTCATTTTGTCTCTTTTTGAGAACATGAACTCATATTGGGCTAAAGTGATTAACTTAACCACCTTACTTAGTCATTTGTCCTAATCTCATCCATCCACTTCAATCATATAATTAACACTAATTACATGCTTAGATTACATGTATGAGTCACGTTTGTTCTGGGTATCATATCGAGAAGCTCTTGCAACTGTGTTTTTAATTTTTTTAATTCCGCAGGGGCCATTCGATAAGAAACTTTTGAAATTAGAGTAGTACTAGACATCTATTCTGTAATAAAATCAATTTTTCTTTCTGGGGGTGCTCCCAATAACTCATTTGATAGCACACCCAAAAATTCATGAACAACCGGAATGTTATCAAACTTTATTTCCTTATCCTCTATTGCTAGTATCGAAACAAGACACCCTTGCCAACTCTTTCTAAGGAGTTTTCTACCCTGCAAGGGTGATATGAGGCGAGATACCACCAATTGACTTCCTTTGAAATCAATACTTTGCTCATTAGATCTTCGCAAGTTGACACGACGCTCACGAGGGTAAATTTCATGTACCTATTTAGCTAACCAATTCATTCTCAAAATAACATCTAGGTCTTTCATAGGCATAATTAAAAGATCTACTGGGATGATTATACTTTTAATTTCTAGAGTACAAGTCATGCAAGCATGTTTTACTAATAAACTACCCTCAACAGGCAATGTCACTTGAACATCCCAAGTTAGCTTAGCGACTTTCAGATTATACTCTTGCACTAACTCTTCAGATATAAAAGATCTATCTACACCCATGTCAAATAATACTAAAGCAAAAATACCACAAAAATAGATAATACTTGTTGTCTCTGTCAATGCTTGGGCTTAGTCGGGTATCAAGGCGTGGATTTATGCTTGAGCTAGTGCAATTGGCTGTTGTCCACCACCTTGGTACTTTGTCTTATTGGTCTGCCGATTGAACGATTTTGTCCTTGCTACTGTGATTTTTCGACATTTCTGGCTGTTGGACAATTCTTAATGATGTGACTAGGTTGCCACAGTTGTAGCACATGAAGCCTACGACGCAGTCCGATGGCCTATAATCAGTCTTTCCGCACTTGAAGCACTTGCATAGCCCAGTATGAAACTTCTCGCATCTGTTCCATTTGAGGCCCTTTTCTTCTTCTGAAATCCTTTATTTTGCACTTCCCTCAACTTTAGTTTGTCTCGAAGAAGATTGTCTGATTTGCTTCTTTCCTGATTAATCCCCCACTGGTGATCGTTCTCTCTTCGGGTAACGCCTATCAAGCTCAGCAGTGTTACTCTCAACTAAGAGAGCATCGTCGACTGTGTCATCATAGTTTTTATTGTAGCAAAGAATTACTCAACTACTAATACCCTCAGCCAGACCATCCTCAACTTACGAATCCAACTTTCTTCTTCTCATCCCGAACTTGGAGCAAACCAAAGTAAAGAGTTGAATTTAGTATCATACTCGGCCACCGTCATATTACCTTACTTTAATTCTACAAACTAACATGCCTTAGTAATTCTAACGAAAGATGGAAAGAACTTAGTGAAGAAGGCTTCCTTAAATTTGTCCGAAGTTGCATTTTCTTTCCTACTATTGAAGATACGCTGTTGTGTCTTCCACCATTTTTTTTCTGTTGAGTTTGAATAGAGTGAACAAAATTTTTTGATGGTCATATAACCTAGAAAGTGAAAATCTTTTCCATCGCCTCGATCCAATGCTCAACGGCTAAGCAATCACCACCGACAAAGGATGGAGGTTTTCGATGATCAAATGCATCAGTATCTCGCTGATCTATTTCTTGCTGTTTAGGACAACCCATGGTCACAACAATCAAACTTTCTACAACTGTTTCTTAGGCTTTATTATTAGCTCCTCTGTTTGCCTAGTGTGAGACCTTCCTTTCTTTCCGCTTATCAAACTCTGACTTCTCTTCTTGAACCCCAGCACCTGAATTTTGATTTAGCCCTTCTCTCTTATTCCCATGCATACTAGTAGTCGACTGATATTCATCATGCCCGTGGCGACAATGCTCTTGGTTTTTTAGCACTGATGATGATTGTCGTTGAACAATTTATTCTAGTTGTGATTGCATCCGTTCCCACTGACAAAAAGCCTCTGCCTGAAACGCTGCAAAGGTCTATTCTTATTCGTTCAAACGCTAATCAAGCATGGTAGTTGTAGTCAGGAATTCAACTAGAGCTTTATCCTTCCTTCTATTAGGCTTCTTTCTAGGCTCAACTTCTAGTTGGTTCTTAGCCTTCTTCTTTCGCGGTTTTTTACCAGGATATTGTTCTAGGTAACAAGTTTGGGCATGTAGATCATTGAAATTAGTTTTTATTCTAGCATAGAAGAGAATATGACCTTAATACATATTATTTCTTAAGAAAAAAAGAATAATCTTAACTTTTTATTATATATAAAAAGTTATTATAACCTAATTTGCATATTTGCTAAAAAGATAATTTTCATTAAGGTGATCAGAGAAATGACATAGAAAATAAACTCGGTTACCTTATGAACATGCCTTAGCTGTATGTCCATTGGTACCATAAAAATAACACACCAACTCAGCTACAACGGGTCATTGGTGGAAAAAAATTCTTGGTTCCTTCCTGGCATAAGCTTCCTTAGACTTAACTCTAGTCTGTATATCATAACGCTATAACCGCATAGAGGGTAGCTTATGAGTGGCCTGAGAAGATACTTCTTGAGTCTCTACCTCAGTATGGATAAGAACTGGGCTGGGTTCTTGAACAAGGAAAATTTCGTCTTGCAGCTCTGCACTAGGTTCAACCATTACTTTTGGCTTAGGTATAGTAAGGACTCATCCACAGCCTTAGGTATATCAGTAGCTTTGGGTACATCCAACCCTTTGGGCACATCCATAGCCTTGGGTACATTAGCAACTTTAAACTTATCCATAGTTTTGAGCACATCGGGTACATCAACAGCTTTGAACTCATCTATAACTTTGGGTATATAAGCAATTTTAGGCACATCCACCGCTTTAGGTATGTTAATAGGTGATGTCCTAGACTTTAAAATAACAATCTTAGTCTGAACAAATGGTTTCCTTAAGGTTAAAGGATCATCCTATTTTAGGGTTCTAGCCATTTGAGGTAGGGTACAACCTTCTGGACTTAAAAAGAAAAACATAGGGTTAGATTTGCAAATCCATTTCAAAATTTTCTTTTTTTAAAAAATCATATAATAATTAATAAACCATATTTTTTATATATGTGACCTCTTTAATACCATCTGTAACATACCGATCCAGAAAAGTAATTCTGGACAGTGTATTTAATGCAATTTTTCAAGATTAATCACACATTTATGGAAAAATTAATTATTATAATTTATAAAAATTTTAAATTCTACTTTCACTAGTCACGTTCCCATTATTACACCAAGGCACAAAAAATTACAAATCCACCATTTTCAATACATGTCTTTGAAATAAATAAATAGAAATAATATTCTTGAAAATCTTCAAGTAATCCAAACTCTAGTATCTCACTTGATTTGGTACACCTGTAAAAATAATGGGTTAGTCCCAACATGATTAGCGAGTATGAAATTATTTAAAAATAGATAATGGCCAAATTATAACCTAATTAAATGATAAAAATAATGATTTAATTCAATAACTTAAAATTTTAACTTTATTTGCAAAATCAAACCCTTCTATTGAGTCTAAAAATATCAAAAACATTAAAATAGACTATTTAATCATTCAAATCGGAGTTAAAATAGACAAATTACATCCAAACAAAATGGACGGTCTATATTAAGCCACGTTATCTCCTCCTTTCCTTCGGACGGGACCAACCTGGACCTGTCTCACTTAACCCTTAGTATTGTGATGGGTTGCACACAAATTTATGCTAAAGCCGTCAGAAATATCACAAGTATTAAAGCATCCTAACACCAAAAGCAACAAAAAATAATGGTTACGTATAACTCAATAACAAAGCTAAATTCCTTCTGGACGATCCCGAGTCCTGACGTATTTGGAATTTTCACCGAATAATATTATATATATATTAAACTTCCGTCACATATATTATTCGTAGATAATACAAAAAATTATTATTAGGTTAGATGTATACTAACCCACACAATTAATGTTTAATTTCAATATTCAAATATATTTTCTACGTATTAATTTATATCAATGCATTTATAAAATAAAATGGATAATACAAATATAACAATCTCAACGCATATATTTTAGGCATAAAATTTAGATATATTTATCTGCAAAATTTTATATACAAAAATCATAACATGTGATCTACATGTTTTATACAAAACTACCTAATTAATTGCATAAAAATACATAATTATTGAATTAAATTCAATCTTCAAATAAAATCTCACTTGCCTCACAAAATTTTTCTCATTCTGCAACTCGGTTTTCTCAAAATCTTCCCAACGAATGCTCTATACCGAAATCCATAAACTCTCCAACCTTTTTTATAAAAGTTCATGTAGCTTCTATCTTATCCTATGGGGCTCACGTGCCCGAGGAGGCAAAAGTGCAAAAATTAATTATTTTATGCTAAAATCCCTCTACTTGAGCCCTAGATCACTAAGATTTCTGGATCACTTGCATGCCAACCGAGCTATACAAGTTGCTGAAATAATATCAAAAATACAAATACAAATACAACCCATAGCATATAAAAATAATAATTGGGTAAAACTCATTATTAACCATTTGACCCTGTTAGTCAAAGAGTTAATCCTTGCCACGTAGAATATCCTAAGTGGATTTTGACCAGTCAACTTAAATATTTATTTATTATTATAATTTTTTCCTATATTCTACAGATATTGTTTAAACATACTACCTATAGTGATAAATCATTTTTTCTATTCTAGGTAATGTTCTTCAATAAATGTTATTTAAATATGAAAAATTTTATATATTGTATATCAAAGCAGTTTAGTGATTATGGATTCAGTGTTAATGAATCGAAATTTAAATCATATCTTTTAAATATTAAACAAACAGTTCCATAGTATTATCCTATCCATGCAGCCAGTATACAGTATAATATATAGTTGATAAAATAAATAGAGTATTCGAAGCTTGCACAATTTTTTACTTAATATTCCCTTTCGATATAATGATAAATATTCCAATTACTTTTTTCTAAGCTTAAAAGCTATCAATTTTTTTTACATTTATTGGTTGGAAATTTTATTTTATATTCTATTCAAAACAGCTTAATTCTATTATTGTAAAGCATAAAAGCATAGATATTTTAGTGTTCTATACTATTTTAATATTTCAACTTCAATTGCATGAAACATAATTTAATGGATTTTACTTTAGTGAAACCAGTCTGAGAGTGGTGAATTCTTGGTCTTGAAGGACTATGCTACTATTGATGGATTCAAACCATCCATCGTCGATAATAAGGCTAGAAGGGGAAATGGAGAAATTTAGTGAGGCAATTCATCAATGCAACCCAATGGATTTGGGTTTCATGTGTCTAGCTATGACTTGGAGGAACAACAGAAGGGAAAGAGACTAGGTGGAGGCTAGGCTTGATAGGGGGATGGCAAGCCAAGGTGGCTAACTGTATTTCCATTTCCAAAGGTAAAAAACTTGTGTAAGGTATCCATGGGTACCCACCAATCCAAACCTAAATGGGGTGGGCTAAGGTAGGGTAGGGTAGAAAATTTTACATATTGGTACATGTAGGGTAGAAATCATTATCCAATACTCTAAATAGGGTAAGGGTAGGATAACACGTTGGGTACCCAGAACCGACCCAGATAGATAACTGTATGGGTACCCTAATATATAAATAACTATAAATATATGTATATAAATAAACATATAATAGTTTATATTCCCCATTCACCAATAAATTATTGTTTGTTTGATTTTTTAATTTTTTTATTTTTATAAATTGTATAAGATTTGTAATTGTAATGGCGGATGATTATAACATGAATGTGGATGATAATGCTAATGTGATTATTATATGGATAATGAGGTTACAAAGAATGTAGAAATAGATGTAAACAACAACAAAATAAAATTAATTATAAACTGTAAAGTCTAAAATGTAAATGAGTATTGCTTTATATTATTCAAAATAACACAATATTTTTCACATATTATCATTAGTTATTATAGGAACCTATTTGGAACTGAAACCGGAACTGACCCTATTAGTAATAGGTAGGGTAGGGTGTAGATAGACTGATCTTGTAAACAGGCAAGATAAGTAGGCTTTTTGAAAATAGGATATGGGTAGGGTAAACTACTACCCGAACTGACCCAACCCGAGTTGCACCCCCTACTTTTACCTGACTGCAAAAACTGTTAGTCCCGAATTTATGGCAAAACACAAAAGGGAAGAGGTGAATTCAGTTTTTGAAAAATTCTTTGGTAAATCAAAACTTAACCTCTTGTAAGTTCAATCCCTTATGACGCAACATGCTAAGAAATAGAATGAGATGGTGCAAATAGAATATAAAATGCAAGTAATCAAACCACACAAAAGACAACAATATATAGTAGTTCAGGCAACCTTTCCTATATATTATTCTCTCTTGTGTGGTTTGGTTGCTTATATTTTATATTCTATTTGTGCCATCTCATTTTATCTTTTAGCACATTGCATCATAGAGGATTGAACTTACAAGAGGTTAAGTTTTGATTTATCAAAGAATTTTCAAGAATCCAATTCACCCCTCTCCTCTTGGATTTTACTATAAACTCGGGACCAACAAGTGGTATCAGGGCATACCTCTATCTTATTTGAGGTAATCTCTTTTGTATATCTATGGCAACCCACTTAACTTTTGTACCTGCATTTGCTAAGGGTCAATCATTTTTTAAGCCACCTCTATTTGATGACAATAATTTTATCTATTGGAAATTGAGGATGAAATAACTGATTATGATAATTAGTATGAAATCTTGGATAGCCATACAGGATGACATTACATTACCAAAATAGGACAAGGCGTCCACTTGGACGTAAGAAAAAACCATGTTCGTCCAAAGAAATGCTAAAACTATGAACTTCTTATTTTGTGTATTAACCACTGCAGAAGTTGATAGAGTTTCTTCATGCAAAACAATTAAAGAGATGTGAGATAAATTGACGTCTATTTATGAGGGTTCCTCCCAAGTGAAAGGAACTAAAAGGAATATCTTTATTAGTGATTTTCAAAGTTTTCAAATGTTAGATGGTAAATCTATTTCAGAAATGTATGCTAGATTTTATAAAATCACTAACATTCTTAAAGGTTTAGAAAAGCCAATTTTTGAAAGTGAGCAGGTCATAAAAATACTTAGAGCATTGTCAAACTCATGTAATCAAAATATTACAGCTATTGAGGAGACAAAGGATTTAAACAAGCTCAAAGTAGATGACTTCTACTTGATTAGTGCACTTATGTCTCACGAGTTTATCAAAAATAAGAAAAAAGAATCTCGCAGAAGTAGAAAGTTTATTGCATTCAAAAGTGTGAAAGAAAGTTCAAGTGAATCCACATCAAGCTCATACTTCAACATGAAGGAAAACAAAAATTCTAGCTCATATAAGAAAAGGAAGGATAGAAGAGAAGAATTTTTAAAATATTATAAATGTGGTGATGCTAGATATATATAAATTGAATGCACCACACTGGATGACTTGAAAATTTGAAATAAGAAATTTTTTTCGAAGGAAAAGGCTAGAAGAAAGGTTACAGATGAATACACTACCTTAAGCTCTAACACTTCATCAAGTAAAGAAGAAGATGCAGCAAATTGGGCAAGAGTTTGCTGCATGACTATTGTAGAAGATGAAAAGGAAGCTTTTCATAAAGTCAAAGAAGAAAATATTGATACAAGAAAGTTCAAATTGCCAACATCGGATGCATATATGGATTTAGAGGTAAGCTCATATGATTCCTATTACATTTCATCCTCTACTGTTTGTTCTAGATGTGATGTGTTAAATGATTTACAACAAACCTATGACTCATTATTTGATGAATTTTAAAAGCCTTGGTTCCAAATATGTTCAAAAGAAAAAGCAATTCAATACAATCACTATTGTAAATGGAAAGTTAGCAGAAAAAAATGTATCCTTACAAAATGATATAAATGTCTTGAATAATGGGATAGAGGCATTGAGAAAAGAGAACCAAAATTTAAAAGATTTATTTGTTAAGTTCTCTAATCCAAGAGAAAATGTGCAAAAAATTTTTAGAGTAACCACTCAAGTTGATGTAAAGCACACTAGTGACAAATTAAATAAATCAAATGCTCCTATTTGGATAAAGGCTTTTAGTATGTCAAATGTGAGGAGACAAATTTTTCATGTTAAGAAGCTGGTTCATAACTCATGGGTAAAAGTGCCTAGTTGGCAGCCAAAGAACTATCATGTTACTCTAATCTATGTTAGAGTTGCTTGTCATTATTGTAATAAATGTGGACATAAAAAATATTAATACAAGGCAAGGAAAATGATTTACAATGGAGTTAAATTAGTTTGGATGCCAAAGAGACATTTCTAAAGTGGAACCAAGCCTGCTTGAGTTCATAGGTTTTATGGTACTAATATTCATGAACCCATAACACGAGTACCAAAAAGAAAGAAGATATCATATTTATGATGTAAGTTTTATCTCAAATAAGTGTAAGTCATCCAGAGGATGAAGGAGCATGAGTTGTGAAAACAAGGAGGAGTTGAGCACAACAGTAATAACTTTAATCAAAAGTAAGTAAAAGTATGTTGCTCTCATAGTCATTTCTATATAAAGATATTAGTAAATAAGTTGTGTTACGTGGTTATATTGTAGATCATATGTTTGTAACTTAAAATGAATAATTTGAATGATGAAAGGAAGCATTTAATAGAAGGTTTGTATGCACGAAATGAACTTACTATGCCCCATTTGCACTAGTACTGTTAAACCATTTTAAGCTTCGCCTTTTGTGTTGATTGACAAAAGGATGTGAGAGTAGTATAAAAATATCTTAAGTGAAGATAATACTATTGTATATATCTTTGGGGGGAGAAGTATTTTCATGCATAGTGGGAGAGCACATCTATATGGGAAAGAGTATTTTTGAATTAATATACATATCATTTCTTATATAGGTGAATGTATAGTTTTTTTTTTATTTTGTGTTTATTGATAAGAATCATGATATTCATGTGGTCATATCTTTGATTTATTGAGAAGGAAAAATATTTCAGTTAAGTTTTGTCAATCATAAAAAGGGGAGATTGTAGATCATATGTTTGCTTTAAGAAAGATTAATTTGATTTTGATGACTAACAAAATATTAAAATATCATTAAAAAATCTAATGAATATGTACAAGTGTACTTAGATATTATGACTTAAATTATTATGTATAAAAATAAAAGGAGCAAAATTTCAAAGTACATATAGGTGAAATTTTAACCCAAGTCGACTTCGCTTGCGACTTGGATGAAGTTCCACAATGAAGTTGACTTCACTTGCAACTTCGGACAGAAAACAAAGTGAAATCTCAACCCAAGTCGACTTCACTTGTGACTTGGGTGAAATTCTAAAGCCAAGTCGACTTCGCCTGTAACTTCGGACAAACAACAAAGTGAAGTCTCAACTCAAGTCGACTTCACCTGCAACTTCGAAGGCAAAAAAAAGGACAGTAAGCTTGTGCCAAGTTCTAGCCAAAGAGAAGTTGCAACCTAGTCGACTTCACTTATTTAAAGTCGACCTCAATCATCCCAAGTCGACTCCACTTGCGACTTCAAGTTATAGCGGTCGAAAACTTGAACGTTGGAGCATTAAATGCATGCTAATCACCACTCCAACGACTAGATCTTCTTCTCCTTTATAAATATTATTGAAGTATGAACGCGAAGAAGTAGGAAAAATACAAGATGAGCTTACATCTGCCAATATTCAAGTGTGTTGATATCATTTGAAAAAATATTGAAGCTTCAAATGATACTACTTCTAGCAAGCTTACGAGATCATCTTCTTCACATAACAAAGAGCTTTCTGAGCAAATTGATTGCACGTTGTAAAGTTTAAATTCTTTTTTATCTATTTTATTTTGGGTTATTGCTTTGGTCGGTGTTGGAGACCGGATTTAAGAAGAAACAAAACAGGGAGTTGGTTTAAGTTTGTCTCACTAGCGGATTTTGCTTGATTGGTTTGAGTTTGTCTTACCAACGGATTAGACTTGGTTGGTTGGAGTTAGCTTCACAAATAAGCAATTATTGTATATGCCCTTAGAACTAGAATCTAGAAGATAGTGGGTGCTCTAGATTGTATTGAATATACAATAGTGGAACCCAAGACACAACAGGTGTATGCTTGAAAGAGTGGAGTAGGGAAGGTTGCCCAAACCACTATATATTATTGCCTATTGTGTGGTTTGATTGTTTGCATTTTATATTCTATTTGCACCCTCTCATTCTATCTCTTAGCACGTTACATCATAGGAGATTGAACTTATCAGAGCTTAAGTTTTGATTTACCAAAATTTTTTTCAAGAACCCAATTCACCTCTTCCTTATTGGGTTTTGCCATAAACTCGAGACCAACAGAAACATCATATCACTACCCGATTTTATTGATCTTAAATACATGAAAAGGAAACAAGAAGTAACCTTGTGTTTTTAGATATGAACTATATTCGACAAAGGAGGGGGAAGCTCGATAGATCATTCAAGAAGTATGGCCAACCACTTGGGTCAGGGGAGGGAGGGTAAGCGCAATTCTTTAGAGTGTTAGAAGGAAAATTTAGAGTGGGATAAAATTGTGATAGTGGAGTATAAGAAGAGAGATGTTACTAGAAGGCTGAGAGAAAGACATACTAAACTTCAAAATTTGAAGGATCTACATCTAAGTAACTCTAGGGATGATGCGATCAGAGAAAAGGAGAGGAAAATTAACTAACTGCTTTAAGATGAGAAAATCATTTGAAAGTAGAGGGCTAAAGTTCATGGGTTGAATTGGAGACACAGAAACACTGGTTTTTTCACTAGGTGGCCTCCAATAGAAGAAGGAGAAACATGATTGATAAGCTAATGGATGAGAATGACAGCTAAGTATGGGACCAACAAGAGTTGGAATCAACGGTTTATAACTACTTTAAGGATTTATTCACAAGCATCTTCCTTAGAAACTTCGAGAGAACAACTGGGGTCATTAGCAGAAGGATAACGGGCGAAGAAAAAGAGCAAGAAACCAAACTCGTAAGTATAAAACAAGTGGAGATAATAGTAAAGTCAATAAATCCAACAAAGGCTCTAAGTTCAGATGAGATGTTAGCAAAATTTTATCAAAAGCATAGAAATATAGTGTGTTAGGATATCTTCAAATTATGTGAGACATATGTGAGTAGAGGGAGTGACGGCCGAAGGGAGTCACATTTTCAACATATTAATGAACTATTGTTGTTCTAATTTTGAAGAGGAAAGGGGTGTGCAGGTTAGATGATTATAAACCCATTAGCCTGTGCAATGTATCCTATAAAATCCTAGTAAAATTTTTAGCTAATTGATTCAAGTTATGCCTTTAAAACATTATTCTCATTCAATAAAGTGCCTTTGTGCCTAGTTGGCTAATTTCAGATGAGACATTGGTAGCATATGGGGTAATTCACCACATGAGAAGAAGGAAGAAGGGAAGGAAGAAGGGAAAGAGCAAGGATGCAGCAATCAAACTAGACATGTCCAAGGCATATGATCGGGTGCAATGGGAATACCAGTTTGAGGCTATGCAGAGGATGAACTTAGTGAGCTTTGGATAGATTATATCAGGGGATGCATCTGCTCAGTCAACTATAGGGTAAATATTAATAACTTCAAAGCTACAGTAATGAATGTAGGAAGAGGCCTAAGATAAGGGGGTCCTCTCTCCCCCTTACCTTTTTCTCTTATGTGCAAAAGGCTTATCACCTATGCTATTTGATTGGAATAGTAGAAAGCTTATTACTGGTTTGAAAGTCTTTCTTAGGAGGCCAATTCTACCTCACTTGTTCTCTGCAGATGATGCCCTAATATTCCTCAAGCAAACCAATAGGAGGTAAGAAGACTGTTGGATATTTTCAATATGTACAGTGAATGCTTGGGGTAGATGATCAACTTCAACAAACTACTTTGTTTTTTAGTACAAACATATAGGTTGAAAGAAGAAAACATATACAGGATGAAATACCAAAGGAAAAGAGATTGAAAAGTATCTTGGCCTCCTTACTTGGTTAGAAAGATCAAAAAAACCTATTTTCAAGGTTTTGAAGGAGAAAGCAAGAAAAAAACTTTGGTGATGGAAGAAAAGTCTACTACCTGCTGGAGGTAAGGTCTTAATAAAAGTAGTTGCTCCAGCTATACCCACCTATATGATGAGCATGTTTCTTCTTTTCAAAATTTTTTGTCAAGAATCAAACAGTATAGTAAGAAAATTTTTATGGGGTGAAAATGAAGGGAAGAGAAAATGAGTTGGTTAGCTTAGAAAGACATGTGTAACCCCAAGGCGGTAGGCGGAATGGGGTTTCGAGACTTATGACCTTTAATTTAGCCATGTTGGAAAAATAGTTCTAGAGACTGGTACATAATAGAGACTCTCTAGGCTTCCAAGTGCTAAAAGGGAAATATTTCCTAAGGATGCATATCAAGAATTGCCAAGAGAAGGCAGTGGACTCATATACGTGGAAATGTATCCTAAAGGTAGCAAAGGTTATAAGGAAAGGTGGAAAGCACATCAAATTCTTTAAGCATAGATGGGTAGAGGTTGTCATTGATAAAGTAGGACGCATTCCATTGAATGTTTAATATGAGAAAAAGGTGAAAAGTTTCATCGATCAACAAAACAAAACTCGGATAAGGGAGAAATTTTGGCCATGACAGGAGAATAGGGTTGAGACAAAATAAGGCTCTTTCCTATCCCCCAAAGACACATAGAGGATAGATGGCTTTGGATCCAGAAACCAAATGATAGTTTTATCGTCAAGTCAGCATACTGAATGCTAAAAGCTAACCATTTTCAATGTGCAGGTAAGCAAGGAGGAAGGCTCAACATATGCGACATTAGGGAGCAGAAGATGTTATGATAAATTCGGAAGGTGAACCTGCCAAGTAGAATCAAAGTCTTCCTTTGGAGCTTAATACGGAATGCACTGCCTATGAGATCTAATTTAAATTCTCTATGTGTGTTGTGTAAGAAACATAGAGAAGACATAAACAATCTCTTTGTATACTGCAAGAAGAGTAGCTTTGCAAGAAGGTTGCCAGTGGTGGACCCTAAGGGATACAGTAAATTGTATGTTGAACCAGCTTGCCCAGCCGGGAGGGGCAACAAAGATAGCAAGATTTCTAATCTACTACTGGCATGTTTGGTATCTAAGAAACAAGGCGAGGGCGATAGATTCATCCTTGAGGTTTACAATATCTTTAAATGGTGCATGGCTTATTGGGATAGTTTCAAAGCTGCTAAAATGCTGAAAAATTTGAACTACCTGGATAAGAAGATGCAGATGAGATGGTCTCGACCCTAACCAAGCAATGTGAAGATTAAGAAGATAGAGATGGGAGGACCGTGAGCTGGTTGGAGGAAGAGGTGGTGGATTCCCTAAACATGGAAGCCATGGGTGGTGGGAGCCATTTAGTGGGCAACATAAATGAAAATATCACATTTTAGATGGAAAGTGATTCTCTTTAATAATGGTGAATTTGATAAATGAGGGCCACTCCATTCCCCCAATTATCAGAGTTTTGATTGAAGAGATTAAATAAAAAATTATAGATTTTGTCATAGCAAAGGTCCTTCACGTTATGAGATTGAGAGGAATTGGAATGCCCATCTCATAGCAAATTTCGTAATTAAGCAAAGTAGTGCTAAAGTGGAATAATGGGGAAATCCACCAGAATTTTTTGTAAATCCTTTTTATATGGTCTTTTTGTACTTTTAGGAATACAAATAATTTATTTAAAAAAATTCATTCATCATCCTAAAATTATTTTGTTTATATACTTTGGAGGTCCTTAATAAATGCAAATTCACAAGATTGCTATAAATTTTGAAATTTTCTATCCATCATTAATTTTCATTGCTTAAGAAATTTTATGGAGGAATTGAACTCACTAATGAGCGGATTTTGATAGAGAGAGAATAATGAAAGAAGGAAAATTAGCTAGGCATTATGGGAAAGAATATATTTTACCTAAATGCAATGTGGATTTGGGTTTTATGGATCTAATCTAGTTCAACTAAGCTCTATAAGCCAAACAAGTGTGACTTCTAATCGAGAGACCTAATTCATTATGCCATAATGTGTTGAAGGTGAGATACTTCCCTAATGAGAATGTATGGGACTGCAAAATGAGACACATTGATTCTTTCGCTAAAGAGCTTAATGAGGACTAGTGACACATTAGAAATGGGTTGTAGATGGAAGATTAGGAAAGGCAAAAAGTTATAGATTTTTTGAAAGAAAAGGCACGTTTGTTAATCTATGTGGGAAACATGGGATGGGAATCCATGGGATTACGGATTCCCAAGCTTAATTAATAACTACATTTTTACCCTTTTACCCCTACATTTCAATTATTTCTCTTTCCTACTACACTTCAACTACCCTATTTATTACATCTTTATCCCTATTATTTTATATCATCACACAATTTTTAACATATTCCATTTTTCACTTCCCACCCTATCCCACATTTTTCAAATTTTTTACATTACCAAACAAGCCCTAAAAGACCAATGAACAAACACGAAGATAATGACAAAGTTGTTATCGACTCGTATCTCTAATGATGCAAACATCCGCTCCTTCATCAATAAAAAAATGAGGTAGTGAAAAGTAAATGATACTACGACAGCTACAGGAGATGAGAGATAGAAGCTTAATAGGGAGGTTCTCATGGCCAGTCCTGATGAAGATGATATGCTATTTTGGCATCTAGAACTGCAACAAAGATTTATAGTTAAATCAAATGGTTAATATTTTAGCAAAATTTGCTTCAAAATGCAATAATTTTGTATGGAGACATGTTTTTTCTTTTTTTTTGATGGAAGAGAAATATTTTTTTTCTAATTACATATCTAATTTTCTTCCTTAGGATAGAACTTTATCCATTAATAAATAATGGTGTATGTCTCACACTTGTGATTCTCTTTAAGGAATCTAGGTGTGGAATGATACTAATCATTTTATATAAAAATATAAAAAGTTGTATTGAAAATTAAAAAATTATATTAGAAAAGAAAAATGTTATCCACGCATATCATATTAAAGTATCTTGCATCCTTAACCAACCAAGTGTCATCTCAGTTGGATAGTGTGGTGGCATCTTTGCGCTCACATCCTCAGTTCGACTCCAGGAAGTGTGAATGTTGGCCAATTATATGGAGCATTTGATCTCCAAAAATAATATGATGAGAACATTAGATTTTCAATATAAAATAAATGGGGGTATTAAGTCTCCTTTATGGATAGGCAGGAACTTGTAGTCTCATTTGAGTTTGAGAGTAATATCAGAAAAGAAATGTAAATTATGTATCCAATAAAAAAGTATCTTACATCCTTAAAACACACCTTCATTAGGTATTTATACTCGCAACAACAGCTTTTATAATGAGATTGATGTTTTCGCGCTTCGTGAAGACTTATGTTCTTTCCCACATGGTCTCTATTATGAAATGCGAGCTAGCTAGCTGTACGTGGGAACTTGTAGCTTTCAGCAGTTTATATTGTATATTAGAAAAAGGTAGATGGTAGCACAATCTCACAATCATGCTTTTTATAGTAGTAAGTTAATTAATGAAATTCTTGGTATTATTAATTTATTTATCTTGGACTACCAGCTTAACCTATCAGCCGATCATTATTTTTGACTACCAATTATATAATTATAGTCAATGATGGCTGATGCTCGGCCTATTAACATTAAATAATTAATTTAAATAAATGAGTGTCGCTTAAGTTATCAAAATAAAAAACTTTCAATCATGAATAGAAAATTTTTTGAGTGGATTGGATTATAAAAGCTATTAATGTTTCTGAAACAAAAATGATCTCTTTTATTGATTGAGTGTGTCCTTGTAAATTAGAAGGCTCAGATCAAGGGTGTCAATATTTGAGTTGGATATGATATTCGTTTGATATTTAACCAACTTCAATTAATTTTATTATTTAAAAATCCAATCTAATGTCGACGATAATTTTATTTTTAACACTTCTACCCATTGATAAGTGGACAGCTTACACAAAATAGATTAACAAATTTTGTTTCTTATAATTAAAATTATCTATAATTTCAAATTTATTATCAAATGTTTGTCATACTAATTTTATTTTCAATATAAATATACAAATATATGTCCGAATTGACGTATCTACAATGAAAAGTAATTTAAGCATTAGTTTCGGATTTGTTTGCAAATTTATAAAATACTTCTTATGATTAATGTGACATTTTTTTAATTTTAATGATAAGACTTCATATCTAAATTTGAACATTGCAATAAAAAAGTAGAATCATTTCTTGAACCACTTGGCATGCCAAAGTACCCAACTTAACATAGTTCTGGTACTGCAGAGAAGTCGTTCCCTTCCTTGCGATTGCCTTTTGTTCGGAGATTCGGAGCATATACATTTGATACCTGAAGCAGGTATTCTACCTTCTTTTTCATATAGAAATCAAAACCTTTTTCCTTAAAAAAAATTCAAAACCTTTTCAGTCTTTTCATTATATTTTGTTGGAAAATTTGATTTGTTAAAAACAGAAGGTGGACAGAAGGTAACTAGAGTCAGCTGGAGGGGATAGTCAACTGGTGTATTGAGTTTCTTCACCAATTTAAAGCAGCTAGCATGAGCTCCAATGGAAATTAAACCTTGAGGAAAGCAATGTAAGATGGAAAAAGCCGAAGTGGGAGAGTTAAAGATCAATGAGGATGTAAGGAATTTGGACAAAAATAGAGACTAGAGGATACAAGTTTGCGATTTGAAGCTACAACGGTGGGGTTTGTGGCTGCTGGATGTTGGTTTGATAGCAAGTTCATAAACCTGCTTTGGATGGAATTAGGGGTGGGAATCGGGGCGGGTCATACCGGGTTAAGGTTTGCCCAACCCTCACCCTACTTTTTAAAAATTGAGTTTAACCCTCTTTTTATACCGGGTCGGGACGAGGTCGGTTTGACCATCACTTTTTTAATAGGTTTCGAGATAAACTTCGGGTTGGTATCGAGTCGGTTTCGGGATAACGGATAGGGTAAAAAATACGGGTCAAGTAAGATAATTTTAAGAATTTATATACCTATCAAACATAAGTATACATCTATACTAAATTTAAATATTATTTGCTTTAATATTTCACTAATTATTAAAAAATACATAATTAAGAAAACAAAACATTTGAAAATATAGTATAAATTTATTAAAATAGGTTAATATACAATTACACATAAGGGTTATATATGTACAATTTTTTTTTGATTCTTATATTGCTTTCTGAATAAATTGATTCTTCTATTGTTGATAGAGTTGATTATAAAAAAGTGAGAATTTTGAAAGAAAATAATAATAATATTTAAATATAGGCTTATAATGTTTAATAAATTAATATATGCGGGGCGGGTCGGACTGTTTGGGTCGGGACATGGTCGACTCACTTCGATCCTATTTTTGAATTCGGGTCAAAATTTCTGACTCATCCCTATACCGGGTCAAAAATATTCTAGTTTTACTCGGCCAAAAACGGATCGGGTCAAAGCCGGGTCACGGGTCGACCTGCCCTAATTCCCACCCCTAGATGGAATTCAAAACTTGTCTCCTAGTTTTAGGGCAAATGAATCGGGAATTAAGGGTGTGTTTGGCAACAAGAAAAAAATGTCAACATAAAACTTTTCAATCTAAAACTTTTCACTCTCCATAATTATCATATTTTTTAATCATTTTTCACATTTTTCCATACAACTACCCTACTTTTCAATCATTTCTACACAACTACCCGTACAATTAACCTATCTATTTTAACTTTATCATCTTTACTCTTCATTATTACCCCTATCAAATCACATCATTTGACAATTTTTACTCTCCAAAACTTTTCATCAAAAGTTTTATCCATTCCCAAACACACCCTAAAAGAGTACATTTGGAGAGCCATTTTCTTGTCTTGATCAATTCATGCACAAGGGAGGATAAAATTGATTCATCTCTGAAATTCCAGATGAAGAAGATTAGAGAAACAAGCTCATGTTTTGAAAAGATAAGCTTTCGTCATGTGCCACGAACAACAAACCAGGTATGGTAATAAAAGTTACAACGAGATGTGGGGATATCCAGAGACTCTGGTGGGGGTACCCCTCCTATAGATATTATTAGTTTGTTAAATAGGGACTTGTTATTTCGTAAGAAATTTTGTACTTCACCCACGGGCTCTTCATCTTCGTATTAGGAGATTGATGGTAACAGGTAGGTGTTTTTGTTAATAGATTACAAACAAGTTCTAAAAAAAAATAATAACATTTGATATGTTAGGTAATTAGCTAAGATGGCCTCATACTATTAATCTAGTTAGAAGAATAGTTTTAAATGAAATGAATGGACTAGATTTAACGATTAAAGTTAGCTAAAATGCGTCATAAATTGATAATGTCACCACATAGCCCTAAATGCCTCATTCTCTCCGAGGGTTTTTTGCAATTTGGACCTTCTAAGTTTGTGTATTTGCGTTTTAAACCTTAAATTTACATATTTACTTTTTAAACCCTGTAACTTTGAATCTATTGCTTTTTGGCCCTACTGTTTCATATTGTTAAAAAAACCCAAGTAACGTCCAGATGAAAATACTAAAATACCCTTGAGCTAATGTCTCGCTTAGCCCACATAAAAAAACTCATTTAAAATATTTTTTATTTTTCTTTGTACACTTGTTTATCTAAATATATTTAACATATAAACTAAATTTTATCATTTAACTTAAGGGCATTTTAGTATTTTCACTTCACATAAACGGATGTTACTTGGGTTTTTTAACGGTGTGAAATAGTAGAGTCCAAAAAGCAATAAATTCAAAGTTACAGGGTTTAAAAAGTAAATACGTAAACTTGGAGGTTTAAAATGCAAAGAGGTAAACTTAAAGGGTCCAAAATGCAAAAACTCCTTCCTCCAATTACTCTAATCTCGTCTCGGCATCAAAATACCGATATTTTGCCGACACGAAAGTCGACAACTTACCGGCGTTATCCGGTTAACCATACGAACGTTGATGTACATTAAGCACGACCGCATTCATAGATTTTCGTAACCTATTCATCTGATATTTTGTTTTAGATGATTCAAGATATTGTGATGGAGAAGAACGGTTCAGATTTAAATAGAATAAACCCCAGTCTCCAAATCACAAGCCGTTGCACCCACCCACATACAAACGCGCGTCACGCTTCCCATTATCTCCCACAGATCTGCGTTCGACTGCTAATCCGCCCTTTTTCGGAGAGTTAAATGGCAAAGATTTCAACCTCCCTTCACTTTCGGACACTCCAGATTTCGTTGCAAAAAAAATAAAAATAAAAATAAAAATAAAGCTACTCGTTCTCTTGCTCCGTCTCTCTCTCGCTCGCTGGCTCTCTCCGCCCTAGAACCGCCGTTAAAACCCTCCTAAAACCGCCGTCGGAAGGCGTCATCAACCGCCGTTAAGCTCTTACCGTTACTGCGGAAAAATCGGGGATTTGGCCCCCCCCGAATCTTCTTTCCCGCCCTATAAGACCACCTCTTCCAAAAGCCCTTCCAAACCGCTCGCCTTTTCCCTCAAAACCGCTCTCCTCCTCCTCCGCACTCTCTGCTAAGCTCTCTGTTCGCGGAAACTCCTCTATTTCGATCTCAGGGGCCTGCATGTGGGTCGGTTTACGAGAAATGATCTGAACGTCTGATTTCAGCTGCGGATTTCGGGTAATGAGTCTAGGTCTCGTTCTCGCGTAAGTGCTTTTAAGAGAGAAAGATACTGAAAGAGGTGGGAAAAAGGGGGATGGTGGGGTTCCAGATCAAAGAGACACTTCATAGCCTCTGCTGCGACGGTGGATGGTCCTATGCGATTTCGTGGCGGGCGAAATGCGCGGATTCCATGTGAGTTTGAGCTGCATTTGGGTGTTTTTCATCGGAAACTCTGTTTTGGATGTGTTTGGTTTATTATATGCCTTTTAAAGTAAGTTTTTAGTTGACTGAGTTCTTATGGTGTTCTTTATTTGCCGCTTTTGGATTCATTGATAGACTGATAGTCTTCTGTGAGTTTTTTTTTTCCCCAGACTGTTTCAGGTGCTGTCACTGTTGCTGAAATCTTTTTTTTTTTTTTTTGTGGGTTAGCTTTGGTAGATTTCCTCTGTTCTTTTCTGATCAGTAGAGAGAAATTAGGCAAATATGTGATGGATTTTGGGTGTTTAATAAAAAATTCTATTTTTGATAGAAAAGCGTGCGGTAACTGGATTGCAATTTCATGCATATGCTTCCGATTTTTAATGAAATTATATTTTTTTTAATGGGAGTTCATTTGGGGTTTCATGTGGCGCTTTAATTCACTGGTTCCGTCGAATATGTGCTTAATTTATTTACTGATTTTGGTTTGTGAGTGCCTTGAAGTTTGGGGGTTTAGAAATGGGGTGATGCCATATTAATCAGAATACACTGATCACACTTTTTTTTCACGGGTTTGTGCTTGCTGCAGGTTTCTGATGCCGGAAGATTCGTATTTTGCTGATCAGGTTTCAATTTTAGCCGAGAAGATACTTCACAAGGTCCATGTGTTGGGAGAAGGGTATGCCTGTAACTTTCCTATTGCGGTTTTATTTTTCACCTCCCTTTTTTTGTGTTTTTACTACTCTTTCGTAGAAATTTTCTGGTGTGAATAAGTCAATTTTTGTTTGAATGTTTTCTTTTGATGAAATGGCTCCATAACAAAGGTGAGATGCTCGTCAAAATCTGTGAACTTGACCCACTTGCTGGTTCAGCGGCATACACTACTTGTCAGAGTTCCTCTTTTGATGCATATTCTGTGGAATGAGCATCTCTAGAAAGGAAATAAAATTAGAGTACGTTACTTCCCCATTGCTTTACCAGCGGAATGTAATTAGTCTGAGCATGTGGCAAGATTGGGACAAGTCTACATGTGTTTACTGTGCACAAGCAATACTCAGAGACAAATCGCGCTTGTATCTTAATCCTGCGTGGTGGCTTTGAGTGGATGGTACCAAAGACCTGTCCAACTGATGAGATCTGATGGCAGTAATCCAGCTGAGCAGATTGCTGCTGATGAGTGTTTTTAGTCCATTGCTCCCTGTGGTGAAGTTAATCTGTTGCAGCTAATGAGGAAACTGAGATTTTGTCTCTGGTTGACTCTTCCCTACAAATTTGAAGTTTTCCTCTAGTCTAATTTAATGCACACTGATTCCAATCTGAAGAACTTGGCAAGATGGAATGTGATGCCACACTTGTTTTGAGCTTATTATGCTGCACTAAATTGTGGATTTTGTCTTTCAAATTTTTCTTGGATAACCAAGCGGAGTTCTTTTGCATTTATTAATTGGCAATATGAAACCTGTATACAGAGAACTTAGGCTAATTTTGCATGTCTATTTGTGTATGGCATGTCTCAGAACAATTGGACAAGCTGCTATTACTGGAAAGCATCAGTGGATTTACACAGATATGTACTGTGGAGACTTGAGTCCAGTATGCCCCTTTATCAATCAACCTGCGGTACAGGTACAGCTGAATCATTTGCTCAAATAAGTTTTTCTTCTTTTACCATTTACCTGAAGCAGTATACTTATATTTACATGACCAAGATTTAAGCTAACATTGTCCACAGCTTTAGCCTAGTGGTGGCACATCCGCGCATGAGTTCCCCAGGTCCAGGGTTCGAAGCCTTGTGACAGCTAGGTCTAGTGCAGTAGACCCTGTGACACTATAAAAAAAAAAAAAGATTTAAGCTGACATTTGGGGGGCGTGCACATCTATATTCTCCTTTTTTACCCAACTATTCATATTTTGTTATATAATTTTGTAGAAGTTTATTTTGGGAGAAATTGCATGATTTAACCACTGCATTTCACTCCAATTGAAAGGTTGAAGTACATTCAGATTGATTTGAACTTATGTGAACTAATCGCAATCTTTTTTCACAGGATAATGCAGAGTGGCGCCAACAATTTTCAGCTGGAGTTAAGGTCTGTGCTTTTTCCGTTGCCAATTATTCGGAGTCTTAGTTTTATAGACTCCTTTATGTTGTTTCATCCCAATTGAAGGATGAAGCATTGTTTCCTGAAGTTCTTTGTAATATTTGAATTCTATGATGTGGCGACTGATTGGAGTCCCATTTTGCAGACAGTTGCAATCATTTCAGTGTCACCAAGTAGTGTGGTTCAGTTTGGTTCAACCCAGAAGGTCAGTGGTGAATTACTTGAAGCTACTGTTTAATTTAAAATGACTGCGCCAGATTTGTTGAAATTTTCTTCTATTAAAATTTATCTATTCATTTACTTGCCTGACTAGGATATAATGCATCTGCCCTAACACTATCGCCTTCTGCTTCTGGTACGCAGATTCTGGAGAGCACGGAGTTTGTAGATCTTGTTAAGAGCATGTTTCAGCAGCTGGAAAGCGCATCTGGGTCAGATCCATCTGGGAGTTCTCTGAAGGTTGTGAAGATCGAAACTAGCAGTTCTCCACCTGTTGCAACTTCTCTCTCAATTCTTTCTTGTACCAACACCTGCTTTAGTAATGCAACCGCCAAATCCTCTCAAGAGAACAGCCTTGAAGAATTCAAGGTCAATCCACAGAGTTTGCTAAATATGGCACAATCATGCAATGTATCAACCACAGGATTGCACAAAGGTAGCCTCCAACCTCATGCATTTGCTGTACCATTGATCCCTGGTTCTACCATTTATTCCAGCAACTCATTTCCCCTTACAAACCACCACCAAATGGCTGGTGCAGAGGTCATATTACCTTCTTCCAGTATGCTTCCTTCAGTGGCTGGTGCAGAACCTAATTCCCAACCTGCCAAAAGGTCATCCCTTAACATTCCCACCTCAATTTCATTGAGTAGCGAACTTTCTGCCTTGACTTCCATGGAGCTGCAACTACTTTCAAGAATGGGGATTCAAGGGTGTCAAAATATATTTCCTTTGAATTTGGAAGCCAATGGTTCTTGTGGTAAGTCATTTTCGAGTATGCATGGGGATGCAATCTTAAATCAGTTCTTGAGCACAAATGGATCAGCTGTTTCTATGCCTATGACTGAAAATGGAGGGGGGAAATTAACAGAAAGTTGCATTCCTTCATTCCCTGCCAGTGAAGTACAGCCATCATCTGAGAAATCAAATTCTAGGGGGGCTTCTCTTGTTCAACAACTTCCCAAGGGACCTGCTGGGATTCTGTCTTTCCTCGGGGAGTTTACACCAGTCAGTGCTACAACAGCCCTTCCTAATCCAAACCTAGAAAGCAAAACAAATCAATGGAGTTCTTTACGAATGGATCGTGCAAATAATGGCTTGATCACACCACTGAATGAAGATCTGTTACAGGCTGTGAGTATGAATCCTTCGACATCTGGTTATGATGCAGGTGATGTTTTGAGCAGCATCTTGACCAGTGAAGGGCCTAGGTCTGTTCAGAGTTTTACTGGTTGCAGTAGAGATTCCCTCAGTGCAGTTTCTAATGGGAAAGAAAATTATCTGAGTGTAGCTGGACAAATATCTGCAGATAACAATCTGTTTGATACTTTGGGATTGGATCTTAAGCAGAGCCAGGGCCAGCTATCCTGGGATGATATGAGTCGGATGACATTGCCAATAGGTAGCAGCAGCCAAATGAATCAGAGTGGAGCAATTTCTGGAACCATGTCAGAGTTATATTCAACTAATATGACAGGCCCTCAGAAAGGGTTCTTCTCAGACTCAGGGCTAGAACAGTTACTAGATGCTGTTGTTGGCAATGTTAAGTCCATTACTAACCATTGTTCAGATGACCGGTCATCCACAACAACAGTGACGAGAGTAGGCAATCTGTCAGTCTACAACAATCAAGTTCCACTGAGAGGTATTTCTTGCTTGAATGGAAACATAGATACTGTACCACCTGAGTGTAATTCTGATAAGACTGCAGATGGATCTCAAAAGGAAGCCCAATCAAAATCCATGGTTAGTTCATGGATTGATGGCAGTTGCAATGTTACAACTGAGAGTGTTACAGTTTCGCAGCATAAGAAATCTGAGGAGCCTCCAAAGAACATTAGAAAGAGAGCCAGACCAGGGGAAAGTACTCGGCCGAGACCAAAAGACCGACAACAGATCCAAGATCGGGTCAAGGAATTGAGGGAGATTGTTCCCAATGGTGCAAAGGTTAGCGTTGTCTGCTCTTGATATGAATGCTTTGTTTAATTTTTGTATGCATTAACTCATCCTATTGAATTAATTCAATGTGACAGTGTAGCATTGATGCTTTGTTGGACCGCACCATCAAGCACATGCTGTTCCTGCAAAGCGTGACAAAATATGCAGACAAACTAAAACAAGTGGATGAGCCGAAGGTCAGAATTATTTATTAGTTGGTTCTACTTCTAACAATTATATGATTGAACAGTTAAGTCCTGGATCTAGGGTGAACTGCAACTAACTTTGAGTGTAATTTGTACTGATAATGCTGTCCAGATTGTTGGCAAGGATAGTGGCATTTTCTTGAAAGACAATTCAAGCAGTGGAGGTGCTAGTGCTACTTGGGCATTCGAAGTTGAGGGTCAGACCATGGTCTGTCCAATTATTGTAGAGGACCTGAATCCCCCAGGCCAGATGCTTGTTGAGGTAAATTTCAACTGCTCATAGTAAAGCATGCTTCCCAAATGAGATTTTGTGGGACCTGCATTTCTGTTATTTTGAGCGATTGGTCTGATTTTTGTTATGCCTGGACTACAATTCAATGGTAACATCTTGCTCACAGCACTCTCTGATGACAATGAGCAATTAAAGTCAGTGGTCCATTGGGGTCCAGATAGGTACTGGGATCATGTGCTGAATCTCCTAATTCTACCTATATGAACGAAAAATAGTTACCTGAATTGAGGTTCGTTAAATATCTTGAGTTGGTCGTGCCAAATTATCACACCACTTTTAGTCGATCATCTCTCAACGTCTAATCAAATCATATCCTCTTTTTGGCTTTAGATGCTTTGTGAAGAACAAGGATTCTTTCTTGAGATAGCAGATATCATTCGTGGTTATGGCCTGACCATCTTGAAGGGAGTGATGGAAGCCCGAGAAAATAAGATCTGGGCACGGTTTGTGGTTGAGGTAAGCTGCTTGAACTTCAATCATGAAGAAGTCAGCGAATCTTTTTTTCCCCTTTGTAACTTCATTTTTCTTAGTTGTTTCGTATGCCCTTAATTCATGATGCAGGCAAACCGAGAAGTTACAAGGATGGATGTATTTTTGTCTCTAGTGAAACTTCAACAATCTGCTAGTTCTGGCAGTCAGCCAATGAAGGTTGTCGAGAATGGAGTCCCTGCATTTAGCAATTATCAGCAGTCTCCCATGCCACTCCCAGTCAGTTTAGCAGACCGGTTGCAATGATATTGCCTATTGCTTTTGTCTGGAATTGCTGTGAGCGGGCAAACAATGCCAAATGCCTGCCACGACTAGGCTTCTAGACTCGGAGCATCAAGGGTATTGGTTGCTTCTAGTTTGGCCTCCTAGTTATTAGAAGGCGGTTGTACATACCTAGTCTTGTTTCTGGTCAGGCTTGACACATGAATTTGGAAATGAAGATGACTGAGGGAAACATTTCGAAGGAATGACTGGGGCTTTTCTTTTGAATTGTTTTCTGCAACTGTGTCAAACCTTCGGTATCTTGAAATGTTACCCATCTTATAGTGTCAGTCATATGGAAGCAGCGGAGCTTGGAATCTCAAGTGGGATTAAGTGCCCCTTTAGGTTTACAGTGGGTGATGGGTTAGGATATTGGAAGATCGAATTGGTTGGGGTTTGGTTCATTTTGTAACCTGTTTATAGTAGTTTGCGATGATGATTTTAACCTAGTTTCAGGCTGACTCTTTATTGGCAGGATGTAATCTAGATTTTTAATGAAAATAATAAAAATTCTATGGAACTCTTTTGTTGTGCCAGATACAAATGCAGTGGCGTCTTTCAGAGGTATCTGTGTATTGAATTAGGGTAACCTAGCTGGATATCTTGTTTGGGGATGTCCGTTGACTCGATTGGCCAACAATCAGAAGGAAATAAAGGCATCTGCGGATGTACTTATTCAGTTTTCCTCTGTATACAACCCATTTTTCTTTTATGGGTATTTTATTATAATCATCGTCCCGAGACATTCTCACGATTCATCTAACAATAATTTTACAAATATTTTAAACATCTTAACCTGTGGACAGTGGCAAATGCTCCCACAAATTGGGGAGAAATAATGTTACCACATAATATGTCTCATGATTTGTCTAATAATAATTTTACAAATATCTCAAACATCTTAACTGGTGGAGAGTGGCAGATGCTCCCACAAATCGGTAATGTCACCACATAATAATAGGACTAGTTAATATAGAATCTTATGCACCATCGATCAAACCGAAGACGTCCAAATGCAGGACTAGTCTTCAAACCATTGAGACACTTCCTCAGTGGCGTATACAATCCATATATCTTACGTAAGTTCGTAACGGTGTATGGAGGGATGATTCTATACATCCCATGCATCTGGCCCAAAAACATTTTTTTTTTATTGTCTTTTGTATAGAACTGTTATTCTATGTCTATTTAATAATATATTAAGTTTTAGCATTTTTGAATATGCACAGATATTTTTCTTTAATTTAAACTGAGGGTATTTTAGTCACTTGAAAATTATTAAAATACCCTTAATTTGAAATTCAAAAATATATAAACATTTTTTTAAAATAGTAAAATTTGGTGTACAACAGTTTTATGAAAAACCATAAGAAATTTTTAAAAATTATATTTTTTAGTAGGATGCATGGTTGTTCATGCATCCAGCTTTATAGAATCATAACATATGGTAAATAAGTTGTGCAAGTCTTCAAGTCTTAATGTCTTGTGACTGTTGTCATAATTTCTAAAATATTTGCTAAACAAAATTTTGAAAAATTTTGAAATGTTAAAAATATTTGTATTTTAAGTTCCCTCCTCTGACTCGCAGTTTTTCTTTTTTTAAAAAAAAAAAAAAAAATCATTTTCTTGTTTCTGCTGGGTATAAATCTGAGGAATCATAATTCTCTCTCTTTTAAGTAACTTTGTCCATTTTTCCCATTTTGATGATCTATAAAAATCCATATTATACAAAATATTTAGTATCATTATATTGATATGGAAATTCCATCATTTTGTGTACCGTCATTGTGCATGACCCTATTTACAAAGATATAAAATTATCGTAATAAAATAATTTGGTATGGTGTTAAATATCAACTTTAAAGTTGTATTTTTCAACACTTAAATTGTCTAAAATATCATTGTTATATGGATAAATATACTATTACATCCTAATGGATATGTGAATGGATAACATTTTCCATCATTTATATATATTTTGGATAATTTACAAATATACCTAAATAGTTTGACCATAATTGAAAATATATTGACGTTGTGATGGTGCCGTTACTGCACCATCATGGCCTTGGTATATTTGCAAAAGTTTGTAAGATACATAGGTATATTTGCAAAAACTAAATATACCCACTTAATTTTTTTTTGAAAGTTAGGTATATTATATATGTAAAGAACCCACACTAGGACGAGTACAAAAAGTACATAGTCAATGGATTTACAAGAAAATCTGGTGGCCTACCCCACCATGATACACTTATCTTTCCATGTTTGACGACAAAATCTGCAACATCATGTGCACACCAATTTCCTTCCCTGAAGACATGTTGCACCTTAGCCATTAAGAAGCCAGACATCCTCTGTTTGATCTACTGAACAATGATGCCCATCAATGACAAGATCTAGTTGTACTCATTCACCATATTGACAACTGTAAGGGAATTGCTCTCCAGACTCATTCACCATATTGACAACTGTAAGGGAATTGCTCTCCAGAATCACTTGATTGATCAACCTCTCCTTAGCCCATTCTAGTGCTTTTAGAATCCCTAGAGCTTCCATATTTAAAGAAATCATCAGATCGTTACGCATCCATCCATTCATAGCGAAGAACAGTCCATTTTCATCCCTCATTACAGCCCCAATACCAACAGCAGTTCCCAGAACATGTCTTCGCCCATCAACATTAAGGGTGTGTTTGGTTAGAGATAGAACTTTTTGAAGAAAGGTTTTTAGGATAAAAGTTGTCAAGTGGATAGAAAATGATATGATATGATGAAGGTAATGATGAAGTGTAAAGAGAATAAAGTTAAAAGAGATAGATTAGTTGTATAGGTAGTCATGTGGAAATAATTGAAAAGTAGAGTTGTTTGTATAGGAAAATGTGAAAAAATAATTAAAAAATAGAGTAGTTATGGAGAGTGAAATGTTTCAGATTAAAAAGTTTTGGTTGACATTTTTTGTGTTCAACCAAACGCGCCCTAATTTTGACACAAGCATTAGGGGGTCTAAACCATCTCACTTGAAGGTTCTTGGAGAGACAATTTGATCTTTCAATCAGTCTTGCTTTCCTAATCTTTTCCCAGTATTCCCAGCAGTAGTCCATAATTCCTTGTGTATCAGTATTTGGGTTTGATTCCCGTACATTATTTTTCAAGAACCGAATTCACTAGCAAAAGATCAGGAATCTCCCCAATTTATCTTTCCCTTTGGCTAGCAAGTTGGTGAAAAATGCGCTAGACAGCTTTTTGTGGGGTCCATATATTTCGATCAACCACGAAGGAGTTTCTACCAACACAACTTTTTTCATAGTAGGCAAAGAGGCGATTAATATCCTCTCTTCCATTCATGCATAGGAAACAAACAGGATCAACGCCAATTCCCCTACTAATCAAATTATCCTTTGTTGGCAGAGCATTCTTCATCAGATGCTACTGAAATATTTTGATCCTATTGGGTAAATCCAACTTCCAGATTTCCCCAATATCATTTGTTCCCTTTCACCGCGTCTGTTGTGACTACGCCTGGGTTGGCCTGCAAAACAAACTGAGTTAGTCTTAAGCATTTCGTACGCTGATCGAACAAAGAATACACTATTTGATTCATGGATCCATGACTACTGGCCCTCTAATTTGTTGTCGTGGCAGATAGGAATTGATTTGATTTCATTCTACGCCTAAGTTCTAACCACTACCATGACTTTTTCTTCCATCCACGTTCTGCTAGATTTGTCAATGAAGCGCTCCACCATATCCTCGTCATAGATATCTTGAGGGAGTTGGCCTACCTTGTTAAAAACTCTAGTTCCTACAGATCTTTGAAGAACCTGATTCTTCCCCCATTACCAATTCTTCATCTCTCTCCTTGCTTGATTATACCCCTAGCACGTCGAATACATTTCCAAGTATAGGATTCAACCCCCAATTTGCAATTTCAAATGTCACCCCCAAGAAAATACTTTGCCTTTAAAATAATATGGCAAAGGGAGTCATTTTTCTAAACTAGTCGCCAGAACTACTTTGCTAGAAGTGCTTGGTTGAAGGCAATAATGTCCCTAAAGCCCATTCCACCATCCATTTCTGATTTATGCATTTTATCCCACTCCACCTAGCTGATTTTCCTACTCCTGTTATCCTCTCCCCACTAAATTTTGTTGGCCAAGCTATTAAGATCTCAGCACAGGCTTTTAGGGAGTGAAAAAATACTCATCATGTAGGTGGGAATATTAGGACTTCTTTGCCACCCATCGATAACAGTTTCTCCTTCCAACCCTAAAGCTTCTTCCACACTTCTCCTTTAAACCTGAAGAACCAGTCTTTTTGATCTCTCCAACTAAGCAGAGAGGCCAAGGTAGTTTACCAAACTCCTTACCCTTGGCCCCAATTTCCTCTTGGATTAGTTTTCTCCACTCCATCTTTGTGCTTTTACTAAAGAAAAGTGCAGTCTTGTCCACATTCACTACCTGTCCAATGCTTCTGCTATAATGTTTAAGAACATCTTTAAGCCATCTAATCAGGGCGTCATCCACAAAGAACGAATGAGATAGTGCAGGTCCTCCTCTTGACATTTTAATGCCTGATGACACACCCCTTGATCTACCCTCTAATAAATGAGTAGATAATCCCTCACCACAAAGGAGGAAGAGGTAGGGGGAGAGGGGGTCCCCTCGCCTCAATCCCCTTTCCAGAATAATCTCCTCTGTAAGAAAACCATTCAGGATTACCTTGGCTTTTCCATGGCTTTAAATAGGTATTCCCATTCCACCCGATCATATGCTTCAAACATGTCCAATTTAGAGCGATCTCCTTTCTTTTGCCTCTTTTCCTCCTTCTCAAATGATCGATCACTTCATATGCAATTATCATATTGTCCGTAATTAGTCTCTTTGGCACAAATGCACTCTGCTGGACGGATACGATGTCATGGAGGCAATCTTTTATTCTGTTGGCCAACACTTTGTCTAGGATTTTGTAGGCCACGTTACACAAACTAATCAGTCTAAACTCCTTCACTCTACAAGCTCCTTTCTTTTTTGGTATTAAGGGTGTGTTTGGCAATTGATAAAAAATATAAGTTAAAACTTTTCACTCTCCACAACTATCATATTTTTTAATTATTTTTTCATATTTTCCTATACAACTACCCTACTTTTCAATCATTTCTACACAACTATCGACACAACTAACCTATCTATTTTAACTTTATACTCTTTACTACTCATCATTACCTCTATCATATCACATCATTTGACAACTTTTACTTTCTAAAACTTTTCATCAAAAATTTTATTCATTACCAAACACACTCTAAGACAATAGTAGTGTCATTTATCTGTTTTAAAAGAGAAACCCTCCAACCATTGCTCGCATTACTCATGAAGACTTCACACATTCTGATTATGTCATCATCGACTGAGTTCCAACGCTTTTGGTAGAAGCCCGCTGACATCCTATCAGGTCCTGGGTGTTGGAAACAATTGACAAAATAGGCAACGATCGTGTTTTGATGATTAAACAAACTCAATTTGAGTTAAATAAGGTACTAATTCAATTTATCTAAGTGTTTGCAAAGTTTCATAATGTGAAAATGAAGTCTGGTAGGTCAAGTCGATTCCCAAGTCGACTCAGGCATCAACTTAGGTCAAGTCGATTCCCAAGTCGACTCCAGTTGCGACTTCAAATGAAATTTTATGGCCAGCGCTGAAACTGAAAAGCAAGAGCTGCCGAAGTCACACTCGAAGTCGACTTCGCCTGCGACTTAGGTAAAGTTGCAAATCAAGTCGACTCCCGATACGACTTCAAATATAATTTTATGGCCAACGCTGAAACTGAGGAACAAGAGTTGTCGAAGTCGCACTCCAAGTCGACTCCATCTGCGACTTGGGTGAAGTCGCGGACCCAAATCGACTCCATCTGCGACTTGGGTGAAGTCGCGGACCCAAATCGACTCCAGTATCGACTTCGAAAAACTCAGAACTTCTAGCGCTGAAATTGAAATTTCAGAAAGTGAAGTCGCATACCCAAGTCGACTCACATGCGACTTGAGTGAAGTTGGACCCCAAGTCGACCTAGAAATTCAACTTGAGTCAAAATGAAGAAATATGAAGTCCAGACAAGCAAATGTGTCAAATCTAATTATTCAAGACAGTATATTACTCAAGAAAAAATCTTTGGGCTACCTCTATGAACTTCAATATCAAAATTATTCTAAGTGCAAGACATGAAGACAAGCCTCCAAGAAAAGATGAACACGTCGAGTTTCAAGATCAAACTTTCAAGATTAAAAATATCAGTGGAAGAACAAGATGTGATGAATATCAAGCTATGAAGATCACTTTCGAGAAATTCAAGTTCCAACAAGTGTATACAGAAAGTGAAGTCACACCCAAAGTTGACTTCACCTGTGACTTGGGTCAAGTGTAGGACCAAGTCGACCTGAGAAGGAACTTGAGATTTTTGCTGAGAACCGAAGTCGCACCCCAAGTCGACTTCAGTATGCGACTTGGGTGAAGTCGCACCCGAAGTTAATTCATCTGCGACTTGGGTCACAATGGTCGAAAAAATTTGAACGTTGGCGCATTAAATGCGTGCCACCTAACTCCAAACGTTCGAATTTACTCCACCATTATAAAAACACATTCAAGTGAACGTGCTACAGGTGGTTGAGAACATTAACTGTGATTCAACTACCATCATCTCCAAACATTAAGTGATCAACACAAGTTTTCAAGGGAAGAACAAAGCTCAAACTTGCTGCATGCTTTAACGTTGTTTAAAACTTTTCATCTACAAGTTCTTCCACAAGATGAATCTGCCTTCACAATTTGTAAAGTGTAAATTTCTTTATTTGATTCATTGTTTGTATTTGGTACTTGGTTTAAATTGGATTTTTGAACCAAGTGAAAGCAAAGTAGTGTTGTGACTCGAGTGAGACTTATCACCTACTTGTGCTATGATTTGTACATGCCCCCTAGATCTGGAATCTAGAAGAGAGCTGAAGCTCTATTTATATTTATGAAAAACATAGTAGAACTCAAGTCACAAGGAGTGTGAGCTTGGAAGAGTAGAGTAGGGGAGGTTGTCCGAACCACTATAAAAATTTTGTCTTCTGCTCTGATTTGCATTTCTATTTTTATTACTCCATTACTCTCCATATATCTGATCTGTTTCATTAAAGGGGATTAAATTAAACAGGGGCAAATTTCTGTTTAAGTGAAAAATTTTAAAATACCCAATTCACCCCTCCTCTTGGGTAATTGTCATAAACTCGGGACCAACAAGTGGTATCAGAGCAGGTCTTTGAGTTTAAACCAAAGAGATCTTTTGAAATAACATCCCAATCAACTTCCACCCCTGCTTTTGCCGATGACCAATCTTTCACTAGACCACCTCTATTTGATGGGACTAATTTTGGTTATTGGAAGTTGAGAATGAAACAATCGATCATGGCCTACGGATATCGATTCTGGGATTGCTATCCAGGATGGTGTTGCGTTGCCTACTGATGACAGAGCCTCCACATGGTCCGAGGAGGAAGTAAGAATTGTTAAAAGCAATGCAAAGGCCATGAATTCCCTCTTTTGTGCATTGACAGCATCCGAAGACGATAGAGTATCTTCATGTCAAATTGCTAAAGAAATTTGGGATACTCTTACATCCATATATGAGGAAATTTCTCAAGTCCAAGGGACTAGGAGAAATATTTTGATTGGAGAGTTAAAAAGTTTTAAAATGCTTGAAACAGAAAATATTTCTGAAATATTTGCTAGATTTTCTAAGATTACTAACGCCTTGAAAGGTTTAGGAAAGGTTATTTCTGAATCTGAGCAGGTAATGAAAATTCTAAGGGCGCTACCCGAATCATGGACTCCAAAGATTACAGCTATTGAGGAAGCAAAGGATCTCAATACGCTACGGCTAGAAGACCTTATAAGCTCACTCATGTCACATGAGTTAATAAAAAGAAGAAATGAGGAGCAACACAAAGGCAAAAGAGTTATTACCTTAAAAGCCGCACAAGCCTCAGACGATTCCACCTCATCCTCTCAAAACGACGATGAGAAGATTGCCTTACTTACAAAACGTTTTAGAAAATTTATAAGGAAAAGAAGGAACTTCAAAAGCTTTAAAGAAAGAAATCCTAAGGAGAAAAAGAAGGAGGCAACGAAATATTTTCGATGCGGTGGTATGGGGCATATGCAAGCCCAATGCCCAACCCCCGAAGAAACCAAAGCAAAGGAGCGAAGAGAAAAGAAAGATCGAGGCGATAATAGAAGATTTTGAAAGATCAAAGGAAGAGGTATGTATGTAAACGAGGAAGTATCCACAACATGCAGTTCCTCAAGTGAAGAAAACGAGGCAGAAAATTGAGTAAGAATTTGTTTCATGGCAAATATGGAAGATTCCAACATATGTCTTGCAGCAATAGAAATTTTGGAGGGCCAAACTGCTTCAACAAACTACACAAGTAGTGAAGAGGTAACCTCTAAACCAAATTCAATTTCTATTTTTACAAATGATTGCCTCAAATGTGCTGAATTGGAAGAACTACAACAAGCATATGATTTGTTGTATGAGGAAATAAAGAAATTAGGAAACAAGTTCACAATGAAGAAAAGACAATGTGATGCAGTAATAATTGTGAATGGAAAACTTACTGAAAAGGTTGATCACTTGAAAAATGAAAAGAATATCTTAATGAAAGAAGTGGAGAAATTGAAAAAGGAGAATGAATCATTAACTAAGTTATCTAATACAGGAGAGAGTGTGAAAATGTTTCTGAACATGACTTCTCAAAATAATAGAAGAGGTCTTGGATACTTTACATTTGAGCAAGGAGAAAGCAGCAAATCAAATGTGCCAAAACTTTGGAAAAATCAAGCTAAAGCTGCACCCATTTACAAACCAAAAGGAAAACAAGTTGTTTGGACTAGAAGACCAACCTTTGAACCACAACATGCTTGGAGATCTACTCATAGATTACCAATAGCCTGTAACTTTTGCAACAAGATGGGTCATAAAATTTATCAGTGCAACTTTAAGAAAATGTATGACCTTGGTGCAAAATTAGTTTGGGTTCCAAGAAACACCAGAGTTGGGCTTTTAAGAATAGAACAACAGAGATTAAACCAGTTTACTAACCCAAAAGGATCCATAAAATGGGTACCGAAAAGATAAGCTCCACTTGATTTGATTTTTACAGGTATGTCTTAGAGCAAAGACCAATAATATGTGGTTTATGGATAGTGGCTGCTCAAGACACATGACAGGAGAAAAAGGATTGTTCCATAGGATCAAACCGTGTAGTGAAGGAACGGTTACTTTTGGAAATAATGAAAAAGGTATAATCAAAGGTAAAGAAAATGTCTATGGAATTTAAAATGCATGTATTGAGGATGTACTATTTGTTAAAGGACTCAAACACAACTTAATGAGTATTAATCAATTATGTGATAAAGGTTATAAAGTTGTATTTGAATCCTCTATATGCAATATATTTGATGATGATCACATAGTATTTAGTAGCAAAAGACATGAAAATGTATATTTGGTTTGCCTAGATGAACTTGAGAAAAAATGTCTAATAGCCATAGAGAATGATCCTTGGATATGGCATAAAAGACTAATATGTCAAATATTAAAACCTTATGAAAAAATAGCCTAGTAGAAGGGTTACCAAAACTGAAATATGACAAGGATAAGATTTGCAAAGCTTGTCAATTATCCAAGCAACCCAAACTGTCATTTTCCACCAAAAAGAAAATTTCAACAACTAGGCCACTTGAATTATTGCATATGGATCTTTATGGACCATTGGACATTTCAACTCTTGGTGGAAAAAAATATGTATTTGTAATTGTTGATGATTTTTCAAGATTTACTTGGATTTTACTCTTAGCTAGCAAAGATGAAGCATTTTCTATGTTTGTCACATTTTCAAATTTGGTGCAAAATGAAAAATTGAATATAATTATTTCTATTAGAAGTGATCATGGTGGTGAATTTGAAAATAAACATTTCATAGAATTTTGCAATGAAAAATGAATTCACCATACATTTTCTGCACTAAGAACTCCTCAACAAAATGGGGTGGTTGAAAGGAAAAATCGGACAATACAAGAAATAGCTAGAACTATGCTAAATGAGAGTAAATTGTCAAAAAGGTTTTGGGGTGAAGCTATAAGTACAGCTTGTCATGTATTAAACCGAGTTACAATTAGAACAATCTTGAAAAAGACCCCATATGAACTTTGGAAAGGCAGAAAATCAAACATATCTTATTTTCATGCTTTTGGATGTACTTGCTATGTGCTAAATAATGGTAAAACAAATCTAGAAAAATTAGATGCTAAAAGTGATGAGGCAATTTTCCTTGGTTATTCATCAAATAGCAAAGCATATAGAATCTTTAACAAGAAAAATCAAATAGTAGAGGAATCAATATATGTTGTTTTTTATGAATTTAACCAAACTCTGAGGAAGGAGGATGAATTAAGTGATGCAGATGATACATCAAAAAATTCAAAGGAGGAACAACAAGAGCAACAAGGAGAAACTGAGGTAAAATAAGAAAACATCATGGAGGAAAGGGTAAGTGAAGGTAATAACTCCTATAAACCTCCAACTGATTTAAAATTCAAAAACGACCATCCAATTGAACAATTCATTGGTAATATCTATGAAGGAGTGAAAACTAGAAGATCTAGACATAATATTTGTGGTGAATTTTCTTTTGTATCAAAGATTAAACCAACAACTATTAATCAAGCTCTTAGTGATGAAAATTGAATTATCGCAATGCAAGAAGATCTAAATCAATTTGAAAGAAACAATGTATGACATTTAGCTCCTAGACCCAAAGATTGCACGGTTATTGGTACCAAATGGGTATTTAGGAACAAATTAGACGAAAGTGGACTTGTGGTGAGAAACAAAACTAGATTAGTAGCCAAAGGTTATTCCCAAGAAGAGGGTATAGACTTTGAAGAATCATACGCACCTGTGGCTAGATTAGAAGTCATACGTATCTTATTAGCTTTCGCTTCTCACATGGATTTTAAATTGTTTCAAATGGATACTTGAATGAGGAGGTATATGTTGAACAACCTCCGAGTTTTGAAGAAAATGATCAATCAAAATACGTTTATAAATTAACCAAAACTTTGTATGGATTAAAAAAAGCTCCATGGGCTTGGTATGAAAGACTAAGCAAATTTTTGATTGATCATAATTTTCAAAGAGAAAAAGTTGATACAACATTATTTATCAAGTATAAAGACAATAATATATTAATTGTTCAAATTTATGTTGATGATAATATATTTTGTGCCACTAATGAAACTCTATGCCAAGAATTTTCTGAGATTATGCAGAGCGAATTTGAAATGAGCATGATGGGAGAATTGAACTTCTTTCTTGGACTGCAAATTAAGCAACAAGCGGAAGGTATATTCATAAACCAGTCCAAGTACGTCAAGGAGATGTTAAAGAAGTTCAGAATGCAGAATAGTAAAGGCGCAAACACACCAATGAGTGCAAATATCAAGATCGACAAGGACGAAAAGGGTAAACCTATCGAACAAAAATTGTATAGAAGCATGATAGGGTCTTTACTATATTTAACCGCTTCTAGACCTGATATTTTATTCAGTGTTTGCATGTGTTTTAGGTTTCAATCATGTCCAAAAGAATCACATTTAATGGCCGTAAAAAGAATTTTTAAATATTTGATAAACATCACTAATCTTGGACTATGGTATCCAAATGGGTCAACTTTTGATCTAATCGGCTACTCGGATGCAGATTTTACCGGATACAAAGTAGATAGAAAAAGTAATAGTGGAACTTGTCAATTTCTTGAAAACATGTTGGTTTCATGGTTTTCAAGAAAACAGACTAGTGTTGCTCTATCTACGGCGGAAGCCGAATATATGGGAGCTGCTGTGCCCGATTGCTTTGGATGAAACAACAACTTAAAGATTATGGTGTTGATTACCATAACATTCCAATTAAATGTGACAATACAAGTGCAATATGTTTAACCAAAAATCCTGCGTTGCATTCTAGAACAAAGCATATAGATGTAAGACACCATTTTATTCGAGAACATGTTGAAAATCATGACATTTTCTTAGAATATGTGAAAACTGAGGATCAAATTGCAAACATTTTTACCAAACTATTAGCAAAAGAGTCATTTTATAAAATTAGAAATGATATGGATATGATTGAGTTTAATTAGAAAAATAATATGATAGGGGGAGTAATCTTAGAAAGTCCAAGTCGAAAGGCCAAGTCGACTCTGGTCGTCCCAAGTCGACCAGGAAGTCGAAGTCGACTTCGGTTAGGGCAAGTCGACTTCAACGCGCGCCGTTTGGGCTTCCCGCGTTTCATCTCTTCTTCTTCTTTCTTTCTTTCTTCTTCCTTCCTCTCTCTCGCGTCGTTCTAGTTCTCTTCGCCTCTCTCTCTCAGTCTCTCTCTCCATCTCTCAGCTCTCGCTCTCTCTCTCTCTCTCCCTTTCTCATTCTCTCTCCCTCTCAAATCTCTCAGCACTCTCAACTCTCTCACTCTCCCTCACAGCCTTCTCTCTCACAAATTTGAAAACTCATTCCAGTTTGAAATTTATTTCCAATGGCACCTAAATCAGCTACTAGACTACCCAAAGTGGCTGTTTCCAAGCCTTCTCTAAGGCCAATACCCAGACAATTCGGATCCCAAACTGAGGAGGAGATCCCGAGGAGACAACAGACCCCATCCAAACGGGTCCGGCAAGAAGCCTCCACCTCAGCAGGACGCTGTGTGCGATTCCGCGAGGCTAACCCTTCTTCAACGGCACCCCAACAGGGAAACACCGACAACGGGTTAAGTAGCGAGACATTGTCTGCAGCAAATAGGCAGGGGACACTGTCTCAGAAAAGCTCAAGTCCTCAAAATGCCAACCACCTATTTCAGAACCGAGCGACAACACAGTCGATTCTACAAACAGTTCTACGAGCATAAGATTTTCGTGCCTAAGATAATCGATTTCAAATTTTTAAATGATTATGAGTTTGGAATTGAGGAATTACTGAATTTTCAAGGATGGACAAGGCTGTTGAAAGCCGACGATAGGGTGTACCCTGACTTGACACGTATATTCTACTATCTTTGGGATTAACAGTACTTTATTACATATGTGAAAGGTGTTGAGATTTATTTGGGCACATTGGGGGTTCTAAGCCAGGATCATGCTATTATGAAAATTGGCAAAATCTTAGAGGTTCCATTTGAAGATGAACATGTACCCAACAATCTATCCTTGACCCAGATGTATAATCAGCTCACAAGGAGCAATAAGTATCACCCGGGGATCAAGTTCCTTCATTATATGGATTTATCTCCTAGGTTGAGGGTACTTAGACTGCTGATTGCACATTGTATATACCCTAAGGGAGGAGGTAGGAATCAGCTGAACCCACAGGAGGTAGAAATTTTGTGGAAAGTGGAGAACAGAGTAAAAGTTAGTCTGCCTGCACTACTTTTGGAAGCCTTGGCCTCCAAGAAGGACAACCCATGAGGGGTATTGATATATGGGACATGGATCACTAAGATCCTCGAATTCTATCATGTGGACATCGATGGTAAGACGTTTGAGGTGTTGAAACAAACTAATGTCATAAACAAGGCATTACTGCAGATAATGAAGATAAATGTGGATCATTTCAAAGAAGAAAGGATCAGGAAAAAGATGGGACAATCAGCTCAATAAGAAGCCGGGGGAGCATAAGCTGAGGGGGAGCAGCCCCCGCCATCACCACAACCTCAACCCATCCCTTCTCCTCCACGTGATGCCCCCAATGAGCCTGCATCACCTCACTCTCATGGATCATGTTCACCGTGACGCTCGGAGATACCAGATCTGGCTCCGCATCTACCTTCTTGGGACACCTCGGTGATTGCAATAAGGGAACATTTGGAGCAAATGGAAGATAGGATGACTTCACAGATCGTCGGGGTTCTTAACGCGGTCATGGACATGCACACGAGGCAAGATCGTATGGATCAAGAGCTCAGAACGATCAAGTAACGATTGGCATCAGGGACCGACAGAGTTAGACCGATACCCGATCTTGATCCACTAGTCAGCGAGTCTGTGCGGCGTGTGCCCACAACTCAACCTGTATCTTCCTTTTATTCCTCAGCTCACATTAGACCCACTCCACCGATCAGACAAACGCCATATCCTATCTCGGCATTCCTATTTACCAAATCTCAAATTCCCGATCTCCATTTTTGATTCATTGACAAAAAGGGGGAGATTAGTTTGAGTGAGTTTTTAGGAGTTGAGTCATGGGTTGGGTAGTTTGCATATAAAGGTTTGCATTTGTTTTGTATTTTGTATGAAATATTTTGATTATAAATGCAAAAACAAAGTTTGTTTATGTTCTATTTTTCTATGAACTGAAATGGTTGAATGAATGGTTTTAACTTGTGACCTGTATGAAATATGCAATTGTTGAAAATGAAATATGTATATTAATTAAGTTTGAAATGCAATGAAAATGACCTATGATTATTTTAAAATACTAAAACAAGATAAAAAATTGTATGTGAAAGGTATAAACTCAAATTGTTCTGTCAATCATCAAAAAGGGGGAGATTGTTGGAAACAATTGACAAAATAGGCAATGATCGTGTTTTGATTATTAAACAAACTCAATTTGAGTTAAATAAGTTACTAATTCAATTTATCTAAGTGTTTGTAAGGTTTCATAATGTGAAAATGAAGTCTGACAGGTCAAGTCGATTCCCAAGTCGACTCCAGTTGCGACTTCAAATGGAATTTTATGGCCAACGCTGAAACTGAAAAGCAAGAGCTGCCGAAGTCACACTCGAAGTCGACTTCGCCTGCGACTTAGGTCAAGTTGCAAATCAAGTCGACTCCCGATACGACTTCAAATACAATTTTATGGCCATCGCTGAAACTGAGGAACAAGAGTTGTCGAAGTCGCACTCCAAGTTGACTCCATCTGCGACTTGGGTGAAGTCGCGGACCCAAGTCGACTCCAGTATCGACTTCGAAGAACTCAGAACTTGCAGCGCTGAAATTGGAATTTCAGAAAGTGAAGTCGCATACCCAAGTCGACCTAGAAATTCAACTTGAGTCAAAATGAAGAAATATGAAGTCCAGACAAGCAAATGTGCCAAATCTAATCATTCAAGACAATATATTACTCAAGGGAAAATCTTTGGGCTACTTCTATAAACTGCAATATCAAAATTATTCTAAGTTCAAGACATGAAGACAAGCCTCCAAGAAAAGATGGACACGTCGAGTTTCAAGATCAAACTTTCAAGATTAAAAATATCAGTGGAAAACACAAGATGTGATGAATATCAAGCTATGAAGATCACTTTCAAGAAATTCAAGTTCCAACAAGTGTATACAGAAAGTGAAGTCGCACCCGAAGTCGAATTCACCTGCGACTTGGGTCAAGTGTAGGACCAAGTCGACCTGAGAAGGAACTTGAGATTTTTGCTGAGAACCGAAGTTACACCCCAAGTCGACTTCAGTATGCGACTTGGGTGAAGTCGCACCCGAAGTTTTCAAGGGAAGAACAAAGCTCAAACTTGCTGCATGCTTTAACGCTGTTCAAAGCTTTTCATCTACAAGTTCTTCCATGATCTGAATCTGCCTATACAATCTGTAAAGTGTAGATTTCTTTATTTGATTCATTGTTTGTATTTGGTACTTGGTTTAAATTGGGTTTTTGAACCAAGTGGAAGCAAAGTAGTGTTGTGACTCGAGTAAGACTTGTCACCTACTTGTGCTGTGATTTGTACATGCCCCCTAGAACTGGAATCTAGAAGAGAGCTGAGGCTCTATTTGTATTTGTGAAAAACATAGTAGGGGAGGTGTGAGCTTGGAAGAGTGGAGTAGGGGAGGTTGTCCGAACCACTATAAAAATTGTCTTCTGCTTTGATTTGCATTTCTATTTTTATTACTCCATTACTCTCCATATATCCGATTTGTTTCATTAAAGGGGATTAAATTAAACAGGGGCAAATTTCTGTTTAAGTGAAAAATTTTAAAATACCCAATTCACCCCTCTCCTCTTGGGTAATTTTCATAAACTCGGGACCAAAACTGAGAATTTTGTAGGGGACATAGCTTTTATTGCTTTCTCAACCTTTGTCCTTTCAAGGGGTCTAATGAGTCTTTCGTTCACCTCTTGAGATATGTTATTCTTCAATAGATTGGTTATTTTTTCAATACTTCTCGACTGGGAGCTTTTAAACAGTTTCCTAAATTAGTTTGATACCATGGTTTCTAAGCCTTTTTGGTCCCATGTCCAAACATCCACCTCATTCTTCAAGCCCTCTATTGTGTTTCTTCTTCTTTTGTTGGAAGCTACCTTATGGAAAAAGCCAATATTTTTGTCTCCCCAATTTAACCAATGGACCTTGACCCTTTGTTTTCATATTAATTCCTCATCTGCTAGTAGTCTGTCGATCTCTTTCTTTTTATTTTGATTTTTTCTTCACTCGAGTTAGAATGTTGCCCCTTTAATAGTTCACGCAATTAAGTTTGTCTTTCCTTTAGTCTCATGTCACGCTGCGCTAGATTTTCCTCCATTCCACCAGCTGAAAAGCACATCTCTGGACCTTTCCTCTAACTGTCATAAAGATATGATCTTTCCTTCCTTCCCAATTTTCCCACACATTCTCAATAATCCTGTGAGCTTCAACGTCCTTTGACCAGAATAATCCTATGAGTTTCTGGTGGGGTGCAAGCGAAGTAACAGTAAGCATGTGATCAAAAGATGCAGCAGTGAGATGGAAAACTTTGGCATAAGGATACATATTCAGCCATGCTAGATTAGCGAGCCCCCTATCCAACTTAAGAACCACTCGATCCTTGCCTCTTCATTGTTAAACCACATCATCATTTGTCCAATAAAGCCCAAATTAGACATGTCACAAAAATCAATTGTCTCTCTAAATTTTCCCATATGCCCATCCCTTCTCATTCAGACACTTCCCACTTCAGAAGGACCGACAACTTCATTAAAGTCACCCATAATCACCCGCGAACTAGAGTTTTGATTGTTGAGTTGTCTCAAAATAGACCATGACTGCTCCCTTTTTGCTGACTCTGGGTTGCTATAAAAACCTGTAAATTTCCAAGCAGGTTCCTCTTCTCACCTTAACATCCACGTCTATATAATTGATTGAAAACTATTCATACAAATATCCCACTCATCTCCTCGTACAAACCTAAGCCACCCCTCTTGTTAGTGCAAGGAACTAGAGTACAATTTTTGAAGCCTAACCTACACTTAACTCTCTTCATCTCTTGGTATATTCTTTTTATTTCGCTAAGAAATACCAAGTTGGGATCTTCCCTCCTAATCAAATCTCGGAAGTTTAGAATTGCATACGGGTTAGGTTTCCCAAGCTCTTAGCAATTCCATGCCATGATATTCATGATGTTTGGTGGGACTGAGAATTTCCCTCAGCCTCCACCCCCATTATCCTGCCACCATTACCATTAATTTTCGGTAGATTCCGTTTCTTTTCCATCCTGCCTCCCACCTCAAACTTGCAATTCACCCCTTCTTTTCGCTTTCTTTCCCCCAACTGCCCATAAGACTTTTGACAGTTTCCTAAACATTGCAATTTACCCTTTAAAATAGCTTGCAATCATCAATGCTTGTAGGTTCTTTGCACCATCCTCCTATTCCTCTCCTTTCTTCCATTCCATATTGCCCCATCTACTGTTGGTCTCCCTCTTCTCTTCCCCTTCATGACCCTCTTGAAAGTTTCTTTCCAAATTTTCCTTTCCCTGGGAGTCCTCATCTTCCTCATCGAACAGGCCCTCTTCATCATCCGAATCTCTCCTCTGAATTCCTTTAGGTCTCCCCTTCCTGCCTCTCAACATCTTCCTGTTTGCCTATTTCCTCATCCCTTACTCTTAGTCCCTTCCTCACTGTTTTCCTCCTCTGCCGATTGCCCCCTTCATTCATATAGATTTTTCCTCCCTCCCTCACCCCTCATCTCTCACAGGTTGCTCCCTCCCACCCTATTCTTTATCACCCCTAAAGCAGTTCTGCCTATCCCCGTCCTTCCCAACTCCCTTAGTGAGGTTTAACCTCTCTACAATCTCATATCTCCTCATCCTCCATATCTACTTCTAGAGCATCATCCCTCCTTGGGTGAGGTATCTTTAAGCAATATGTTTTTGGAAAAATCCTATTTCCACTGCCCCCATCTCTCCTCAAATTTAGGACCTTGAAACCCTGCTCCAAAAAGGTCTTGTAAGGTAGATTATCTTCCTTTTTCTCTTGGTCCCTTGTCAACTCCTTGCATTCCTTGAAAGCATGACTGATTTGCCCACATCCAAAACAGAAAATGGGTAATCTCTCATACTAGAAGGGAGTCCATTTCTTTGATGTTGAGCCACATTTCACAAAGATCCCTCTCCTTAAAGGTTCTCTTACATCCACCTCTACCTTCAGCCTGACTCTTGATTCATAGGGGCTCACTTCTAGGTACTTGTTGAAAGACCTGCTTATTGCTTCCCTGAATGTTGCCTTGTCCATCAGGTATGGTGTTTCTTTTATCACAAGCTATAAAGGGGTTGTATTAAGGTCTACGTATGCTCTTTTAACTGGCTCGTTCGGCTCCTTCATGAGTATGATTTTCTTGTCATACATCCATGGACATCTCTGCAAGATCTTCATTTGGTCCTCCTCTTCCGCAAATGATACTTTGAATAGGTTTTCATCCAACTCATCAAAAAAGGTAATCCCTTTGGTCTTCCAATAATCACTTCATAAACGTAGTAAACAACTCTTTATTGTAAGACCAAGAGGACCATACCGAACAGAAAATCCGGTAGATCCCCGACTCAATCTCTAGGAGCTCCTTTGGGTCAATCTTTAGCATTTGAATCTCCCTTAGTACGAAATCCTTTTCCTGGATGGTCATTCTCCCCATCATATGACACTTGTCTTTTCTACACCTTCCATCTTCTTGAATCCAAAGAAAGAAAACCAATAAGACTATTTGAAATTTAGGAACTGATTTCCCTTGATTCTGCGGCTTGTGCATCCCTATCTCTGAGGTGTCTAACTTGTGCTCCCTTTAAGAATCCTATCTCCCCCTCCGCTCTGTCCTTTATTTCAACATGTGGCAAGCCTTAATCCTCCATCAAAATTCTAGGGTTTGCAATATTTTGGGAAAAAACCTTCACCTGAAAGAGCTTGCAAAAAATCGCCTATTGCTCTCTCACGCGGGAAGGACTTGCCGCCGACCTTACTTAATTTTTGAAATTACAAATATATCAACATAGTTTGTAAACCTTTACAAATATACCAACATCGTAAAGATACAATAACGGTGTCATAATGGCGTGGATATATTTACAATTATGACCAAACTATGTGGAATAATTTGTAATTTTTAAAACTATATAAGTATATTTGCAATTATGATTATTTACAAAAAATCCTATATTTATCGAAGCGGCCCATCATATTTTTGGTTTGAATGGAACGTCTCTTAGATTAAAAAACTTATGTCAAACACGATTGAAGTAAATTTTACATCAATTGTCAACGTACACAAATGAATGAGATTACGTGAAATCTAGCTAATATTCACATTTTATTTCAATCTCATTCCTAAAACTCGATTCTGAATCTCCAATCATATCAAATACGAGTAAAAAAATTTTCTCATTTCCTCAATGGCAAGCATTAATCCCAACATCTTTCTCATTAGTTCGAAGATTTTATTGAAACTAAGATTTTAATTGTGCTTACATAATTATTTATTAAAATTAAATTAAATTAAGAATTTTAAAAACAAAATTTCCAAGTTGTCAACTTAAATTTGTAATTTGACTCACCAACTCGAACTTGATCTGAAACTTGATTTTTTTGAAAGACTTATTCATGTTTGGGCTAGGATTTAAACCTACTTTGAGAGAACTTGATCACATCTTGAAAGGGGGTTTAAAAAATAGTGAAAATTGTTTGAGATAAATATTATAATAATGTGATATAATAGGAGTAATGATTAGAAGTAAAAAAAATTAAAATAGATACATCAGTTATACGAGAATATATGAAAAAAGTGAGGGAAAAGAAAATTTTCTTTTACTCTTCTCCCAAAGGGATCCATAATCCAACTTTCATTTCTTGAAATTTTGATGTGTAATTGTTATTTTTTATTTTTAAATTTTTTTATATCCAATTCCTCTTGAAGGAATCAGCTCATGGAAGTTATCAAGATAGGAGAACAAATGAATACAGTTGTTCAGCAAGAAATCTAGGCTTTATTGTTACACGGTAGGTGAATTTATTATTGAAGCTGACTGGATTCTACTTATTTAGTTATTTGGGAGCCTATGGCTTATTTGCTTAAAACTAGACAAGAATAACTTGTTTTTTTGTGGGGGCTTTAGCAAGGGGACTTATTTTCCTATTTCGCTATGTTTTTTAGTTTATCAAAATTTTAAGATTAATGTAATTCTTGAGCTAGCAGAACATTACTTATTGGTAATATTTAATTCTACTGTAATAAATTATATTATATAATATACTATAATAGAATATTATTTATTATTAGGTATTAATTAACTGTAATATGAATTTGAGATACACTTAATGATGAAATATTATAAATTTAGTAGTTATTATATAAAAAATATTGAATCATTTCAAATAGCTAAACAAGTCAATTTTTTTGTCATTTTGTTGTTGAAGAGTATGAAGAATATATTAAGTGCATTAAAAATATTACCAGCATTACTAATCATAAATTTCATGTTATGAGGCATTCATTTAAGAAGAAATGTTATTGTAATAAATGAACTTGTAAAATACTCAATTTACTTCTTACTATGTTTCATCTGTTCATTTAATTGTAAATATTAGATTTATTTTTTTTCTCAAGTTCAAAATTTATTTTCGTCCATTTAAGTAACACTATGTGAAATAAGGTATAGTTCGACAGTTCCACATTGTGGGTCTGGGGCGGTTTCAGATTGTAATTTGTGAGTGCGTGCATGTATGACTCGATGTAATAATAAAAAAAAGAAAGTAATACTAATATTTACTTTTTGACTTTTAAGACTGAGCCATTTTTAGATTTCTATATTTCTCTGTTAAATCGACATTTCGGAAATTTCAATTATTTTAATTTATCCAAAACTTCAATTACTTTGTCTAAGTACTTCATAAGTTTGTTGTACCTCATGTCAACCGTAAGCTTTAAGCCTCAAAGGACGTCAAAAATTAAAATGGGTAATTTACATATGTATATATATATCCATTTAGTTTGATTAAAATTACAAATATACTTATATAATTTAAAAAATTGCAAATAACTTCCATGCTGTTATGATGCGGTTACTATATCGTCATGTCATAAAGATTATTTGTAATTATTGTTAAACTATTATTTGCAGAAATTAAATATATCACTTAATTTTTGAAATTGTAAATATACTCGCATAGTTTGCATAGTTTTGCAAATATACCAACACCGTGACGGTTATAATAGTTTGGGGGATATTTTCAATTATAGTTAAGTTATGTGGGCATTATTTATAATTTCGGAAAATATATGGATATATTTGCAATTTTGATCAAATTAAGAGGGTATATTTACAAGTTACCCAATTAAAATCTCACCAAGCCATCCCGTCAAAAGCCGAATCCTGCTTTCTATGATTTTGGTCCCAGACCCTAATTTAAAATCAGACCAACAGATCAAAAGCAGAAACCTACTTTCTAGCCATGCCGCCGTCCGCGATTAGTGATAACCAGATCACTAATAAGGCATTTGTGTAGGTTGGTGGATAGCGACTATCAAAGTTAAAAGTAGATCTGACATAAGCCTCTGCTTTTGATGATAGCAGGGCCGAGTTTTCAGATGTCTAGTGCGCATGCCGCCCACTCGTTCGATGAAAAGCGGAACTAGTGCTTCTTCATTCCTTCTGTGTGCCAACATAAACTAGGAGGGGTTGTATTCATGACCTAATTTGAGATGAAGATATTCGGAAAGATTTCTTATGATAATCCCAGTACTGATATACAAGGTTGGTTATTGATTGAGTACCTGGAGATCCACCAGCCATGGAAATCAATTCTGTTCTCTCATAGAAGTTAAACTAATATTACTTGAATCTTAATGGACTGTCCACCCGGTCAATAGTTCCACTAGGGATGGGATAGTTGTAAATTACGTCATCCCGCTAATCAGGGAGGAGTGAATTTTATAAAAGGGGAGAATGCTTGCTAGTGCCAATTGCCAAACGCTAGCTAAAACACTTGGAAATCAATATCAAAGATGTTGACGGTGCATGGTGGATTCGACGTTCGTGGTACAGTGTAACAGCGATAGTTTCGTCGTCTGATGTTAGTGAATCAATGCAAAACATTAATTGAGATAGGCCCAATGGGATTAAAGCCTTAGAGGTGGAGCTTCCAAAGTTTTGTGGAAAGTATCTGTTTACCAAAGATGGAAAAATATAGAAAAATTTTCACCCTTCTTAAAACCTCTTGATGCGTTGGAAAAGTATCTGTTTAATTATCTTACCATTTCCCATCATTACATATTTTTAATCAATTTTTTGCATTTTCATACAAAAGGCTTATTTATTTTATCGTTATTCGTATATATATTTCTTATTGTTGCAGAAGCGACAATGCTAAATCAGTATCAAAGAAATGAGCGTTAGACTATAAAGATAAGACACAATGAAAAAAATTACGGGGAAAATACGAATCTACTGAGATAAACAGAGTACTGCGATACAGCACTCACACTCGTTTTTTGGATGCCTAACATAAGTCATTAATCATACAATACTTTGGTAATCCCATCTCGTACACTTGACATACTCTGTTAATTACTTGACGGCTCCTCCGAATCTCTTTCGGCTCTTCTTTATGATTTCACTGAATTTCTAGCTAGTATCTTATATATTATATATGCATGTTTAAATGATGAAAGGTGTGGTGTGAAAAATCAACAAAAGTTTTAATCCTTGTTCGATTATTGGCAGTTGCATACACGAAACACACAACTCGAATGGTGAAAGGTGTGGTCTGAAAACCAATAAAAGCTTTGGTCATGGGTTCAAGTGCCAATAGTCGTACGTGTGAAACACTAAATAAAATATAGAACATTCAAATTTTATCTAGTTTTGGGTTATTATAAGCTCACCAGCTTGCATTTTTCTAAATTACATCTATTAGAGGGGGTACGTTCTAATACCACTTGTCACGCATAGATACAAAAAAGTGATCATTGGGTCTGACGTACAAAATGCACAGACCTCAAAAAAATGACTATTAGGTCTCGGGAGTATGAGTCTTATAATGTAATATTGCCTGCTTTAACCTAACAGCTCAGTTGCACAGTTATAAAACGCATTACACATATTTAACTTGAAACTCATTTATAAATCACCAGAAACTTTCTTCATTTTTAATGTAAGATTGGGTTTTTGGCTATTACAGTTGCCTATTAGCTTAATAGCTTTAGGCTTCACATACTTAATTATTAGCTAGACAGCTACCAAGTAATAGAATCCAGCAGAATCTACCAAGGCCTTATAATAAAATATGCACTCAGAATCTGATTTGCATGCGAGTCCATGAATTAATGTATAATTCAGTTCAAATGCCACGCCGTAGTTGGGCATGACAAACCTGTCAATTGGTTTCTTCTTCTTTTCTTTTTTTTCTAAATTTTTTTTCTTTGGAATCCCTTAAAAAGCATGTCGTCACTCTCTAGTGACCTCAGGCGGAGATGTATAGAGGCTTAATTGCTGGCATTGGAAGATAACAAAAAGAAATACAAAACATTGTCACTGCTCACCAGCTATGTGGGATTAATTCATAATTAAAATCCTCCTTGGATTCCATGCATGTTTGAATCAATCAATTCAAGCGTTCCATGCTTCCTTATATATATGTTAAGTCCCAGCTGTAAGGACTATGCCCATTACCCACGCGATTAGCTAGCCCAATTCCTCCAGTACATGGAATTGAGGTCTCTAGCAAAAGTATTCTCTTTTTTAACAATCCCAACTTCAGTTATCTACGCGGGCTCTTACCCATATCCCAGAACTTGAATTTTTATCTTCAACCCTTCAAAAATCAAAATCCTCTTCTACCATCATCTACTACTTAAAAAATCATATCATCCTGATATAATTAGCATGGCTGAGTCGGAGTGGAGGTTGGCAGTCCCTGCAGACGGGCCATACTCCATGGAACTAATCCCAGAATCCAGCTGCTTCAAAAGAGCATGGACATGCTTTCTCCAACTGATATTATCATCCAAATTCAGAATTTTGAGTTTCTTGAGGAAAATCTGGAAATTGGGGGTTGATGATCCTCGAAGGGTATTCCACTGCCTCAAGGTGGGGGTGGCACTTACTGTTGTTTCTGTCTTTTACTACATAAGGCCCTTGTATGATGGTGTTGGAGGAACAGCAATGTGGGCCATCATGACTGTTGTGGTTGTCTTCGAATACACAGTGGGTAAGAAACAAAATACAATCATTCATGTATATGGACATCAAGGAATTTTTAATTATTCTATATTCACACACATGTAATAGCTTGTAAGTCTGTTTTATTGACTTCAGGTGGCACCATCTCCAGAGGCATAAACAGAGGAGTGGCCACATTCCTTGCCGGATCTCTAGGCTTCGGAATTCATGTGCTTGCAGTCCAATCCGGCCACAAGGCTGAGACTATCATCCGCTGCTTCTGCATCTTCCTTTTAGGTAGCCAAACCGCTTTCTATTTAAGAAAACTAATTATGCATGCCTAAAAGATACAGCATAAAATTATTATGTTTGGTAATATGTGAGAGCCTGACATGTTGTTTTCTGCAGCTGGCCTCGCAACTTTCTCCAGGTTCGTCCCGACAGTGAAAGCGAGATTCGAGTATGGTGTCACAGTCTTCATTCTCACACTCAGCCTGATTTCTGTGTCTGGGTATCGGGTAGACAAGGTGATTGAGGTGGCCCACCGACGCTTAACCACCATTGCTATTGGTGGCTCCATGTGCATGATGACCAGCATGCTCATCTGCCCAATTTGGGCTGGTGAAGATTTACATTCTCTTGTCATCCGTAACATGGAAAAGCTGGCTGCTTCTTTAGATGGTATATATACATTGACAATTATCATTTCACTGATTCACCAATGCTTTTTACATGCATTCATGATCATTCCTTGAAAGGTGGCTGTTGTTGTTGTTTTGGATACTCAGGATGTGTGGTGGAATACTTCGACAATGGCAAGAGCCCTGATGGTGCTAAAGAATCATGTCAGAGATTGCAAGGCTACAGATGTTTGTTCAATTCTAAGGCAACGGAAGAAGCACTGGTGAGTATGTGGGTGGGGAAAGAAGAAGGTTTTTTGATGATATGGGAATTCAGTCGTGATATTATATACTTAAGGGGGCCTCCTTGGTTGGACAGGCGAATTTTGCCTGGTGGGAGCCGGCCCACGGCTGCTTTAGCTTTGGGCATCCTTGGAAACAATACCTGAAGATTGGAGCAGCTTTGCGCTTCTCTGCTTACTGTGTCGACGCGCTTAATGCTTCCACCAATTCACAACTTAAGGTAACTTTTTGACGAAGTGGATATAAATTGTGTCACACTGTTTAATAGTTCGAAGTATTAGGTTGAAAATCTTATAAATTGGTTGGTCATTGCGGATAAAATGGGCTCATTTAACATGTCTTGAGCAAATATAAGAATTTTTTGCAAAGATGCTTACAAGGTTTAACTAATATTACAATCTGTAACCTTAAGTTTGCCAAATTTATAAATATGCTCAAAAAGTTTGCATAAAATTGCAATTGCGTCCTTTCTAGTGGTATGACGTTAGACTTTTACATAAAATGACGATAATGTCTTTTAAACTAAATCATGCACTTTCAATTTTTGAAATATTGTAAGCATATTTGCAAAAAAATCTAAAATAATAATACGCGTAAAAATGTATAAAATAAAAAATAGCAAATATATAATATTAAAAAAATTGCAAGTTTATAATTTTGTTAAAGAGCATTATCATCACTTTATATAAAAGTTTAACGGTATACTAATTAAAGGGACATAGTTACAATTTTATGCAAACTTTTTGAATATATTTATAAATTCGGCAAACTTATACACACGGATGCAATATTGGTCAAACCTTATAGGTATATTTGCAAAAATTCTGCCCATATATTTGCAATTTATTAGAGAAACGGAGGTTTTTTCTTGGAACGATGTTCTCAATGAGTCCATTTCTTAGCGTCCGTAAATTTCTTTTTTATTGTTTTTATTTTTTTATATAAGATTTCATCTAGATCTTGCCTGCATAAAATTTAAAATTTTTTTGAAGTTGTTTGGTATTTTTATATTTGAAAGTAAATAAAATAGACTTGAATACATGCGAGGACTGGATGTATCCATTCGCATTTTCTTGATTTTTAAAAATGAAATATCGAAAAAATTCAAAAATTACTAAACAAGATTGAGATAGGGCCCACGCATCCATAAGAGAATAAAAATATTTTTACTACCGCCCATATACATCGCCTTATTTATGGACCACCGTAGGGAATTGCCGCACATTCTCAATATAAATAAAATACCTTAAGGATATTATTATATTTATCAAAGACTATCATTTTTATTATACATTATTTTGATAAAAAAGAAAATTTTGAAAAGTATGAAAAAGTTAAGAATTTTGTATCTATTAAAGTATATAAATTAGGATAAATATAACTAGATATCTACAAATTAAGCTTGTGTGTGTTTGATTTCGTTGTATTTAAATATAGCATCTTTAAAAAAATTATATTTAGCCTTTTATTTTATAAAAACTTTAATTTTTAAATCCAATATAAAATCAATAATTTCTTGGCAATTGCCACAACGCAGGCGATATTCCGTCTGCAGGGGCAACATGGTTTCCAAAACGTGGTGATGTTAGATGTATATTAGAATATTGTATGAAAATTTATAAGAATTTATTAGAGTCTGATTGTAATATTAGTTAAGATGATTGTAAAAAAAATACCCCATCTAAAATATAATTTGTTGGCAATTACTTTCTACATCTTAAAAGATGGGGTTTCTTTTATGGGGCCACATTTTATGCACATGGATGCACTTAGCTTTGGCGCATCTAGGTGCATAATTTTATTTTTTAATTTTTTTTATAAAACTATTAATCTAAGTATATTTAATATATATATATATGTATTAAGTTTTACTAATTTTTGAGACTTATAGATATTTTTTATTTCAAAATTTAAATGACTAAAATACCCTTATTTTTGAAAAATAAAAAGCACATCTAAAAATCTTCAGAATTGGTAAAAATGACTAAAATACTTTTGTTTTTGAAAAATTAAAAAAATCTACAAATCTCCAAAATTATTAAAAATTGATTTATAGATTAAACATACTTATATGAACAGTTTTATAAAAAGAAATTCAAAATAAAACTTAAAAAATATTTTTTTAGTACACCGAAGTTAAGTGCACCTTGGTGCATTTAATCAAATACTTTATTTTACCCATCGTATATGATCCAACTTTTGTATCTAGAGCACAATCTTTTCAGATCAGAATGAAATCTGGCGATTTCAAACTAGTTTAAAAATATTCTTTTGATTTTCAAAATTTTTATAAATATGTTAATCTAGTTATACTACAAATTAAGTTTTACTATTTGTCGATATGTGTATATATTTATTTTAGATTTTTCAATACAAGGATATTTAAGTAATTTTACCCTATATTTAAAAATCTAAAATAAATATTTACGCATATCCAAAAATAGTAAAACTTAGCTTATAAATTAAATATAACTAGATTAATATGTTTATAAATTTTTTAAAAAGAATATATCTTTTCGGACTGACAATTTCAAATCGATTTGAAAAGATCATTCGACTTGCATCTAACTCTGACACAGCCATACTAATAATAAAAAAAATTGTATTTTGAGTTCCATATGCCAATAGCATCCAAATTCCCTTTTTTTAAATTCTTGTATTTACAACTCAATTGTAGAAAATAAAAGATAAATTTTCTAATCTCCAACACCTGAGTTAAGATTGTTGCCACCCACGCTAGTCACATGTTATGAAACTCCCATGTTTTAAATTTAGGATATGTTTATTTACATAAAAAAATATTTCAAATTAAAATATTTAATCTAAAACTTTTCAATCTCTACTATTATCATATGTTTTAGATTATTTCTTCACATCTTCTATATAATTAGCCTTTAATTATTTTTATACAACTGCATATGCAATTAGCCTAACTATTTTAATCTTTATTCTCTTCACATCTCATTATTATCTCTATCATATAATTTTCTCCTATTTTAAAAATTTTTGTATCAAAAATCTTTTATCCAAAATTTTATTCTTTTCTAAACAGACCTTAATGGATTCTGATTTGGGTTGTGGTTCATGCATACAGATAAACAGCGATGAGGTAGGGGCAAGGAAGCATTTGCGAGATGCATTCACGCGATTGAGCTCCATGTCTTGTGAGGTCTTGAAGGAGTTGGCAGTCACCACGAAAACAATGAGAAGATCTTCCAAAATGGAATTTCTAGTGGGAGAGATGCACGCAGCTGTCCAATGCCTCCAAAATACATTGCAATCAGTTCCTCATGATCTGAAAAATGTTGTCCTGCAACCACCGATAGAGGAAACGGAGGCGAGATTGGAGAAAGGGACAATCCCAGCAGCAGTCTCCAAGCCTAATAATAGTTGTAATAATAAGATTGCATGGATGGAGACTGTTCTCCCTCTGATAACTTTGACATCGCTGATGATCGAAATCACAGCAAGGATTGAAGGCGTAGTTCATGAGGTTGACGAATTGGCGCGCCTTGCGAATTTCAAACCTGCAGTTGATGATGATAAAGCTGTGGGTGAAGAAGCCATGAATAAAAATTTTATCCAACATTAAGGATTCAGATACGTTACAACAATTATATAGTTTGTAACAACAAATCCGCGCAAAATAAAACATCAGTTGAGTGTTTTATCACATAATTCGAGCGATTTGCCGACAAAATATTCATTTATTATTATTATTTTTTTCCGCGGTCCTAGCCCCATCTAGATTTTTCCTTCGTGAAATTATATTATATTTGGGGAAATGATGTGCCCCATATGTATAAAAAAAAATTAAAATAAAGGAATGATTCTACTATCGCGAACAAGCAAATGTCTCATTCAATCCATCTTAAAAAATTCATTTACAATATTTTTTTTAACTTTTTTTTGTACACTTGTTTATCTAAGCGTTATTAACATATAAACTAATTTTTATCATTTTTAGATATGTAAATATATATTTGAGATTTTTAAATAAATATATAAACACAGATGTTTAAAAATCTTGGAAAAATATATACACATATTTAAAAATGGTGAAACTTGGTTTATATGTTAAACACATTTAGATAAACTAATGTGTTAAAAAAACAAAAAAAATATTACAAATGAATTTTTTAAGGTAGGCTAAGTAAAATATTTGCTTAGCTTGCACTAATAGGATTATTCATCTTTCAAATATACCCCATATACTTCACCTAATTTCAAATATACCTGCCACATTTCAAAAGTTTTATTTATACCCACTATTTATGCCAATAATCTCAAATATAAATATAATAGCATGGATGTCCGGTAGCTACAACTGGAAATGACCAAATTACTCTTAATGGGTGCAGTACCTCCACTGGCACTCCATCTTCTTCCCACAACTCGATTATGGCATCTTCTCAACCACTGCACAAAAGCATATAGTCCAGGCTCACCTGCTTGTCCTTCAGTGCAGGCATCGGTCTCTGCAAAATATCGGCGAAATTGCTATTTGCTTCCAATCAAAACAGCATTGACAGACCCAGCTCTTCAAACCAAGCCTTTAATAACATCCAACAGCCATCACTGATGAAGACGAGGTGCAATCGACAGCAGCGGAATCCAATCTCAATGTTAGCAGCCATCTCCAATCGACATGACAGATCCAAAACCCGATTTTTCTCCATTGGTCCAGCAGAGTAAAAATAGAACATGTCCTTCCAAATTGGCAGCCATAACAGCAAGCCTAGCACCGATAAAACCCACTTTTCGCCTGCATCTTCCCACAAGCTCTCATCTTCAATCATAGTCAGCGATCTAAAAGTTCAGCAGCCTCTAATAGCCGTAAAGCCAACAACCGTTAAATCCTAGAAATCTCACGAATGCTCAGTTGGTCGTCAACCAAGCCTAGATGGCCTACCCAATCTGTTTCGACCCATGTAGGACAAAATTTTATAATAGAAGTTAGTTGAAGGATAGATAAATGGAAATTTTTTGTCTCTCCTGAGGATAGGTATGACGCTTTTGTCACTGCGTAAATGAGTTTGATTGTAACATCAGTTGTTGTATTATATAAACCCTAACAAAAAAATATTTTCAAACTCCATTCCGGCTCCTTTTACTTCATTTCTTGAAAAATCAACCTGAAGGTTTAATGAGTTATTGGTGTTCAGAAAGAAAAAAAATCTGTCTACAACAACATAAAATAATAGTTAACTGGATATTGACAAAATCTAGCATAAAGAGAATCATTTTCTAAAACCTGAATCGTGTTTGCAATATATGTTTCTCAAAGTGCTAATGGTCCGTCATAACAAATCGAAACAGAACATAATAGAACTAAGTAGAGACTCCAGATCTCGTAGGCCATATATCGAACTAGGGTAGGGGTGGGAACTAGGGCGGGCAATATCGGGTCAAGGTTTGCCCAACCCTGACCCTACTTTTTAAAAATTGAGTTTAACCTTATTTTTATACCGGGTCGGGACAAGGTCGGTTTAACCTTTACTTTTCTTAAGCAGGTTCCGAGACAAACTTCGGGTTGGTACCGGACCGGTTTCGAGATAGCGGGTCGGTTAAAAAATACAGGTCAAATAAGATAATTTTCAGAATTTATATACCTATTGTTGGAAATATGTGGAAAACTAGCTAAATCTATGTTTTGATGATTAACAAATCAATTTGAGTAAGTCTTGGCTACTAACATGTTTGTGGAAATATTTAAGGCATATACATTTGAAGAAAATAAAGCATGGAAGGCCAAGTCGTTCTCCAAGTCGACCCCAAGATCGACTTCAAGAAGCCAAATCTGTCCAGAGTTGAAAATGGGAGAAGAACAAGTGAAGTCGCAGGCCAAGTCGACTCCACTTGCGACTTGGGAAGCCAAGTCGCAAACGAAGTCGACTCCAGCATCGACTTCAAGTCGGGAAAATCACTCCAGAGCTGAATTTGGGATGGAAGAATGCCAAAGTCGCAAACGAAGTCGACTCCAGTTGCGACTTGGGCGAAGTCGCGGACGAAGTCGACCCCAAGTTCGACTTGACGCTCTCAAGCTCAAAGATGCAGTTTCAAGTTCATTCCAAGAGTCAACTTGAGTGTTCTCAAAACCAAATCAAAGGTGCAAGATCAACTTAAATCTATCAAGTCCAAAGCAAAGCTCCAAGCGTATCTCAAGATGAAGAAACTCAAGCTATGAAGATCAATCCAAGTTCAAAACAAGATACATAAGCTTGACCAAGAAGTTATTCAATGATTCAAGGCTTACAAAACATGGAGCAAATAAAAGCAAAAAAAATAAAGGAAAGACATGAGAAATACAAAAGAAATAAAGGCATGAAGGAACAAGCATCTCGGAATTATTCAATTTCATCAAAGCCAACTTACAAGGTGAAGTTGCACCCGAAGTCGACTTCACCTGCGACTTGGGTCAAGTCGATACCCAAGTCGACCCGACTTGGAACTTGAAGTCGCGACGGAGAGGCGAAGTCGCACCCGAAGTCGACTCCATCTGCGACTTGGGCGAAGTCGCATCCGAAGTCGACTCCGCCTGCGACTTGGGTCGCAACGGTCGGAAACTATTCGAACGTTGGCGCATTTAATGCACGCCACCTACCTTCAAACGTTCGGATTCCTTCAACAATTATAAAAGGCATTGAATGTGAACGAGGGAAGTAGCTGAGAATCATTAAGTGTGCTTAACTCCTATATTCAAGAGCTCAAAAGAGATCAAGTCATTCAAAGAGGAAGAACTTCACTTCAAATTGCAAGAGCTACATTTCTGAATCGTCAAAGCCTACAACATGAGTTCTTCTCTGCGCCAAATTGCTTCTACACATTTGTAAAGTGTAGACTTCTTTTGTTATTACTGTTATTGTATTGAACTTGATTTAGTTTGAGGAACTAAGATCAAGTATAAGCAAAGTACTGTGTGATTGGAGTGGAACTCATCACCTACTTGTGCTGTGATTTGTTGATGCCCCCTAGAGCTGGAATCTAGAAGAGAGCAGTGACTCTAATTGTATTTGAAGAATACAATAGTGGAACCCAAGTCACAAGGAGTGTGAGCTTGGAAGAGTGGAGCAGGGAGGTTGCCCGAACCACTATAAAAATCTTGTGTGCTTGATTTATATTTATGCTCTTTATATTATAATTGCTTTCCATTTCGTTTCTTCATTAAGGGGACTAGATTAATCCGGGGTTAAGTTTCTGTTTAAGTTATAAATTTTTAAATACCCAATTCACCCCTCCCCTCTTGGATAATTGTCATTAACTCGGGACCAACAAGTCGTATGAAGCAACTCATTATGGCTACCGATATGGACTCTTGGATTGCAATCCAAGATGGTGTAACATTGCCTATAGATGAAAGAGCTTCCAAGTGGACCGAAGAGGAAGTAAGAACTGTAAAGAGCAATGCTAAAGCTATGAACTCACTATTTTGTGCTCTTACAGCTTCCAAATATGATAGAGTATCATCTTGTCAAACCGCTAAAGAAATATGGGATACTCTAACATCCATTTATGAAGGAACCTCTCAAGTCCAAGGGACTAGGAGAAATATTTTGATAGGAGAATTGGAAAGCTTTAGAATGTTAGAAACAGAAAATACTTCTGAGATGTTTGCAAGATTTTCTAAAATTACTAACGCATTAAAAGGTCTTGGAAAGGCTATTTCTGAATCTGAACAGGTCATGAAGATACTAAGAGCTCTACCGGAATCTTGGACTCCAAAGATTACGGCAATTGAAGAAGCCAAAGACCTAAATACACTAAAGCTAGAATATCTAATTAGCTCATTAATGTCGCATGAGCTAATTAAGAGAAGAAACGAAGATAATCACAAAGGGAAGAAAGCCATTGCGTTAAAAGCGGCACACAACACAGAAGAGTCTACCTCATCCTCTCATAATGATAATGAAGATATTGCACTTCTCACTCGCAAATTCCGAAAATTTGTGAGAAAAGAAAGGAACTTCAAAGATTTCAAAGAAAGAACACGAAGAGAGAAGAAGAAGGAATCAACGAAGTGCTACAAATGCGGAGGGATAGGACACATACAAGCTCAACGTCCTACGCCGGAAGAGTATCAAGAGAGGAAGGAAGGACATGAAGGCAGAAAATACCAAAAGCCAAAGGGAAGAGGCATGTACGTCAATGAAGAGACTTCATCAACAAGCAGCTCTTCAACCGACGATTGCGATGCAGCAAACTGCGCAAGAATATGCTGCATGGCACGGATCGAACAAGAAGAAGAATTGTTTTTCTTAAACACAACTGAAGTTTTGGAAGAACAAACCATCTCAACAAAATGCACGAGCAATGAAGATGTAACTTCCAAACCTTGCTATTCTCAATCAAATTATTCTTCTTTTCAAGAATGCCTGAAATGTGCTGAGTTAGAAGAACTACAAATTGCTTATGATTCATTATATGAGGAAATCAAAAAGCTAGGAAACAAGTTATCATTAAAGAGACAACAATGTAATTTCGTTATTATTGAAAATGGAAAACTAGCTGAAAAATCAACAAAACTGAAAGAAGAAAATGAATCATTGTTGAAAGAGATAGAAAAATTGAAAAAGGAGAACGAATTATTAAATGAATCATTAGCAAAGTTCTCTAATCCCGGAGAAAATGTGAAGATGTTTCTGAACATGACTGCTCAAACAAATAAAAGAGGCCTTGGATATTATACATTTGACCAAAGAGAAAGTGGAAAATCAAATCTACCAATACTTGGGAAATATCAAACCAAAACTGCACCTATATACAAGCCACAAAGAAAAAATATTGTGTGGACTAGAAGGCCAACGTTTGAACCAATGCATACTTGGAGGTCTACTCCAAGATTACCTATGACTTGCAATTTCTGCAATAAAATGGGTCATAAAGCCTATAAGTGTAACTTTAAGAAATTATATGACCATGGTGCAAAATTAGTTTGGGTTCCAAGGAACACAAGATTTGGGCTTTCTAAGTTAGAGCAACAAAGGTTGAATAATATTACTAACCCAAATGGACCCATAAAATGGGTACCAAAGAGATGAGATTTACCTTTTTATTTTTCAGATTTGTTTCAAGGCAAAGGCAAACAATGTATGGTTCATGGACAGCGGTTGTTCAAGGCATATGACCGGAGAAAGAAGTCTATTTCACAAACTTAAGCCTTGCAACGACGGAACAGTTGCCTTTGGTAATAATGAAAAAGGTAAAATTAAAGATAAAGGAAAAATACATAGTAGTTCAAATGCATGCATGGAAGATGTTTTGTTTGTTGAAGGACTCAAGCACAATCTAATGAGCATTAGTCAATTATGTGACAAAGGATATAAAGTTGTGTTTGAATCATCTATATGTAATGTATTTGATGGAGAACATATCATGTTTAGTGGAAAAAGACATGGAAATGTATATTTGGTTTCACTTGACGAATTAAATGGTCAATGTCTAATGGCCATTGATAATGATCCATGGGTTTGACATAAAAGGTTTGGACATATAAACATGGGAAATATAAAGACCCTATGGAAAAAGAGTTTGGTAGAAGGCTTGTCAAAGTTGAAATATGACAAAGACAAAATTTGCAAGGCATGTCAATTATCTAAACAACCTAAGATGCCTTTCTCTACCAAAAAGGAAATCTCCACCACTAGGCCACTTGAATTGCTACACATGGATCTATATGGGCCATCCGATATTTTAACCATTGGTGGAAAGAAATATGTATTTGTTATTGTTGATGATTTTTCAAGATTCACATGGATAATTCTCTTAGCTAGCAAAGATGAAGCTTTCTCTATGTTTTCAACTTTTGTAAATTTGGTGCAAAATGAAAAACAAAGTACTATTATGACTATAAGAAGTGATCATGGTGGTGAATTTGAAAACAAACGATTCATAGAGTTATGTAATGAAAAAGGAATTCATCACACATTTTCTGCACCAAGAACTCCACAACAAAATGGATTAGTTGAAAGGAAAAACAGAACTATACAAGAGATGACTAGAACAATGCTAAATGAGAGCAAATTATCCAAGAAATTTTGGGGTGAAGCTGTAAGTACAGCTTGTCATGTTTTAAATAGAGTTACCATTAGAGCAATCTTGAAAAAGACCCCATATGAGCTATGAAAAGGAAGAAAACCAAATATCTCTTATTTTCATGCTTTTGGATGCACATGTTATGTTTTGAACAATGGAAAAACTAACTTGGGAAAATTATATGCTAAAAGTGATGAGGCAATATTCCTTGGTTACTCATCAAATAGCAAAGCATATAGAGTATTCAATAAACGAAACCAAGTTGTAGAAGAATCCATACATGTTGTTTTTTATGAAACTAACTCATGCTACAAAAGAAAAAATGATTTAAGTGATGCAGATGATATAGCAAGTGATTTTGAAAAACTGCATGTGGAAAAGCAAGAAGATTCCATGGAGGAAAGGGTAAGTGAAGGTAATAATTCCTACAAACCTCCAACTGATTTAAAATTCAAACATGCCCATCCAATTGAACAAGTTATAGGGAATGTATATGAAGGTGTAAAAATTAGAAGATCAAAACAAAATGTTTGTGGACAATACGCCTTTGTATCTAAAATTGAACCTTCTAATATCGATCAAGCTCTTGATGATGAGAACTGGATTATAGCAATGCAAGAAGAGATAAATCAATTTGAAAGAAACCAAGTTTGGCACCTTGTTCCTAGACCAAACGATTGTACTGTTATTGGCACCAAGTGAGTCTTTAGGAATAAATTAGATGAAAGTGGACTTGTAGTGAGAAACAAAGCTAGACTTGTAGCAAAAGAATACTCACAAGAAGAAGGTATAGATTTTGAGGAATCCTATGCCCCGGTTGCTAGATTAGAGGCAATTCGCATCTTACTAGCTTTTGCATCTCACATGAACTTTAAATTATTTCAAATGGATGTTAAAAATGCATTTCTGAATGGTTATATAAATGAAGGACTCCGATTCAGTGCTCCCGGGAGCGTGCAGTGCTGCATGCTCCCGGGCGCATACATATATATTTTTTAAATTTTTTTTGAAAATATTTTCATAAAAATGTTAGCCAAAGTGTATTTAAAATATATATCAATTTTTACCATTTTTAGAGATTTTTAGATATTTATTTTTGATTTTTGAAAATCAGTGGCATTTTAGTAATTTAAAATTACGTAAAATGCCACTGATTTTCAAAAATAAAAAATAAATACCTAAAATACTCCAAAAATGGTAAAAATTTACACACAGATTAAATACACTTGGGCTAACATGTTTATGAAAATATTTTCAAAAAAAAGTAAAAAAAAATATATGTATGCGCCCGGGAGCATGCAGCACTGCACGCTCCCGGGAGCACTGAATCGGGGTCCATAAATGAAGAGGTGTATGTAGAACAACCACCTGGATTTGAAGAAAAAGATCAATCTAAATTTGTGTACAAGCTAACCAAAGCATTATATGGACTAAAACAAGCTCTAAGGGCTTGGTATGATAGACTAAGCAAATTTCTGATTAATCATGATTTTCAAAAAGGAAAGGTAGACACTACTTTATTTATCAAGTATAAAGAAAAAGATATATTGATCATTCAAATTTATGTTGATGATATAATTTTCGGTGGTACTAATGAGACTCTTTGTCAAGAATTTTCTGAGCTTATGCAGAAAGAATTTGAGATGAGCATGATGAGAGAGCTAAACTTCTTCCTTGCACTGCAAATCAAGCAATTAAATGAAGGAATCTTCATTAACCAGTCCAAGTATATCAAAGAAATGCTGAAGAAGTTTGGCATGGAAAATAGCAAAGGAGCAAACACGCCAATGAGCTCAATAATCAAAATCGACAAAGATGAAAAAGGAAAAATAGTTGATTTGAAATTGTATAGAAGCATGATAGATTCATTGTTGTATTTAACTGCTTCTAGGCCTGATATATTGTTTAGTGTGTGTATGTGCTCTAGATTTCAATCATGTCCAAAAGAATCACACTTGGTAGCTGTGAAAAGAATTTTCAGATACCTAGTTGACACTACCAATATAGGACTTTGGTATCCAAAGGGCTCTAATTTTGATCTAATCGGCTACTCGGATGCGGATTTTGCCGGTTACAAAGTAGATAGAAAAAGCACTAGTGGAACATGTCAATTTCTTGGGAACATGTTGGTTTCATGGTTTTCAAGAAAACAAACTACTGTTGCTCTATCTACGGCGGAAGCCGAATACATTGCCGCCGGGAGCTGTTGTGCCCAATTACTTTGGATGAAACAGCAACTTAGGGACTATGGCATGGATTTTAAAGATATACCCATTAAATGTGATAATACTAGTGCCATATGTTTAACTAAAAATCCAGTCTTGCATTCTAGGACCAAACATATAGACCTTAGACATCATTTCATTAGAGAACATGTAGAAAATCATGACATATGTTTGGTATATGTAAGAACAGAGGATCAAGTTGCAGATATATTCACAAAGTCCCTAGCAAAAGAAGCATTTTATAAGATTAGAAATGACATGGGAATGATTAATTTAACCTAGCACAAACTAAGGGGGAGCACCTGTTTAGGGGGAGCAAACCCACCTGTTTCTTTACCCTCTAACTTTTTGATATATTGACAAAAAGGGGGAGACGAATAGGATTTGAAGGGAAGAAGAGTAGGATATGTTTGGGGAGAAGAGCAGAAGAGCATATGTTTGTTGGATGTTTTGAAAGTTTGCTAAGCATGTTATTTTTTAAGTAATTGAAAGGTATACACTCAAATCAGTTTTGTCAATCATCAAAAAGGGGGAGATTGTTGGAAATATGTGGAAAACTAGCTAAATCTATGTTTTGATGATTAACAAATCAATTCGAGTAAGTCTTGGCTACTAACATGTTTGTGGAAATGTTTAAGGCATATACATTTGAAGAAAATAAAGCATGGAAGGCCAAGTCGTTCTCCAAGTCGACCCCAAGATCGACTTCAAGAAGCCAAATCTGTCCAGAGTTGAAAATGGGAGAAGAACAAGTGAAGTCGCAGGCCAAGTCGACTCCACTTGCGACTTGGGAAGCCAAGTCGCAAACGAAGTCGACTCCAGCATCGACTTCAAGTCGGGAAAATCACTCCAGAGCTGAATTTGGGATGGAAGAATGCCGAAGTCGCAAACGAAGTCGATTCCAGTTGCGACTTGGGCGAAGTCGTGGACGAAGTCGACCCCAAGTTCGACTTGACGCTCTCAAGCTCAAAGATGCAGTTTCAAGTTCATTCCAAGATTCAACTTGAGTGTTCTCAAAACCAAATCAAAGGTGCAAGATCAACTTAAATCTATCAAGTCCAAAGCAAAGCTCCAAGCGTATCTCAAGATGAAGAAACTCAAGCTATGAAGATCAATCCAAGTTCAAAACAAGATACATAAGCTTGACCAAGAAGTTATTCAATGATTCAAGGCTTACAAAACATGGAGCAAATAAAAGCAAAAACAATAAAGGAAAGACATGAGAAATACAAAAGAAATAAAGGCATGAAGGAACAAGCATCTCGGAATTATTCAAGTTCATCAAAGCCAACTTACAAGGTGAAGTTGCACCCGAAGTCGACTTCACCTGCGACTTGGGTCAAGTCGATACCCAAGTCGACCCGACTTGGAACTTGAAGTCGCGACGGAGAGGCGAAGTCACACCCGAAGTCGACTCCATCTGCGACTTGGGCGAAGTCGCATCCGAAGTCGACTCCGCCTGCGACTTGGGTCGCAACGGTCGAAAACTATTCGAACGTTGGCGCATTTAATGCATGTCACCTACCTTCAAACGTTCGGATTCCTTCCACAATTATAAAAGGCATTGAATATGAACGAGGGAAGTAGCTGAGAATCATTAAGTGTGCTTAACTCCTATATTCAAGAGCTCAAAAGAGATCAAGTCATTCAAAGAGGAAGAACTTCACTTCAAATTGCAAGAGCTACATTTCTGAATCGTCAAAGCCTACAACACGAGTTCTTCTCTGCACCAAATTGCTTCTACACATCTGTAAAGTGTAGACTTCTTTTGTTATTACTGTTGATGTATTGAACTTGATTTAGTTTGAGGAACTAAGATCAAGTATAAGCAAAGTACTGTGTGATTGGAGTGAAACTCATCACCTACTTGTGCTGTGATTTGTTGATGCCCCCTAGAGCTGGAATCTAGAAGAGAGCAGTGACTCTAATTGTATTTGAAGAATACAATAGTGGAACCCAAGTCACAAGGAGTGTGAGCTTGGAATAGTGGAGTATGGAGGTTGCCCGAACCACTATAAAAATCTTGTGTGCTTGATTTATATTTCTGCTCTTTACATTATAATTGCTTTCCATTTCGTTTCTTCATTAAGGGGACTAGATTAATCCGGGGTTAAGTTTCTGTTTAAGTTATAAATTTTTAAATACCCAATTCACCCTTCCCCTCTTGGGTTATTGCCATTAACTCGGGACCAACACCTATCAAACATAAGCATGCATCTATACTAAATTTAAATATTATATGCTTCAATATTTCACTAATTATTAAAAAACACATAATTAAGAAAACAAAGCATTTGAAAATATGGTATAAATTTATTAAAATATGTTAATATACAATTACATATAAAGGTTATATATGTACAAATTCTTTTTATTGATTCTTATATTTCTTTTTAAATAAATTGATTCTTCTATTGTTGATAGAGTTGATTATAAAAAAGTGAGAATTTTGAAAAAAATAATAATATTTAAATATAGGCTTATAATTTTTAGTAAATTTATATATGCGGGGTGGGTTGGACTCTTCAGGTCGTGACATGGTCAACCCATCCCGACTCTATTTTTGAATTCGGGTCAAAATGTCTGACTCATTCCTATACGGGGTCAAAAATATATTTCTTTTATCCGTTGGGTCAAAATCTGATCACGGGTTGACCCGCCTCAATTCCCACTCCTAAACTAGATCCCACATGATCGTACTCAACAAGTAACCCTATGTCGAGGGCCACATAAACACATCTAATGATATCCATTGATGTCTTTAATTGGACCATGAATAAAACTTTAATCAATAAATTGAGCAATAAAACAATTCGATTCTAAATCATGCGTTTAATGAGTTATTACAATTAGGGTAATTTGCAAATATACCCACCTAGTTTATTATAATTGCAAATATGCTTATATAGTTTTAGAAATTATAAATAACTTCATAGTTTGACCATAATTGTAAATATAGCTATGTCGTCACAGGACTGTTACAACGTGGGTATATTTGTAAAAATATACAAACTACGAAGATATATTTGCAAAAACTAAATATACACCCTTAATTTTTAAAATTGCAAATATCAAATATACTAACATGATTTGCATATCTTTGCAAGTATTCCACGTTGTGTAAATGAGGCTTTTGTCACTGTGTAAATGAGTTTGATTGTAACATCAGTTGTTGCATTATATAAACCCTAAAAAAAATATTTTCCAACTCCATTCCGGCTCCTTTTACTTCATTTCTTGAAAAATCAACCTGAAAGTTTAATGAGTCATTGGTGTTCAGTAAGAAAATTTTTTTGTCTATAACAACATAAAATAATAGTTAACTGGATATTGACAAAATCTAGCACAAAGCGAATCATTTTCTGAAAGCTGAATCGTGTTTGCAATATATGTTTCTCAAAGTGCTAATGGTCTGTCATAACAAATCAAAACAGAACATAATAGAACTAAGTAGAGACTCCATATCCCGTAGGCCATATATCGAACGGGGTCCCACATGATCGTACTCAACAAGTAACCCTATGTCGAGGGCCACAAGAACACATCTAATGTTAGCCATTGATGTCCTTAATTGGACGATGGCATAAAACTTTTGATCAATAAATTGAGTAATAAAACAATTTGATTTCTAAATCATGCGTCTAATGAGTTATTATAGTTAGGATAATTTGCAAATATACCAACCTAGTTTATTATAATTGCAAATATGCTTATATAGTTTTGGAAATCACAAATAATTTCATAGTTTGATCATAATTATAAATATAGATATGTAGTTACAGGACTGTTACAATGTGGGTATATTTGTAAAGATATACAAACTACGCAGATATATTTGCAAAAACTAGATATACACACTTAATTTTTAAAATTGCAAATATCAAATATACCAACATGGTTTGCATATCTTTGCAAGTATTTCATGTTGTGATGGTACAATAATAGCGTCATAACAATGTGAGTATATTTGCAATTATGATTAAACTATGTAGGATTATTTGTAATTTCTGAAACTGTTTGTGTATATTTGCGATTATGGTTAAATTAAGAAATTTTTTTTATTGGTATATAATTACATATATCTCAACACATATTATATTGAAGATCCTGAGACATTCTTACAAATCTGGGGACACACATAACATCCCAAAGAAATCTGGAGACAGCTCCACGAAAGAATTTGAAAGACACAACTTCCAACAGCCACCCGGGAGACAACATGCTCCCACACCTCTTCCACCCGGGAGACAACCTGCTCCCACACCTATTTATTTGGGACCGAAATCCCGAATGAGATTCTTTCCCGCGCCAACCGCAGAAAACCATTTCGCACCGCTGTTGACGACCAACCGAGCTAGCCTCGGTTGGTTAAATTAAGAAATTAGAGATGTAAAGAAATGACGTATCTGGAATTAGGCTTCTTTATGATCACGAGATTGTCTCCAATACATTGTAGATTTTTTCATCTAAATTTCATAATTTTAAGAACGTTAATGACACGTGTACACCGTATAATGATAATTATACTTTTTATTCTTTATGCATATATACATTAATAATAATAATAATAATAATAATAATAATAATAATAATTTCTTAAAAGTTTGTGATGAAAATATTCAATGAAACCCATCCCTATAATCATTTCCCACTTTTCCTCTATTATCGTTTCATTAATTCCTAGATAAAATATTTATCTTCTAAAGTTTTTAGTAGTATGAACCATATTGCATGTCAAGTCTACGCATACAATTTTGTTGTATACATATCTTATATTTCGCTTTATTTTCTAAAAGGGATTATTATATCTAGAAGTTTATTTCCCACTTTTATTAATCATCCAATAATAATTTAAAATAAAATATTAAATCCCAGAATTAAATCCCAAAATAATTCCTAAGTAAATTTAGAGTCTACAGTATGTTCAATGTGAAGTGTGAAGTATTCTCATCATCTTTTACAAATATATTTTTTCCTCTCTGATAACTTGGCTGGTACTCATAAAATTTACAATATTCAAAAATATATGTTTTAACAAAGAGAATAAAGTCTAAAATTCATTTTTTAATGAACTGTAGCACCCTATTTGCAAATGGTGCTATGCTTAGTTGGTCTATTTTAGTTAACTTAAAATAAAAATAGAAGATGCCAAAAAATAAAGATAATAGGATTAAAAAAAGAGTAATAACGGAAAATAAAAAGGGAGTCGCGGACAATATTTTTAAGAAGATTATAATCCAAATATTGCATTTAAATAATAATACACTGGCTTACATAGACAAAGATACAGGTTACAAGCAAATCATACATATATGACATGTATTAAAATAAAAAGGGGCATTTTTGAACAGTGGCTGGAACTTATGTTGTGGCTTTTTAATGCTTGGGTTTTTTTTTTTTTTTTGGACGGCTAGAATAGAGAGGTGGTGGTTGTTAAGAGCTTTTGTACCTTGAGCCTTCTTCAACTAGATGACTAGAAACAGAGACAGCAGTAGTAATGGGTGCAATAGCTATATATATTATATATAAGAAATATTCATATGCAGCTTCACTACACCACAATTATAATGTAGTTATCTCAAAATGGCTCTTATATGATCATAAAATTATAATCTACTCCACTCACTGTATTTAGAATTGTGTATTCTATTACCATATCAATTTTCATCCAATTGGATAGGTGTATGGATTCTATCTGAAAATGGTACAAATTCAATGTAATAAAATAGTTTAATATAAATAACAACTTTAAATTTGTTTTTTCAATATGTAAATCATTTGCTATAAAATTTATATATAGATAAATGATTGTATAAAATATCAATACATTTCAGTATATGTGGGGCTCATTTTGGACCAAATGCACTATTAATTATGATGCAGCTTCACTACATAGAAAAAGTAATATATACATATATAGAGAGAGAGAAAGAGAGATAAATATTCAAGTGTTGTTTCACTGCACCAAAATTATAATGCAGTTATCTTAAAATGGGCCTCATATGATCATAAAATTATAATTTACCTCACCCATTGTATTAGAATTATGTATTCTATTATCCTACGAATTTTCATCCCAATTGAGTATGTATATGGACCCCATCTGAAAATGGTATAAATTCAATGTAATAAAATAATTTGATGTAAATAAAAACTTTAAAAATAGTTTTTTTCAACATATAAACCATTTGCTATAAAATTTATATATGGATAAATAATTATATAAAATATCAATATATTTAAGTACATGTGAGGCTTATTTTTGACCAAATGCGCCGTTAGTTATAGTGCAGCTTCATTGCACATAAATATATCTCATATATATAGAGGAATATTCAGGAATAGTGGCGTCAAAATGAGCCCCACATGATAAAAAAAATTATAATCTATTGTACCTATTATATTTAGAATAATGTATTCTATTACCACATCAATTTTCATCCCAATTGGATGTGTACAGACCCCATTTGAAAATTATATAAATTCAATGTAATAAAATAGATTGATGTAAATAATAACTTCAAAGTGATTTTTTAACATGTAAACCATTTGCTATAAAATTTATATATAAATAAAGAATTGTATAAAGTTTCATCACATTCTAATATGTATAGGGCCTATTTTGAGGCAAATGTACCGCTGTTCTGGTGCAATGACGTTGCACCAGAACACTCACATATATTTAGAGATTTTCAGGTGCAATAGCGTCAAAATGGGCCTTACATGATGATAAAATTATTATCTAGTCCACACATGATATTTAGAATAATGTATTCTATCACCACATCAATTTTCATCCCCATCGGATATGTGTTGGATCGCATCTGAGGTACGAATTCAACGTAATAAAATAGTTTGATGTAAATAACAACTTTAAAGTGATTTTTTTCAACATATAAACCATTTTCTATAAAATTTATATATAGATAAATAATTGTATAAAGTTTCATTATATTTTAATATTTTTAGGACCTAAAAATTGGCAAATGTACTATTGTTCTAGTGTAGTGGTGTTGCACGAGAACAGCTCTTATATGATTTAGATGTTGAAAAAAGTTCATATTTTAGCATTGAACAATTTTATTATGCTGATTTTACACATTAATAAATGGGACCCATATACAGTGAAATTAAAAAAGATAAAAGGTTTACAAGATATTATAGATGATACTAAATACAGTAGATGGAGTGAATTTTTCATCGATCATCAAGATTTTAAAAATAGAGGGGGGCTTACATAGAGAAGGGGTTTCAAAGAAGCAAGACTGTACATATGGAGAGGGACTCGTATATATACACGATCCCGCTTTTATGAAACCTTCTCTCTATGTAACTGCTTCCATTTTCAAAATTTTGATGATTGATGGAAAATGCACTCCGTCTATTGTATTTAACGTCATTTATAATATTCTGGAAACCTTTTTTTTAAATTTCGCAGCATATGAGTCTCATTTATTAATGTGTAAAATCAATAGAATAAAATTGTTCAATGCTAAAATATCAAAATTTTTTTAACATCTAAACCATTTCAAATATCAATAATATGTGAATAAATGATTCTATAAAGTATTGTTACGTTTTCATATATGTGCGAATGGATCTAAGTATTTTTCATAATTTACACACGAATATATACTTTTTCAACAAATGTGGCCCATAAACATACTTGATGTGGATGAAACTTGATCTCTTAGATAAACAAATGATGTTAAATATAATGAATAGATTGGATTTTCTATCAAGGATAAAAATCTCAAAAATAGAAGGGGTTACATGGGATTGGTTCTTTGTAACCAATTTCATCCCGATCAAGTATATTTATGGATCACATTTGTTGATATATATATATATTCATATATAAATTATGAAAAACACTTAGATCCATTTACACATCTATTAGAATGTAACGATACTCTGTAAAATCATTTATTATCTTATTATTAATATTTTAAATAGTTTAGATGTTGAAAAAACTACTCTAAAGTTGATATTTTAGAATTGAACCATTTTATTACGTTGATTTTACACATTAATATGTGGGATCTATATATAGTTGAATTAAAAAATAAAAGGATTTCTAGGATACTATAAATGATGCTAAATATAATGGATAAAGTGAATTTTCCATCTTCATTTTAAAATCTTGATAGTTGATGGAAAATCCACTCCATTCATTATATTTAACATTATTTATAGTATCTAGGAATGATCTTTAACAATAATGAATAGATTGAATTTTATATCAAAGATCAAAATCTCAAAAATGGAATGAGTCACGTGGGAAACCCCATTTCTATGTAACCCCCTTCATTTTTAAGATCGTTGATAAAAAATTTACTTAATCCATTATATTTAGCATCATTTATAATATCCTAGAGGGGTTACATAGAAAGAGAGTTTTATAGAAGCGGGACCATGCATATATATATATATATATATATTATTACATAGGGCTTTGCTTCTATATAACCCGGTGATATAGAAGCAGTCTCATATGACCCCTTTGATTTTTTAGATTTTGATCTTTGATGTAAAATTCAATTAATTCATTATATTTAAGATCATTTATTTATCTAGAGAACCAATTTTCATCCCGATTGGTATGTTTATGAGTCACATTTATTGAAAAATTCATATATAAATAATGAAAAATACTTAGATCCATGCACACAAACATTAGAATATAATAATACTTTATAGAATCATTTATCCATAAGTTATTGATATTTTAGATAGTTTAGATGTTGAAAAACTACTTCACAGTTGATATTTTAGCATTGAACCATTTTATTATGTTGATTTTATACATTAATGGATGAGACCCATAGACAGCTAAATTAAAAAAATAAAAAGGTTTCCAGGATACTATAAATGATGCTAAATACAATGGATGGAGTAGATTTTTCATCAACCATCAAGATTTTAAAAATGAAGAAGAAAAATCCATTTCATTTATTGTATTTAGTATCATTTATAGTATCCTGAAAACTCTTTCATCTTTTAATTTCACTATATACGGGTCCTATCTATAAATGTAAAAAATTCAACGTAATAAAATAGTTCAATGCTAAAATATAAACTTCGATGTAGTTTTTTCAACATCTAAATCATCTAAAATATCAATAATAAGTGGATAAATAATCCTATAAAGTTATGTATGAATGAATTTAAGTATTTTTCGTAATTTATACATGAATATACATATTTTTTAGCAAATGTATCTTATGCACGTACTTGATTTGGATGAAACTTGGTATTCTAATAAAACAAATGATTTTTAATATAATGAATAGATTAGATTTTTCATCAAATATCAATATCTTGAAATTTGATGGGTTACATGGGACAGCTTCTGTGTAACCAAGGAAAAATACTTAAATCTATTTACATATGTATTAGAATTTAACAATACTTTAAAGAATCATTTATCCACATATTTATGCTATTTTAAATGGTTTAAATGTATTTTATACTACTGTAAATTGATATTTTTAGTATTGAACTATTTTATTACGTTGATTTTACACATTTATAGATGAGACTCATATACAGTGAAATTAAACAAATGAAAGGATTTTCATGATAATATAAATTATGCTAAATATAATAGATAGAGTGAATTTTTTATCAACCATTTATATGTTAAAAATGAAGAGGGTGACAAAGAGAGGGGGTTTTATAAAAGCGCTCCCGTATATATATATATATAGGGAATCGATCCTATGCAGTCCGCTGTAAAATGGACCCCACGTATATTAGATTGTAATGAAACTTTATACACTCATTTATCCATATATAAATCAAACTTTAGACGGTTTAGATGTTGAAAAAACCACTTTAAACTTGATATTTACATTAAACTATTTTATTACATTGATTTTGCACCATTTTAAGATGGAGACTACACACATGTTGGATTTGGATGAAAATTGGTATGGTAATAAAGTGAACAATTTTAAATACAATGGGTGGGGTGGATTTATGCGAAATGATCAGGTGGGGCCCACAGTGCATGGACTGCACGGTGCAGTCGCATGCACTGGATCATTTCCCATATATATATATATAGAATATATTCCTGTGCAGCATCGCTGAAATGGGCCCCACATGATCATGAAATCATGATCTACTCCACCCATTGTATTTAGAATAATGCATTTTATTACCATACTAATTTTCATCCCAATCAGATATGTATATGGCCCCCATCTGAAAATGGTATAAATCCAACGTAATAAAATAGTTTGATGTAAATAACAACTTTAAAGTATCTGATTGGGATAAAAATTGGTATGGTAATATAATATATTATTTTAAATACAATGGGTGGAGTAGATAGATCATGATTTCATGATCATGTGGGGCCCATTTTTGGGCAACTGCACCGCTGTTCCAGTGCAGTGACGCTGCACCGGAACAGCTCTCTCTCTCTCTCTATATATATATATATAGTTATATTCAAGTGCAGCGCCGCTTCACCATAATTATGATGCAGTGATGCTGAAATAGGCCTCACATGATGATCAAATTATATTATACTCCACCCATTGTATTTAGAATAATGTATTCTATTACCATATCAATTATCATCCCAATCAGATATATATATGGACCCCATCTGAAACTGGTACAAATTCAACGGAATACAATATTTTGATATAAATAACAACTTTAAAGTAGTTTTTTCAACATCTAAATCATCTATAGTATGATTTATATATGGATTTTAATATGTATGGGGCCCATTTTTTGGGCAACTACATCACTATTCTGGTGTGGTGACGCTGCACCCGAACAATTCTTTGATGGAAAATCTAATTCATTCATTGTATTCAATATCATTCGTTTATCTAAAGGATTAAGTTTCATCCCAATCAAGTATATTTATGGGTCATATTTGTTAGAAAAATATATACATTCATGTATAAATTATGAAAAATGCTAAAATATCAATTTTAAAGTAGTATTTTTAATATCTAAACCTTCCAAAATATCATTTCTATATAAATGAATGATTCAATCAAGTATTATTATATTTTAATACATGTGCAAATAGATCTAAGAATTTTTCATAATTTACAGTTTTACACATGGATATATATATATATTTTAACAAATGTGGCCTTAAAACATACTTGATTGGGATGAAACTTGGTTTCCTAGATAAACAAATGATATTAAAGACAATAAATGGATTGAATTTTCCATTAAGAATCAAAATATTAGATTTTGAAGGGGTTACATGGGTCCGCATCTACGTAACCGGGTTACATAGAAACGGGACCAACATATACACACACACACACATATATGAGCTCCGCTTCTATGTAATCGGGTTACATGTTGAGTTACATAGAAGTTGACTAATATAACCCCTTCAAAATCTATGATTTTGGTCTTTGATGGAAAATCTAATACATTCATTGTATTTAACATCATTTGTTCAACTAAGGAATCAAGTTTCATCCCAATCAAGTATGTTTATAGCCACATTTGTTAGAAAATGCATATATTCATGTACAAATTATAAAAAACCTAAAATATCAATTTTAAAGTAATATTTTCGACATCTAAACCGCCCAAATTATTATTTCTTGTGAATGAATGATTCTATAAAGTATTATTATATTTTAACACATTTGCAAATAGACCTAAGCGTTTTTCATAATTTACACATGAATATATATATTTGAACAAATGTAGCTCTTAAACATACTTGATTGGGATGAAACTTGGTCTCCTAGATAAACAAATGATGTTAAATACAATGAATGGATTGAATTTTCTATTAAGGATTAAAATCTTAGATTTTGAAGGAGTTACATGGATCCGCTTCTATATAACCTAGTTACATAGAAGCGGGACCGTATATATATAAGCCAAATGCGCAACTAATTATAGTGCAAGAAAATGCACATGAAAGGTTTACAAGCAATATATATATATATACACACACACACAGAAATATTCAGGTGCAGCGTCGCAGAAATGGGCCCCACATGATCATAAAATTATAATCTACTCCACCCATTGTATTTAGAATAATGTATTATATTACCATACTAATTTTCATATCAATCAGATATGTATACGGGCCCCATTTGAAAATGGTACAAATTCAATGTAATAAAATAGTGTGATGTAAATAACAAATTTAAAATGATTTTTTCAATATGTAAACCATTTGCTATAAAATTTATATATGGATAAATGATTATATAAAATTTCATTATATTCTAATATGTGTAAGGCCCACTTTTGATCAAATGTATTGCGCTGCACGTGAACAACTCCTATATATATGGGATTTATTCATGTGCATTCGGACTGCACGCGAATTACCCTGCAGACGCCCCATCCGCCCGTTCATTTCAGCGGGTGAAATCTGCGCCTCTTGTTCCATTGTGCGTGTACGTGTAGAGGGAGAATGCATTTTCCCGCTCATCCCTCCCATTTCGAAAATGGAGACACCATTGCTGTTGCTGCCGCTCCTCCTCCCAAATCTCCTTCTCCGTCAAGATTTCGAAGTTCTCCGTCGATTTCGAAGTTCTGCGTCGACGGAAACCGTCGATTTCTAAGTTCTGTGATCGAATTCCAAAGTTCTACTTCGACAGATTTCACTCGGATCATCTTCTCTGAAAATCCACATGTGGATTATAACTGCGCAGCAAAAGTACTCCTATCCGCATCTCTCTGACACGAAAATCCACAGCAAACGTACCTCCCATCAGTGTTGTTTTTCACATGCGAATTCAGAATCCGCATGCGGATTTTCGTGTCAAAGAGATGCGGATGAGAGTACTTTTGCTGAGCAGTTATAATCCGTATGCGGATTTTCAGAGAAAACGACCCCTTCCGTCGACGCAGAACTTCGGAATCGATCACAGAACTTCGAAATCGACAGAGAACTTCGAAATCTCAACGGAGAAGGAGATTTGAGAGCAGCAGCAGCAGCGTTGTCGTCTCCGTTTTCGAAATGGGAGGGATGAGCAGGAAAATGCATTCTCCGAATTTTTGAGCGTGTGTACGTGCAGTCTCATTCTGCTCGCCGTCTCCCTCTACACGTACACGCATAATAGAACAAACGGCGCAGATTTCACCTGCTGAAATGAACGGGCGGATGGGGCGTCTGTAGGGTAATTCGCGTGCAGTTCGAATACACATGAATAAATCCCTATATATATATACACACACAGTAATAGTCTAATCATGGCAAGGTAGAGGCGGGCAGGTCTTGGCTTGGAGAGATGGGCTCATAATAGCATCATATTTCATTGATCAGCACCGATTGAAAACTCACCACTATGGTAGGAGCTCTGTTTGGGGAAGACGACATTTGGATTGGGCAGTTCAACGATTTATATAGTTCTATATACATGCAACTCATTTGTGAACCATCTCGACCATTGACTCTCATGTAATGATGGTTCGATAATTCTGTAATAGTTCCACAAATGTAAATCTGGCCCGATGATGCATCATTTATTACATATTAGTCCAAACCATGTGTATAATTCCAACTAGCACCATTTCATTTAATAGGCTGAAACGTAATTAATATGTGCGTTTGGTTGGGCATAAAACTTTTCAATCCAAATTTTTGAAAAAAATCCTATTATGCTCATAACATTTGTTTTCTCTAATTCCTTACATGTCTACGATGTTTCGTAAATTCATCTCATACTCATAACATTTTATACTAAATTTCTTTCATGTTCATGTCATCAATAAAACCATTATTTGCCATAATGAAAAGACTGTTATGCCTATTTAAAAAATTTCATAATAGAGATAATTCAACTCTGATATGATTCAATTGATGATAAGAAATCATCAATATGTTGCATTAAATGACTCAAAAGTCATATTAAAGTTGAATCATTTTAATTTGGAACATTATAGAATGACAAAATCATCTTTTCAACGGGTAAATAACGGTTTTGTTAATGACGTAGGTGTAATAAAAATTTAAGATCAAATGTTATGGCCATGAGAGGAATTAATGAAATTGTGGGTATATTAGGAATTGAGTGTAAATGTTTTTGAGTATAAAAAGAATTTTTTCAAAACTTTTAACTCTTCATAACTGCCATATTTTTTAATTATTCTTTTACATTTCCTATACAAATTACCTTATTTTTAATCATTTTCACACAACTATCTATACAACTAACTTATCTATTTTAACTTTATTCTCTTTATACTTCATCACTACCCCCTATCATATCACATTATTTTATATTAATTTAACCATTTTTACATCAAAAAATTTTATCACTTCCCAAACGCACCCATACCTTAAAATAGCTCAAAAATGGAGCGTCTACATGAACATTATATAACAAGCTACTAATTATGTAGATTAATACGGGTTTCGACCCCAGTGTACCTATGAACGATCCAAATACGACCTACCTTGAGGAAAATATAAAATCCTCTTCGCCTTCTTAGTTAAAAGCCTAAAATATTTCCACATTGAAAATGTGCATAACTTGGTAAAGTGTAAAATTAAAGTAATGAAATTATTTGATTTATATATCAATTTCAAACTTT